>JAABUG020000005.1:0-53600 GCA_011319215.2 Scortechinia acanthostroma
TCAAGCTTACCATTGCCTCCCCACAAGGCGGCGAAGCACCCCTCGACCCAGCCTCAAGCTCGGCGTCCAAGAGACCAGAACCAGAAGCCGATGGAGCGGACATGGTTTCTAGAGCGCGGCAGTGGGAGGCGTGGACGCACACGTACAGGATCAGGGAGATGGTGTCTCGGGCGGGAGCGGGGGAGTTCGATGCGGTGTTCTATGTGGGTGGGCGCGGGGGTATGTATGTCTATGTCTACGATCTACACCTGAGCTTTACAGTACAGGATGTTGATGGTATGGTGATGTTGTAGCGATGTTCGACCTCGTAACGGATGCAGCGTCGCTTGCCCTGATACAGAATGTCGCGGCGGCGGGGAAGCCCATTGCGGCGGTGAGCCATGGGTCTGCGGCGCTGCTGAATGCGACGGCGCCGTCCGGGGTACCTTTGCTGACTGGAGCGAGGGTGACCGGGTTCTCCAAGGAGGAGGAGGATGCGGCGGGGATGGCGGCTGTTATGCCGTTTCAGTTGGAGACGGAGCTGGAGCGGGTATCCGGGGGCGGATATGTCAAGGCGTACCGACCGGGAGAGGAGAAGGTGGTTGTATCTATCATGGCCGGGTTGCAGTCGCCGCTGATTACGGGCCAGAATCCAGCCAGTGCGGCTGGGGTGGCTAGGGAGATTCTGAGGGTGCTGGGGTGCGATTGATCGTTGACCCAAGTATACCATAGGTAAGAGTCACATTGAGCTGAGTGTCGAAAGGAAATGCAGAATGGTTTGGATTCAAAGTCTGCCAAGGTATATGGAACAAGAACAAGGAGAAAACATACAACAAGAGGGGAATCAAGTGAAATCACGAGTTGAAGCGACAGGAGATAGAGAAATAGAATCACATCTGGTCATCGAAAGAAGATAGAGGAATCGACCAGATATTACAGCAATGTTGAGTACAAACTGGCGCGGAAGCAAGCGACATCGTGGCGTGAGTTGGTTGTCCGTTTCGCTGTCAGTAGATGAGACCTGGCCATGGAACGAGTATCAAAAACATCAGAGCGTATCAAAAGCTGAGCACTGGACCAGTCGTTTAGCGCGCGGCCTGCATATTTCCAGTCAGTTCGGCCACTCTCGCCTTGATACGAGCAGCACGAGTCTCGAAGCCTGGGTCAGAGTCAGCATTGTTACCGCCAGTCCAAGGTAATTGCCTCCACTTACTCTCTTCCTCGCTTGTGTTACCTTCATCTTGGCTTGTTCGGTAGGAACCGGACTGCTCAAGCTTAGCGGCCCTTTCCGCGGCATTTTTGCGGATCTGTGCCCAGCGGTCATAAGAAGAATTGACCGGGGCTGATGTAGGGCTTGTTGCCCGTTCGGCAACTTCAGTCTTGACGGGGGTTTCGTCAACAGCGGCAGCAGGCGCCGACTTGTCAGGGAATGTCTCGGAGACAGGAGAATCCTGAGGAACGAATGCTGGCTGCTCCGCCAAGGGCCCCTGATCAAATCGAGAGAATTCACGGTCGGCTGCTGTTCGCTCGTTGGTGTCGACGCGGGAAAGTGCATCGTATTCAGCAGCACGACGTGTCTTGGGAGGGCCATCGTGCTGCTCGTCGGCAGTGACGGTCTGCGGCTCAGGGACTGGTTTCTTCACGACTGCCGGGGGGGTTGCGACATCGGCATGATCAGCGGGGGGCGCCGCCGCCGGGGGTGGAACGGGTTTCTTCTTCAAGGTCGAGGCGCCATTGGGGCCAACTGTCTCCTGGGATGCCTTCGCTTTGCCTTCCAAAGCCGCGCGAGCAGCAGCAACAGCCGACGGCTGAGCCCCAGTAGGTTTCATTGGTGGTGTCGACTCCGAATCGTCCTTCTTCTTGGATCCGAACAGACCCTTGAAGCCCGTGTTACCCGGCTTCTTCTTCAGTCTGGCTCTCGAATCATCGGTCGAGTCAGTAGACTGCTTGGGCAATTCCGCAGCCGCACTGGTGCTGGCCTGTCCGTTGGCGGTATTTTCGTCCACATTGCCGCTTTTCTGAGTCTCAACCGGTGTAGGAGTGCTTGGCGCGCTGTCTTTGGGCACTGGAGGTGGCGGCTGGCGGGTTGACGTGCTCAGTGTGGGAGAAGCTGGCGGCTCTGGCAACTTCTGATTCACGGTCGCCACGTTTTCCCCGGTCAGCGCACCTGTCCCGGCCCGGCTGTCCCTGAGATAGGCGGCGCGATAGGCATTCTTGTCATAATTGCTGGCCCACTTCATCGCTTGCGAAGCCTCGCTGATGATTCCCGGCTGCAAAGACATAACGGAGTTTGCCTTCGAGTACCGCGAGTCGTTCGGCACGCTAGCCTTTGATCCGTTGACGGCCTCCTCCTCCTGCTCCCGATGCTTCTTCTGCAAAGCCGCAGCAGCAGCCTGAATGCGTGCATGCTGATCAGGTGCAATGCTAGTCTTACTCTGAGGAGCGGGATTGTTGGCGCGCTTGTAAGACTCCTCAACGGCAGTCACCTTTTTGGCCGACGACTTGCGCCGACTGATCTTTGTCTTGCGTGATGCAAAGGTAAAAAACCTCTTCTTCTCGACAATGTACGCACCTGGTTCGGGCTCCGGCGCAGCACCTTTAACCTGCTCTTCAAGAACTAACCACTTTGTGTTCTTGATGATGGTTTCGATCAATGCGCACCTACCAAAGACCGCCTTCCGTGAAGCGGGCTCCTCTACGGCCAAACTGCTGATCCAGACCCACCAGAAAGAGTCGTCCAGATCCAGCGTGGTGATGCTGGCAAGCTCGGCGGGCTCAACGGGGAGCTCTGAGTCAAGGGTACGCTTATGTGACTGAGAGCTTTGGCCTCGCACCGTAGCAATTGGAGGCAGGACCTTGTCAGGCGGAAGCAGCAAAGGAGCAACTTGAGGCTTGAAACCGTTGCCGTCATTGAAGCCGGACGACATGAAATCTGCCCAAGATGGAGTCGTAGGACGACCAAGATCCCCCGGGACGGAGTGAGGAGCGGACCGAAGACCGCCCGCAAACTCGTTCTTTGCTAAAGTGGTCGCATCGGAATCGTTCTCCAAGTCGGCGGCGCCAAATCCCAGATCCTCAAACCGCGACCAGGACGCTTCTTGCCCCGATGTTGTTGGGTCGGAGGCAATGGATTGATTCGTTGACGAGATGCATTTCAAGACACGCAAGCACTCGTCGGTAAGGGCCTTGACGGGGTCGTCAAAGCTGGCGAATTCCTGCAGATGCCGGTCACTGTCCCGGTATTCGAAGTTCTTCGCACGTCGCAAGAGGGCAAACGGGGTCGGTGAGACGGTGTCAACGATCATGACGACTTTCGTGGTGGTGACCTGCAGAAGCGTCGGCGTTTCAGGTGGGTACTCCGTTGCTTGAACCAGGGTCTGGAGAGCGATGGGTAGGGTCGAGATACCGCTTATACCACGGGGAGAGTCGGGTGTCATCGAGCGGAGATAGGCGAAGAACAAATGACTTGTGGCATCCGCAGCACTGAACCAATGGTCAGTGGATTCTATTTCAGTTTCAGGTAGATCCGATGGAAAGAAACATACGCGGCCCAGTTTTTGTAGGCAGCTTCAAAGCCATTGCCCGTATCCGAATGCTCAAAAGCCCACCACCCAGCATACCTCGACAGCTTCCGGCCACCGAGACCGTTAGACTTTCCGTGTGCTGCAACGGCAGCTAGCAGGTCGAAAAAGTCAAAAATAATCTTGGTCCGAGCATCCGAGTCGACACTGATTGGAATGAAGGTTGAGAACGCGTCGCGGGCGAGTTGAGAATCTGCGATCCGATCAGCCTTATGCAACCTGCCGCCGGCCGTTACGTAGTGTAAGCGCATACCTTGTTCGCCAACCTTGAAAAGCTCGTACGCTTCCCAGGTGACAACTCCTCCAGGGAGTCTGCTCCAGCACCATTTCAGGACACTGCAGAGTACCTAAGATTGTCCATCGAAAAGACAGCCGGTCAGCCATGTTATGTTCCGACGTGGGGGTGGTCTATTGCTATGGGCTCACCGTCGGGTCCGTAAGTCGTAGCTCTTGCGACAATGAATCTCCATTCCAAGGCGAGCCCTTCTCCACAGACTTGTTAAAGTAGTTACGGATGAAATAACGTGCGTCGGAGGACTCGGTGGTCGGGCGGAACGGTAATAGTAGAAACGGAGTTTGAAGAGCTGTCAAAGGACAAAACGAAGCAAGGATCAGCGATCTGGAGAATGTGGATGTCTCAGGTTTGACAGGGCGCCAGCGATTGGCAATCAGATACTGGAAATCCGTGATAGCAAACGACCAGACGTACCTCGAGCCTTCAATTCTTGAGTGCATCCACGCAGGAGGTCCTGAACTTCTTCAGGAGCGACTTCCGTTCGCTGCCACGCGTCGGTCCATGTGGGCTTTGCGGGACCCGTGTTTTGAACAACAGGGGTCTTGGTCGATTTCTTCGCAGCATTGGAGTCCTTGCTCCGAAAGACACGAGTGAAAAAAGGCATCTTTCCTCCACGGATGTCGTCTCCACTGAATTTTAAAAACCGCTGGTATGGTTGCTGGGCTAATCAGGAAGATGTGCTCAGGGGCGGAGTAGAGAAGTCGCGTCCCGAAAGGCGGATCAAACCGATGGATATAGATAGCAAACAGATCAAGGGATTGGCAGACAGTTTCTGCGATTTTCGCAATGCACCGTGCGAAAATGCAAGGATCAAACTGGCGGGATTGAGCAGAAAAAGAAGCTACAGGAGAATAGACAGGAGAAGGAGATCACCAAGGGATCAGGCAGGGACAGGCAGGAAAAAGGAAAGACGAAGAACTGTTATAAGGCAGTCAATAATTGATTGAATCCCCAAAGCAGGGTGCCAGACAGCAGCCAGACAGACAAATAGGTCGACGTCCAAGTGTCCAAGGGATCAACTGCAGGCCAGCACGTCTAGCGTGCAGCAAAGACTATGTGATGTACGAAAGTGGATTGATTGGATCTGATATAACGAGTGGACAACCACACGAAGATCGTGGTGGGACAAGTGGGAAAGTGTCAGACAAAGTAGAACGAGAGACCATGGAGAATGAGGAAGCACACAAAAAGACCCCAAACACAGAGAAAAATAAGAAGAAAGGAGGAACAGTGAAGGTAGAAAAGCCTGGAACAAAATCAAGAATTGGTGATAATGAGGATCTGCCTTAGGGAACTTGCTGTGTTGCTCGTTTCAGGGGCTGAAATCCAATTACACCAAAAGCGCCATGGTTCAGACTGGGCCCTGACTAGAGCGGGGAGTCGATTTAGCCAAAGGTTGATGCCCATCGAGTAAACAATGACATGCCATCATAGTATGGCCAATTGTCTTTGAAGAATAGGATTTAAGAGTATCAATTGCCGCATGTCTCCATTGATTGATTCGCTGATATTGTCCTATGAATGCTGGAGCATTCTATTTGAATAATTTACCCTTCTGTACCTAGGGAAGTCCAGACTTGTCTCCATAACTATAAAATCAACTATAAAACCCCGCTACACCTGATTGGGCAAGGTCAGTATCCTCCAATTTGAAGTCGATACGGATACAGAGATCGGTATTGGTTTGCACAGACTCAGGTACTAGGGGACTGAATGTTGGATGGATCTAAAAGTCGTCAGACATATACCTCTCGGGCTCCTACCTTGCTTGTTGCCGTTCATCATCCATGGAGAATGAGCGGTGAGTCTCCTGCCACGACAAAGACATATCCAGTGGCCTTGCCTTAAGACGAATGGGGGTAGGCGTCTGATCGATGTTCCAAAGCCTCCCAAAGTTGTCAGAATACGGAGAAGAATCATGTAGCCAAAAGACGGGGGTATATTGCCAGATAATAATTTGTTGGAAGGATACCATCATCCCGTACCCAGCTTCCGCAGCTAATTGTGGCGAATGAGAAGTATAGGCGTATCTGGCAGCTATGCGATGCAATTTATGCCTGGTCCAGCTGTGATATGTCCGATGCTCGTTGTCCATGATCAATCGCCGGTTGAGGACGGCGTGCTGAAACAAGCATAACAGACTAGAATGGAACCACTGTACGTCTGCATGTCGAGTGACTAGCTTGCAGTTCAGTATGATCAATAAATAATATCCGGATCAAGACTTGCAAGAAATTCTCGCACGGCTTGAGTTAGCTTGATTTGCAACTCTGACCTGATATTCACGTATTAAACGCTTGGAAGAACCCAGGACAGGTAGCGAGGAACTTCCCAGGGATCTCATGTATACTCATCCATGGATGTTATCAGGATGTGTTAACCAGCTTTAAAAGCACTAATGATGATTCGGACTTGATGTCATATCAATGGCTGGATAATGTCTCTTTAAGTGTCCATGCTGTGGAATATATGTTGCGTCAACCAAAGAGCGTTCATATAGTGCTCCATAACCTTAACCAGGTAAGCACATTAGCGCGTAAATCACAGCTAATGTTTCATGGAAGCATCAATAATGAACCCAAAGGACCAATCAAGGTCGCATGAGCACGGGCACTGACCATATCAGATTCTCGAAGCTTGAAGCTCTCATCTGGGTGTGGCTGTGCGGGTCCAGGCTCGTGTGGCTCTCCCGTCTAACCAAGCGACGCGATGCTGCTGATGAAGTGAAAATTGTTGTGTGGTATCCACCGGCACGATATCTCGGTGAGATTCAAGACGTTATATAACTGTATTGTACGAGGGATACTGCACAGCGCACTGAGGGAGCAGGTCAAGCCATGCTGCAGGTAGGAAGTCGAGTGACAAGTCGTCTCCGAGATAGCAATATAATTCTTAAAAGATCTAACGAGACTAGGAGAGAGCGAAGGAGTCACTTTGAGAGTTTTATCGACTGAATCAGTAGCGACCCATGAGAGAGCACAGTTTGTAGGATATCGACTCGAACTGGCTAAAAATAGTCGGCGCCTAAGGCTCGTCAACGGCGGCTGTCTATGGCGAGCAACTGACGAATCGGGGGGTAGCACCAGCCACATATGGAGAACTGCCAGCGATGCCATAAAAGTCACCATCCCACTTTTTCCCTCCCTTCCATCAATTCTATTTCTATCTTTAGAACCTTCTGCATCAACCGCGTGTCGCCGTCCATCGACTCTTGTTGTTCCATCCTATCTTCATCGAGGGTTCGCATCCTCTCATCTTACCATTCTTATTCCTTTTCTATATTGACTTTGCTTCTTACTCGGTGGCCTGAGGTGTCCGGAGGCTCCTTTTCCCTCTGTCGCTGTATTGGTGTGTGATCCTCCCGACCGGTCAAACGACCTGATTGTCTTCGCGCCCGCGGTGATCCCTCCGTAAGGGCACCACCCATCATATTCTCTCTAGCGCTCCTTAACCTCCCTGGTCCTTCCGTTCGTTATTCTTCGCCAGTTCATCACCTCTGATGTGGAGAAGGCCCGTAAGAAAATAGGAGACCAAAAGCAGCCGGGAGAGACGGCAATCTGGCGCCCGCAACCCAGTCTTTTATCCTTAACTCATCGCGCTCCGCTATCTATCTATCCCCCTTCAGGCGGCGCTTCTTGAGTTTCAACTCGCGCCGCGCCATTTATCACGAACAAGCCCATCTCCACATCGTCTTCCGGTTGTCCTCTCGTGTGTTTCAGCAATCCTCTGTAACTGTCTGACGCGTGGGCTTCCTTGTTTACTGCTTATCATATAAGCATCATCCATGGGTCGAAGGAAGATCGAGATCAAGGCGATCAAGGATGATCGCAACCGATCAGTGTAAGTCATCTTGCATCAGCCAATACGGATCTTGAATGCGACACTGACTCACATGGTCAACTGCTTCTAGTACCTTTTTGAAACGAAAGGGTGGTCTTTTCAAGAAGGCACATGAACTCGCGGTACTATGTTCGGTAGACGTCGCTGTCATCATTTTCGGTCACAACAAGAAGCTCTACGAATTCTCATCATGTGATATGCGAGAGACGTTGGGCCGATACCAATATGTGCGTTACATTCCATTATCTGGGTTATTTCAAGTATGTTGACATGAATATCAGTACGGCCCGCCGCACGAACACAAAGGCCCCGAGGACTTCAATGGGAAACGGGACGATGATGATGACGAGGATGAGGAGACTCCTGCTCCGGAAGAGACGCAACCTACAACACAGAATCCACCTGCCGTAGTTCCCGCTCACATTCCCAGCCATCCCGGTTTCCAACACGTCAATCACGCACCGTCCGCCTCCCCGCCCGTTTCTAATGGAATACCCTTTGATCCGCGGCATGGTACTCCGCAACCCCAAGGCGTTTCGAGACCATCCTCAAGAAACCATCTTCGACGCGTGAGTTCGAATCTGGGCCCGCAGCAGCATCATGGAACTCCACCGCCTCCTCCACAGAATGGGTTCGCATACATTCCCAATCCCTCGATGTATCATCCCAATGCCAATCCCAACATGGCGCAACAACCGCGGCCGGCCCAATTCGCTCACTATGGACCGCACCAGTCACTGCCGCCGCACGCCGTGCCTCCACATGGCATGCCTCAGCCAGTCCCGCCGCACCATCAAGCCCCGCAGCATCTCCCCCAGCATCCACATCCGCTCGCTCAGCAGACACCTGCGATGGGTCTCTCGCAACCACCTCATGCGTCAATGTCGCAGGTCGCGCAGGCTTTCTTGCCCGAACAAGGGAGAAACTCGATGCCCCCGGCGTTTCCGACAGAACAGTCGCAACCACGTCGACCGGTGTCCCTGCCCGATGCTTCCTCGGCAGATCAGATTGTTGGTCCTTTGAAGGTGGAAACAAGCCCCTCTCCCCCGCACCAGCGATCGTTGTCCTCCAAATCGCGCAGTATCTTCACGCCGATCGACGACCGCGGCTCCGTTCTGGCCCGTCACTTTGGACTAGGCCCGCCGACATGCGAGTCTCCGCGCACTGAGAGTACCGACGTTAAGTCTGAATCAAAACAGATTGACTCGAAAGGAATCAAGCCGCCTGCTCAATCTGTTGTGCCACCACACCCACCTAGGACCTCAACCGACGCGGCGCGGTCTAATTCAGCCCCTGACATTAAGCCACCGCCGCGGACGAATAGTGGTCAACTGCCCTCGAAGCGGCCGCAACTCAAGGTGCAAATACCAAGCGAAAATTCCGACCGGGGGAGTGCAGCAGACTCTTCGTCGTCCGCCGGAAACAAGACGGTGACCCCTGCCAAGGCTAATGCCGAAACCAATCACTCCGGCGTGGTTCTCCCTCCCCCGTCACCATCTGCTGGTGCAATCCTCAGCGCAGGCGCCACAGGGCCTCCAAATCCCTTCGCTCGGCCACCGCCGCCAGGAACTGCAAGCCAGAACAGCAATGCGTACAACAGCAATAACAATATAGAGACGCCGATCTCTGCTCTACCCAGTCGATTTGTGTCCGATGCTCTTCTTCCATCGCCATCCAGTTTCTTCCCGGAATGGGGTTTCAGCAGGTCCGGTCCCGATACGAACATGCTGCCTAGTCCTCTGACCTTCCCCACTCCAGCGGTTCAGACGGGTCCAGGCTTCACGCGCGAAGATGAGCAGGAGAAGAAGCGCAAAAGCCCCGACAGCGGCCCTAGTATCGAGGGAACAGCGAAGAAAACCAAGACGTGATTGCTCATTGGACTGCGCTTGCAATTTGATTTGTCTAAAACTTGTTTCACCAGAGGCATTTTAGGGCGTTGGGGCTTTTTTTGTTTAACAATCTTGGATATCGCGATGGCTGCACTAGCCCATCCCTCCTTTTTGCATGCGCCTCTCATTTGTCACAGTTCGGATTTGTTGATAGCTTATACCCCTTTCCTTTTTTTCTGGTCCTCTTGCTGTTGATACGGCTCCAGTGCGTTTTCTGGAAGAACTTGGGAATGAGATTCGTATTTGCTTGTACTAATTGGGTAAAAGAATTGTTTGAGCTGCGAGGCTACCTTTATATATCTCTTGATTAAGCACTCACCTCCGACTTTTACAGCTAGTAATCACAACCGTCCTACTGAAGGCTGAAATCGGTGTGTATGGAAACAGGCTTTATCGGTGCCTGACCTTTTCGATTGCCTAATGCAAAAACACATGGACGCGCAACACCGCATCCCATGCACGGTCCCAATTACCGACTATGTACATTAAATCTAAGTATAGACATTCGAGAAAATTGAAAAGAGCTAAGGCGGAGGGCGGGTTAGACCTCCGCCTTTGGCGACGGTTCCTTCCGGTTGGCCGCCGCGGCAGCAGCAGCAGCCTTCTGCTCCTCGAGAATCTCCTTCCGGGCGCGCTCCTGCTCCGCCAGGCCGGTCTTCGTAAAGGTATGGGCCTTGCTCAGCTCGACGGGCCGGATGAAGAGACTGACGAGGAAGCCGAAGCCACCGACGGCGGTGTAAAAGATCCACAGCCTGCTTAGGCTGTAGGTGAAGGACTCGAGGACGACGATGCGGGCGGACTCGGGGAGAGAGCGGACGAGCGAGTGGGTGGAGCCTGCGAAGGAGGAGGCGAGTGTGGCTGCGGTTTCCGGGGATGTGGCGGCCTCGATGCGGGGTAGTTGGCGGGCGAGGACGTTCTGGTAGACGACTGTGCCTAGGACGACGGCGATGGAGGAGGAGGCCTGGCGGATGAAGGCGAAGGTTGCGGTGGCGGTTGCCATGTCGGAGCGGTGGATGTTGGCCTGGAAGGCGACGAGGGGGGCCTGGAAGAGGGGGCCGACGCCTACGCCGGCGATGATTTGGTAGATGATGATGCGGGGCCAGGAGGCGTAGTATTTGAGGTCGATGAAGAGGCCGAAGCCGAGGGTCATGAGGCCCAGGCCGCCGACGATCATCTCGCGGTAGCGGCCTGTCTTTTTGATGATGATTCCTGTGCCTGCGGAAACGAGGGAGAGGCTGAGAACCATGGGGAGGACGTAGACGCCGCTGAGGATCGGGGAGGCCTGCAGGACGGTCTGGAAGTAGAGCGGGAGGTAGTAGGAGCCGGCGATGAAGACGAAGGCATGGCAGAAGCAGACGATGAGGACGAAACGGTTGTGCCAGTTGTTGAAAAGCCGCACTGGGATCAGAGGGTACTTGGCGAGTTTCCACTCGTTGAGCATCGCTAGGACCCAGACCACCACGCCGAAGACGATCAGGCAGATGACTGTGGCCGAGGCCCAGGGGTAGCTGACGCCGCCGAACTCCAAACCGAAGAGAAACATGAGCGTACCTCCGATGATGAGGAAAGTGCCGGACCAATCGATAGACATGAGGCCTTCGAGCAGCGGCGTGCCACCGGATTCGAGCTTGAGGAAGAAGATGAGGATTGCCAACGAGACGCCACCGACGGGTACTGAGAAAATCAGCTTGATTCCACCACGGGTCAACGAAACCGATACGTACAGTTCAGGTAGAAACACCACCGCCAGGTCACAGCAGTCGTAAAAGCGCCTCCGATAATGGGACCTAGAGCACCCGCGATGGCCCATGTCATACCGAAAAGACCGTAGTACATCGGCCGTTCCCTTGAACAGTCAGCATTGAGTAGTCGAAAGCAAAGAAAGAGGTTCAGCCTACCTAACGCTGAACAAATCAGTAACACAAATATTGACCAGGACAATAATACCACCACCGCCTGCACCCTGGATCGCTCGTCCAACGAGCAACATGGTCAAGTTGACCGCAAGAGCGCAAATCAGACTGCCAACAAGGAACACAACGTTGGCCATAAGGAGGATCGGCTTACGGCCCCAGATGTCACTGATCTTGCCCCAGAGGGTGATGCACGCCGCATTGGCGAGCAGATACGAGGAAGCCATCCATGAATAACCACTTTCCGAGGCGTGGAACTGGGCAGCCATGGTTGGAAGGGCCGTTGAGACGATTGTCTAGACAAGTCAGTCTTGTCTTCTGCGGATGATCAAGGGGAGTGAAGCACATACCATATCCAAAGCAGCCAGAAATAGCACCAACTAGACATCGTCAGCAGGGTTCTATGCCAACCATCAAATATCTACAGAGGAAGCATACACAAAGCGCAGGCATGATAATCACAATCTTCTTCTTCCCCAACTTCTGCGCCTGGGAGGGCGTTTGCTCCAACGGCGCGCCATCATTCTCAACATCTTTCCCGTCAGATTTCTCATGAGATGGATGATCTGAGGTGTTGACGGGCAGTTGATTGTCCTCAGTCGACGGAGGCGTCATGGTGGCGGACTTCTCCGAGTCCTTCTCGGAGTGAGAGATCTTGTCCGACATCACTTGAAAACTGGAGGTGTTGTCGTCGTCGTACTCATGATCTTTCTTCTCGTTTACTGTCATGATCCGAGCAGAATGAAAGGAGAACAGAGAGAGCCGAAAAAGAAATCTGACAATTACCCCAGTGACTCGACTTGGCAGCGGGGAATGTAGCCAAAAAAATACGAGGATCTTAGAAAAAAGTTGCGGGTAAAGCCGACAGCTTAGATAAAACCGGAGACAGATTCAGTCGATTGTCGATTGACCAACAAGAGGCTGCCAGTGAGGATCTGTTAGTGGAAGACAGCTTTAGAGATTTCAATAGAAGAAACCACAGCCACTCGCAGGTTTGAATGTTGAATGCCGAAATCTTGAGTCAACCGCTAGTTTAGACTGCCGGAGTTAACAAGCTCTGCGAGTGCCGAATTCTAAGGCCGGGAATGTATCTACTATCTCCAACGACCCAAGTCATCTTCGACGTCAGGATGGTCAAATACTTGAAGTAGATGAAGATCTGAAGATGTGATGGAATGATGTATTCTCCGAGTCTCTTTGCTTTTCTGATTTTCCTCTAGCTCTACATGCAACATGCAAAGTCTAATATCAAGCATCCCTTGACACGGGAGTACAAAGCATCAGTGAAACAATTGAGATCGTAACGAGCTGTGTGATGGCTTCATTGATTTATTCAGGGGTATAATGTATGTAGGGCAATAAAGAAGCATAAAAAGTACAAGAAGTCAAGGACTCATTCAAAACACAGAATAACCATGTATGCGCAATGCCAATCCACCCATCCCTCTCTAGTCCTGTAACTGTAAGATCTCTACACGGCATCGCGCCACTCAGTCAGTCAATCGATCAGACCAGATAGCCTCGAAGAGCCACTTACCAGTCAAAAACTCCTCAAAGCTCATAGTAACATATCCGTCCCGATCCTCGTCATACCGCTTGAACACGTCCGTCATCCGTCTGAGACTGATACACGCCTGCACAAACAGATCGAAGCTCATGCCCTCCTTGGCCGGCCCCATGGAATGCCCCCCGTTTATTTGTTGCTTCTTGCTCTCGAATGTGGTAAAGAGGACCGTAACAAATGGCTGGCTGAGCCTATACCCGAACGCAACTAGCGCTTTCTCAAACTCCTGCAGACTGATGCGCCCGCTGCGATCCTCGTCGAACCGGTCGAAGAGCTCCCGCCACGCGGCGAGAAACCGCCACAGCGCCACGAACTCGTCGAACGAGATCGTCCCGCTGTTGTTCCGGTCGAACATGCGGATCATCATCTTGACGGTCTTGGGGTGGAAAGAGGTATAGTCGCCGTTTACCAGGGCGGATCCTAGCTCCATCTCGGTCAGGGCGCCCGAGTGCGAGGCATTGGCTGCGCGGAAGAGCGGGAAGAGCTGCTGGGGGTCATCCGGCGGGGCGGACAGGGGAGGCGGATTGGGAGATGGAGGTGGACGCGAGACTGGAGGAGGGCGATTGCGTACGGGCTGCGAGGGAGGGGGCCCGAAGCCGTAGTTCTGGGGTGGAGGTGAAGGGTGCAGGGGATGCGGACGCGCATGGCTGTGCATTGCGGGCGGCGGCCCGGTGGCAGGTAGGGGTTTGTTGATCTGAGCATTCGTGACGGGGACTCGCTGGGGGACGCCGCTGGGTGGAGCATGGGACGTTGTTCGAGGGGGTCGCTGAGCCTGCGGTTGTGAGGATACTTTCATCTGGCCGATCAACTGGGCGACCTGTTCGTAGTCAGTCGCGGGGATGGGGCATCTGCCTGACAGCGGTATGTTCGTACTTGTTCTGGTTCAGCATGCCTGTCCTCCTCGGTCAGTCAAAATCAGAGTCCCCTCATTGTTCACGTATCTCACAAACACTTACGCTGGGAGCGCATCGGGGTTGTAGGACTTGTTGTAAGCCATGGTAGCCTGGCGTACGGACAGCGGGCACAGTGAGGCCTAGGGACGCGAAGGGGAAGCTCCTATCTGGAAAGACGGAAAAGAACTCAGGACATCCACGTGTTCATAGAGAAGATAAATGAGGAAGTGGAAGTAGAGAGATGGAAGGTGATTCAGGAGTAAGTTCGGGTGCGACTTGGCTATCTTTTAGCTCTTTCGTCGTATTCGTACTGCAAAGGTTCAAAGCGGAGCCGTGGGGCAGTCTTAAAAGTCCGTCAATATTCCAAGATAAGCAGAACAGTAGAATTACGGGATGATTTTGTCATTAGGCGTCCAGAAGACGCTGAGAGCATGTCATCTAACTTAGCACTGAGCTTTCAATTGTAGTTCCAGTAGCAAGTAACCAGCCGCCACAGTGGCTGCTTTTCCTCCTTGGACTGTAAGGTGATCTTCAGCCCTACCAGTTTCAGTCCCACCAGTTCTAACTTTTGATGGCCCAAATCAAGTGGATCCTCATGTGCTATTTTGCATGCAGATAGTCATATATGTCACCTTCATTTATTTCTGGATAGTCTCTTCGACCTCTGGAGCCAGTTGCCTAAGAACTCGAAAGATTTCCTCAAAGGCTTTGGCTTGAAGTTGCTTGCCCTCTGCCCCCGCGGTCAAAGCAGCCGATTCACTGTACATCTATTAGCATAGTACAAATGGAAGACATTAGCAGATGCAGATGCTTACTCCACATAACCGTCATTTCTCCAGCACTTCCCATGCGACTCAACTCCCTGATAAGTTGCACTGACCAGCGACCGACTCCCCTGTTCCGCCGTGCGAGCAAAGAGCTTATATACCAACCACATCATCCATCGCTCGTAGAATCGGTCGTACTGCCGTCCCAGAGAGGAGGCACAGAACCCAGGGCTGACGCTGTTGATGATTACCGGAACTGAACCATTCTCCTCACGTGAGTGAAGCGCCACGGTCTTGAGGACATATTCCATCAGGAGCTTCGAGATCCGGTATTGCTGGGGTCCATTGAAGCGCTGCGGGTCATTGAGATGTTGCAGCAGTGAGTCTTCAGCCCGGAGACTATCCGCTTTTACTTTGGTAAACAATTGGCTGGATACCACACTCAGGTGACTAGGACTTTCAGGCGACGAGCTACTCCGGAGCTTAGGAAGAAGCAGAATCGCCAGCAACGAAGTGGACAGTGTGTTGACCTGCAGCGTTTCCTCCCACCCATCAGGAGATGCTGTGTAACTTCGATTCCACAATCCAGCATTGAGCAATACAACGTCCAGCCGTTCAACCTCTGTGTTGACGCGAGCTGCGAAATCCTTGACGCTTTGGAAACTGCTCATCTCCAATTCCCAGACAAGGACTGCCCCTGGTCTGTTGGTGCGCAGCTCTAATTCAGTTTTAGTCGCTTGTCCTCGCTCCAGGTTGCGACTCCCGATAATAAGACAGTCCACACCGTGATTGAGCAGTTTGATGGCAGCCTCGAACCCGAGCCCAGATGTTGCGCCAGTCAGGACCACTGTTTTGCCTGCAAAGGAGATTCCATTCGGGCTTTCCGGGGGCGGCATTTTCAGAAGGCGGAAAAGGCCAGCCATAACGATGATAGAGAATTGAAGAAAATAAGGCTAAGGTGCTGATGTCGGCGTATGTAAACGATAAATTGGTCAGAGATAGAGAGCAACTTCGAGCTACATGGCCTTATAGGGCAGGTAACTTGGCAACCTGCTGGCAACGAATGGCTTGAGCGAGCAGATTTTCGTGGAGACAGAGCTATATTAGCAGTTCAATGACTCGAACTTGGTTTGGGCCAGGAAATTAGATTTTAATCAGATTTTGGACGAGAAGAAAGCTACTTCGATTATTGTAGCATTGAAATTACCTGGTATAAGATATAGAGCAGGTTGTAAGCTCTCACAAGTCTGTGTCCAAGACAGGAGAAGCCAGTGATTAGTCCATTGCTTAGGCTTGCCGCGGCGCCTGGGCAGCCCACTCTGGCACTCAGATAGTTAGGAGATAGTCTTAGGTCGAAGCGCTGCTTGAATAGACCGGTGGACGCTTCCAGAGCAGTTCTATCCGAAGGATTTCTGGCTTGGTTATTGACTGTGAGTCTCTGAATGACCGGTGTAGAGCGAGAGGAGACAAACACTGCAAACATCGAGCGCGTCTTGTATAATCTGGCATGAAATTGTCGCCATTCTATCGACATCTTAGTTCAACGTACCCTCATTTTTTTTTTTTATTTTTTTTTTTTTTTTTTGGAATACTTAATACGTTACTGAGATCATTGGAAACAATTTGCCTCAAATACAGCTTGATCACCCACCAGGGCTTCTGTACCGCGTGCGATCAGGCAGGGTCGTCGGCTTAGATATCATCCTTTTTACCGAACTTCATCTATAGAAGAGTCTTGAACATCTTCGAGCTGGCCTGGCGAGTGCTCACCAGATATGACCACTCCAGTAACGACTCAAAGTCCACCAGCTGGCCGAACATGGCGCAACTACTTCCCAGACGGTGACCTCTGGGTATTTGGCTACGGGTAAGTCATGCTCCTGCGAGTCCACCAACTGCCTCTGATCACACAACCTGTTCTTGTTATCATTCATAGCTAACTCGTCGTAAAGGAGTCTCATTTGGAAACCACCACCACACTATGGTGTGTATCATCTGTCAAATCATGCATTGGCCTCTGCATCTAATTCTGGTACAGACCAGCGAGTCCCAGGCTATATCGATGGCTATGTCCGACGCTTCTGGCAGGTTTGTACTTCACCAGATGCACCCGTCCTCTAGTCGTCTCTGACATTCACTAGGCCAGGTACCCACTCCCACAATTAAGATATCGCCAAGATATCGCTAATAAACCATAGTACTGACCATCGCGGCACCCCAGAAGCCCCAGGTCGCGTGGTAACAGTCATCGAACGGGGATTCTGGGAAACCCTAGACGACCCGGTAAGCCCCTTTCCCACAACTTACGCCACCCAGCCTCTAACCGACCAGCACGCACATCTTGAATCCTCAACAGCCCGCGTCTGCGGCGCAGCATACCACATCCCCGCCTCCCATGCCGAGGAAGTCCACGACTACCTCGACGACCGGGAAATAGACGGCTACACCGCCCACTACACCCCCTTTTATCCCATATCAGCCGTCTCGGCATCGACTGTTTCCAAGGCCCCGGAGACGGAGGCGGTGGCACAGTCGCAGTCGCAGTCGCCAACGCAGGCGCATGCCGCACCAATCACCTGCATGGTGTATATCGGGCAGCCTACTAATCCGCAATTCCTGCGTGACCCGGCTCGCCGCGACCCGCAGGATGTGGCGGAGGTGATTAGCCGCGGGCGGGGCCAGAGCGGGAAGAACACGGAGTATCTGTACCTACTTGAGAAAGCGCTGGAGGGGCTAGGGCTCGGGAGTGCTGATATGCATGTTACTGACCTGGTGCGGCGAGTCAAGGCGATTGAGAGCACGGAGGAAGCAACAGCCGAAGAGGCGGCTGCGGAGAGAGATGTCAAGGAATCCCTTGAAGCATCTTGGGTCCAGGCGCATGGGCATGCCCCGAAGATCGAATAGTCTGCAGGCTTATGTATAGATGACGGCTACGCATATTAGATAGAATAGACGGTATAAATTGCATATATACATATACGTGGAATGCTAGCAACGTCCCATAACTGAAGCTCTGTTGGTCCCTACACTCAACCACCTTCGGTTGGGATTTGGGCCTTCTCCGGGATGAAAGATCCCCATCAACTAGAAGTAGTATTGCCAGTAGGGAAAGAAGAATAACAGAATTCAATATCATAACGCTCAGTATTACTGATATATATCAAAATCAGCGATGATGCTCACTAACAGTCACCAATCAGTACCAACGATTGTTTCTCCCAAGCAAGCTGACGAGAAGCGGTACCAAGCGACAATCAATATAACCTGTTCCGCCGCCAAAAATCCCTGGGAATACCAATCAATCCTTGATCGATTCCATGTGAGGATAGAACGCCATGTGACGTATCTGCTACAGCCTCCCATGGACAATGTAGTGATGCTTTATCCGCCGGGACACTATCCGTAGGAACGCCTTGAGAGATTGGGTTGCTTTCGAAGCTGTCAACGCCCAGAGGAATCCGCATCGCATAGTCCCACACATATTCCAGAGCATCTTCCTCTGGATGCATGATCGCGTCATGTGCTGCCACATCGAGCGCCTGTGTAGCATAGTGATCATAGATATCATCCTGAAGTTGAGCCTCCTCAGCAAAGGACATGACCACCTCGACATCAGCTATATCCCTTCCCCCATCTGAAGCGAGCTGGAAGTCGGCCTCTTGTTCAAGTGGTCCGGCTTGAAATACCGAGGAGGAGAAGCACTCATCTTGGGCATTGGTAGGATATTCGGGGCTTTTCCATGTATCGGAGCAGGAGTAAAAGTCTTCCTTCTGGCCAGCGTTGCTCATACCCAGTCTCGTCTGCTCGGGTCTCGCTAGAGGTGAATTAGGTATGTGCTGTAACTCTGGCTGGTGATTGAGACCCTTATCAAGAGGCCCTGGAAAGATAAACCTCCTATCAAGGCTTGCGTTGTCCTCAACGAAACTATTTCCCATCTCTTCCAATAACACCATTTGTTTGCGGTGCTTACAACGATCTTCAACAGCGTTCTCCACTTCATATATAGAGCTTGCTTTGCGACTGTTGCGTCTGCTACCTGGGAGTGAACACTCTGACACAACTTGTCCCTCCGACCCCTGTTGCCACAACCTCTCTCGCTCCCGTAGCAGGAGCTTCAGGTCCTCCAAGCTCCAGTATTTTCTGCCTGAATGGGTAGACTCATCGTTGTTCTTGTCCTGTGAGCTCAAATCAAAATGCAAAAGCTGTCTCATGTAAACCTCGGACCAGCTTTCAGACAAGAATGGGGCTTGTTCATTGCATGAAAGACTGATAGGCGTTGTTGACAGAGATGTTCCGCACTCTTGAACATCAGGATGGTACGCCCCGGAGTGCTTTGCCGGGTCAGCTTGAGATCGAACTGCAACAGCGCCATGCCTCTTCGCTGCTGTGTCGCGCACGCTGCAGTCTGCTGGGGATTGTGTTTGCAAGTTGGGAGATGAATTCAACAAGGTACAGTTTGCCTCCGTCTCGAAACCCTGCGTACGAGCCTCATCTTCAAGTAAGCCGAATGGGAAGTAGTTCGAAATGAGTAGTTGAGAATCCTCGTGATCCCCTCGAGTATTCCTCTTTTTGTTCAGAACCTGATGGCTTGTGTATTTTTCATTATCGCTTCGTAATTTCTTGCTCAAGAATCTTGTCTCTGAGAACCCCTTCTCAGATACTCGACCTCGGTTTACCAGCTTGCCAATGCCGGAGAAATGGGGAAATTGTCGAAGCTCGCCAGCTCTCACTGGCGATGAGGTTTTCCCTCTTCCGAAGATACCCAGGTCAGGGTGCGAATGTAGCTGTTCAAACCGTCAGCAATGGCTCCCTTGATTACTGAAGTACAACGCATACCGTTAATCGACCTCGCGGGACATTGGAAGCATGGAAGTTGTCATTGATCGTATGTCTTCTAACCTTCTTGGACAACTTTTTCGCTTTTGCCGGCGATTGCTTTCGTTGTATTCGAGAAGTTGAGCCCTTGTACTCGTAACGGTCTTCCTTGGTCTTATTTCGAGGTTTGCGTTCGTATCCACCTTTGCTTCCCCTTTCGGCAATTGCCCGTTTTTCAGTAGGATTCCTTTCGGGATAAGGCGACCATCTGGTATGGTTCAAGGAAGGGGAACGATGAGCAAAAGAGCTTCCTTCGCGCCGGGCCCCTCTCTGAGGAGTTGATACAGACTCCTTGATAGTAAGCCCATTGCTGTGACATTGCCGGCGCTTCGTCGAGTCACTTGTTCAATGATAAACAGAAATCAGTCAGCAAAAAAGGCCCCTGAAAGCACCACTTCTGGGGATGGATAAAAAATCACCTTCTGCCGGACTTGAGGCATGATGGTTCGTATAAGTCGTCGGTGAGTTCTCCCGTTCAACAAGCCATTTGAGAATCAATTCCTGGGCACCTGGTGTGAGGTGACGATGCCGTCGCGAGGATTGATGCATGGCGGTAGCTGTGCTCACATTGAAGCTGCTCGTTGCGCTGAGATTGTTACCAGTAGGATCATCTCGGCTGACAAGACTTTCTTTCTGGAGTTGACGACATGATTGTTGGGCGATTGATTATGCATTCGTTCCATAACGGGAAATCATGACTCAGGCAGCAGCTTCCTCGCCAGCAGCCTTGGGTCATGCAAGTATCCAAAATGCGTCTTTGAGTTTCCGTCATGGTAAAGAATATGGACATATTGAGCTCATCACATTGAGATTCAGACAAGACATGATACTCTTCTATGCACCTAGATATAGCTAATCTAAACTAAGCTAAGGTGGGTTCTAAGCGTCTCGCTTGCTTTTCCTATCGGGGCATGAGTTTAGATAAGTTGATAATCAGCTCATGTGGCCCACTTGGCCCCATTATTATCAAATTCTGCCCCTCCTCTCCATATGTCGATTATCGGGATTATTCTAGTTTGGCCTCTTTGTAAACGATAAAATGTTATGATCTCGGAGTCCAGTTTCACTACATATTAGTGTGGGAAGAGGGGCAAGAGGGAGCAGTAAATTATCAAATGGCCTGCCCCTAATAGGAGAATCTGCCTCTTCTCGACACCCCTGTTGAGTGCAAGGTTGACCAACCAAAACGACCATCTATCGGCTCACGGTGACTGTGAATTGGTGAGATGTGACGGACAATCTAGCACATTCATTATTGCTAGACTTAGACTATATAGCTTTTCAGTGAAATAATCAAGCAATGGGAGATCTTGATTAAATTCCTGTCCTCTCCTACCCCTCCTTTTTTTTAATTTTCTGCTTTTTTCTTTTGTTTTTCGCTTTCCCGACGGGGAGACAAAGTCTCACCTATTTCAAAGTTCTCCACAATTCAACAATTCCACAAGAAATTTACTGTGCCTTAGAGATAACGGATGGACTACACCATACTAGGGAATCCTACTTTACCTTCTGCAGAAGTGTACATAGACAGGGATGGACAAACTCCAGCTAATGTGGATGATATGCGAGGTACAGGTTTGAAATACCACCCATGGTACGACAAATGAGGGACTCCGAAGTATCTTTTCTCGGTCCAAACTCCCCTACCCCCAAGACGCCCCATTCGAGTCACCGACTCTTTCAACATGGATTTCTTGACTCTCTGATGTAAGATTCTGGCTTCTGCCTGCTCCCCCTGCACAAAAAGCTGCAAATGGGCTGCTGACTTCCCAATGAGGGGGACGGAGGTGCGCATCAGCCCTCCATTTAGTGGTGACCATAGTCTAGCGTCCTTAGACTGTTCCCGTTATGCGTTTGTCATGCATTAATAGACTAATAGTAATATAAATGGCTTCCGCTTATCCAATTTATCATTGCTATGCAGAAAAAATAATAATAATAATCGTGGCGAGTAGATGCGCAGTACCTTGGACAGGTAGCTCGTAGGAGTAGTAATCAGAAACCCCCCCGCTTTGCATCTCTGCTACACCTCCTCCAGTCCTCCCTTTCATTCTCCCACTTTGCACCTTTCCTCACAGCTAATCCAGTGCTCTTCGTGTCTTATCAAACTGTAAGGATGCCCTTCAACCTCATCTAAACTATCTGTGGTATTAACACTCTTTCTCTTTCAGCAACAAAAGTTTTTACTGTGAGTTAACCCCTCTGCTTGTTTCACAAACCAGCAACACCTCGGGCATACCCGCAGAGACATTGCCTGTGAAATTTTCTTTCAAAAAGGGCAGAAATTTTCTGCTCCCGATTTCTTCCCCTCTTCTTCATTTCGTCCACATATTTTGATCGCCTTGATCTTAGAGAAACTGTCACTATTCTCAGTACTAATTCAGCTAAACAGTTACATTCAACCTCCAACCTTCAAAATGTCTAAGCTTTTCATCGGGTGTGTTTTCATTTTACGTTGGAAGTCCAACGCATTTTCTCAAGTAACGGTTTAATAGCGGCCTCGCATGGCACACCACCGACGACTCCCTTCGTGCGGGTTTCGAGAAGTACGGCGCGGTTGAAGAAGCTGTTAGTAGTACCCTTCCTCTCATTATTCACCACCACGCCATCTTTTCCATGGTTTCCTACCTCACCATACCAGACTAATGACCCTTTCACGATACGCAGATTGTTGTCAAGGATCGTGACACCAACCGCAGCCGTGGTTTCGGTTTCGTCCGTTTCAGCAGTGATGCTGATGCTGATGCTGCCATGGACGCTATGAACAACCAGGAGTAAGTCCTTCCAGATCTCTTGAGCCCCTAGATTGTACCTGAGAGCCCAAATCGCCCTCTATGGAGCTGTATTTCTCATCATGGAAGCACTAACAAATGACGCATATAGGTTCGATGGACGCACCATTCGTGTTGACAAGGCCTCCGAGCGCGCTCCCCGTAACAACGGCGGCTTCCACGGCCGGGGTGGCTACAACCAGTCCGAGGGTGGTTCTGGAGGTATGTTCTCACATCAAAGTGTTCAAC
This sequence comes from Scortechinia acanthostroma, assembly GCA_011319215.2. Taxonomy (NCBI): domain Eukaryota; kingdom Fungi; phylum Ascomycota; class Sordariomycetes; order Coronophorales; family Scortechiniaceae; genus Scortechinia; species Scortechinia acanthostroma. Next base: position 22,617 of record JAABUG020000005.1, read on the forward strand.
GAATCAATAGTCTGACGAACCTTACAGGTGGTCAACGTTACGGAGGCGGCCAGGGTGGTTACGGCGGCGGCCAGGGCTACGGTGGCGGCCAGCACTACGGTGGTGGCAGTGAGTAGAACCAATTGCTGTCCTTCTGAATAATCGCTAATCGACCTCCAGACTGGCGTAACGGTGAATCTGCTTAAATGCCTCAGTCGAAAATACCCAGCTCGTTTCTCTCCGTACCTTCTCCGCCAGATAAGTTATGAGATATGATTATGAAAATGATCACGCCGGGCTCGTTATCCGCATTTTCTTGAGCGTGCTTGACGCACAAGTTCATGACGATGGAATTTATTAGTGCTTTTTGCTTGTCTCTCAGTTTCGCTTCATCTCGCCTATCGAGATAATAAAGATTGGTTGACGGCCGTAGCATGGCGACATCTTCTCCACCGCTTTTCTTCTAAGTTTACTTAAAAGACTAAACATTCAATACTCAAGCACTCCTCTTAGACTGCTAGCCACCTACAGGAGCGTTCACGGCCACTGGACTGTACTCCGCTATCTGCTCACGAGTTGGTCAAATAGGTAATAGTTTGATTGGGTATAAAAGGAATCATGGTAGTGTGCCTCTGACTATATTTACATGAATACTGTACTCGGACTCAGAAGCAGCTCATCAGACAAGATCCCTAACTCTTGCTGCGCTGCGAGGTAAAGCTTTCTTGTGTTTGAATGTAACCAGAGAGCCGCCATCGCCGGGTGATGGGACAACCTCTAGAAAGGAAGCTGCTGCTGGTCTTCGCGGAGCTCCCCGAGGACTGTGGGTATCACGACGTTGCGTCTTAATGCATAGACTACCGCAGACGCAGCTCGCTTCGTGATGATAGACTTGTCTTTGTCAAGACCATCACAGCGGGGATAAGGCCTCGACGACACCCGCTCCCCTGAAGGCGGCCTTACTGGTCACGACGACTTCGACTGGGTATTTCCATTCCATAAAGCGAGTCCAGCCTACATCGCTCATGTCAGTCTTGTTTGGAAGCTGTAGATATCGAAGATCGTACCCCAATAAGCGCATCTCCGTCCCAGATACTTTCCGATGAACGGGACGATGACCATGGTCAATAGTAACTCCAACTGCTGAATGCTTTCTCTCCATTCCTCCTCGGCATCTGAGTAGTCGTCCGAAAGTGTGTCTAAATCTGAAGCGGTGGTAGACTCAGATGGGAGAGACGCAATTTCATCGTCTGAGCCGGATGTGTACCTGTCTACCGAAGACACCATGTAGGCAGACGTAGCGAGGGACGGATTAGAGGCGGAAGGTGAGGAGTACGCCATGGTGGAATTGACTTAGGTCGGGGAAATCGGACCGGGCTAATGAGCGAAGGAGAACACGGATAATGAGATCAAGCAGTGGCCTGCCTACTGCCTGAACAAGGATTGCAGCATAGAGTGTTGCCGACCGAGAGAGGTATTCGAGATCGGAGCCCCAATACTTGGAGGCCGCTACCTAGAGATGGGCCTGATGTAATCCAGGAGAGCCAAGTCACGTGCATACCTTACGGTAATACCTGAGCTCAGCATTTTGACTCACAGTCACGTGAGCAGTACCGCGATAACAGAATTGCCATCGCGAACCCAAAGATATGGCTCTACCAATATATCGACCTCTTCTCAGTCTACATATAAGCATAGTCTTTTACTGCTAGATAACATCCTTCCTGAGTGTTATCATATTTGCAAGCGCCCTACTGCTGCAAGTAAGACATATACGACATGGCGGATGCTGTACGTCACACCCTGTTTTCCCTTTACCGATTTGCCCTCCCACATTTTCTTAATGGCGGACATCTTCACATTTCATGCCCCCCATCGGCCTAATCACACTTACGTTGCCGCCTCACCTTTGGTTGTAACGTTCTGCTGTGCTGGGCAGTGAACAATAACTGGACTTTTTTTGCCCGAGCATTATTGCCTCTGTTAATTTATTTCCCCCTTGCTAACGTGTCATCGGGTCCATTAGCAGGTCGAGCCCACTCAAAAGCCACGCAAATCCGTTGCCTTCAGTGAAGGTGCAGTCATCATGGACACAAACGGCGAAGTCACAGAGGCTCCCGCTCCTCAAATCACTACGGCTGAGAATGAAGCTGGTATGCTTTCACCTTTCCTTTCGCTCAAACCCGCGACCGCAGCCGAAACTGACTTCAAGCAGGTACAGCAGACACGGCAGTCGACGAAGTAACCGAACTCTTCAAGGGTCTCTCGAAAAAGAAGAAGACAAAGAAGCCCAAGGACGCCGAGGCCGAGGCTGGTGAAGGCGAAGACGTCGCTGCCACCGCCGATGGCGAATTCGACCCCACCGCCCTGAAAAAGAAGAAGAAGAAGGTCAAGAAGGTCGACGCGGGTGACTTCGAGGCCAAGCTCGCCGAAGCCGGTATCTCAGAGAAGGCCGATGCCGATGAGAAGGTGGACGGGTTGCCCGAGGGTGATCTCGAAGCCGGCACCGGTATCTGGGCCCACGACGCTACCCAGGCCATCCCGTACTCGCTCCTCGTCTCCCGATTCTTCTCCCTCATCCAGAGCCACCACCCCGACCTGCTGTCCAGCGGCACCAAGTCGTATAAGATTCCTCCTCCTCAGTGTCTGCGTGAAGGTAACCGTCGTACCATCTTCGCAAACATCGCCGATATCTGCAAGCGTATGAAGCGTTCGGACGACCACGTCATGCAGTTCTTGTTCGCCGAATTGGGTACCAGCGGCAGTGTCGACGGTAGCAGGCGTCTGGTCATCAAGGGTCGTTTCCAGCAGAAGCAGATTGAGAACGTCTTGAGAAGATATATCGGTATGTTACTTTTCGTCCCCCTTGAATCTGAATACAGTAGCTGACAGTCTCCAGTCGAATATGTTACCTGCAAAACCTGCCGCAGCCCCGACACCGAACTCAACAAGGGTGAGAACCGTCTGTACTTCGTCACCTGCAACTCCTGCGGCTCCCGTCGGTCGGTCGCCGCCATCAAGACCGGTTTCCGTGGACAGGTCGGCCGCAGAAAGAGACAAGGCTAAACGAGGTTATGGCTGGGTGGGGGATCTATATGGAGCCAGTTGTGGGAAGATTCTCTTCTTTTATTTTATTTCCTGTTCATTTCCCCCATTTTCGTACAAATGTTCCTCTCCTATGTCGATGTTGATGCAAAAGTATCAAAATGTGATGGCGTGAGTTATGCAGGATTTGGAAAAATAGAGACGACGTGAAGACCCGAAGTAAATCCGCTTTATTCTCATTCTGTAAGGACGATCATAATGGCTATCGTAATCGGATAATGAGATAAATATGCCAGCCGAGATGAATCAAGACAAAACAGCATCCGCTCAAGGAATCACAACGCCAAACATGAAAATTACAGCAAATGAGAGTGTAGATGCCTCCGCTCCTGTTCATCCATCAAGCGCCATACTCTAGTTACTGGCAGTATGTGCTCCGATATGCGCGGCAAAGGCAGTGACGTTCCTCGTCTGCAAGTACACGGTTCCAGGACCGGTGAAGCGACATGCCAGACCTTCGCCGGAACTCATATTGGAAATGATACCTCCGGACGCGACACGCTCCATCTTGTACTTGCAGTTCCAGGCGACGAGGTGTCCGTTATCCACGAAGTAGGCTTCGCCGTCGGCGAGCTGGATAGTTCATTGTCAGTGAGTCACAAAGAGAATTTCAGATAGTAGATGGTGCAAAGGCGGGTGCTAAGAGCCCAGAGGCCCGAGTAAGAGTGGCTTACATCTTTTTTGATGATAGCGCCAAAGCTCTGGAGCCATACGAGACCGATACCAGACAGCTTGTACACGAACAATCCCTCTCCGGAGAAGACACCCTTCGACAACCCTTGCGATTGAAGGTCCTTTGAGATGCCACTAGTGGCGGCCAGGAAGGCGTCTTTCCCCATTTTCCACGGGTCCGAGCCCGATAGGCGAAGCACAATAATATCACCCAGCACTGGGGGTGCAAGCAGAAGCTCGCCGGGGCCGGTGTATGTGGACAATGCCATCTCGCCGCCGGCAAACATCTTCTTCAGGGAGAATTTGACGCTTCCTTTTAGTGTGATCGAATGCGACATTGCGATCATTACTCCTGATCGTATCGTGAGTCTCCTCAGATCTTCAGGGTCTGGGGAAAAGGCACTCACCTGGCTTGGCTTCAATCGGACATCCAACCGCCAGCTGCAGGGTCAGAATGGAGTTCGTGTCCCGGTGGCTGATCCTGTAGCTTCCGCCATTGAATGTCCCAACATCGTCCTGGGTGGTTGTGTTCACCAGCTGGCCGAACTGAGACGGCCCGACGGATGTCCGCTGGGCTTGAGCAGCCATGTGCAAAGATTGAGATGGCGTCGGCTGGTGGCCCGCAGGCTGCGGGGCAGGCGATGCAGAGCTTGCACCGTATGGATTGGCCATGCCGGGATGCGTTGCATATGCGGCCGCATGTGCTTCTCCCGGTGGGGGACTTGCAGCAGTCGGTTGCTTTGGTGGAGGAGGGTAGCTGAAGTTAGGAGGTGGGAATCCCGGTGACAGCTGGGGAGGTGGTGGAAAGGCTATATACAGCAACAATGAGACTATATTCTCAATGCAAGAAACAGTTTGTTTTCATACCTCCGGAGTTTGGAGGGGCTTAATCACAGGGAGGATTAGCATGTATATGAGTGGTTCAGCTTTGGGGTTGCACTCACGAGGATAATGGCCATCTTGAGTCGGCGGAGGTGGGTATGAACTCGCCATGGTTTCCGTTGTTTCCTCTTCTTCAATGGTTTTGTGACAGGCGCAGTCGCAAAGTTCTCAGCAGAGACAACGGTGGGAATGAGAAGAATTTAAAGAGAACCAAGCCACAACCAAAACGGGGTATCCTCGTATTCGTCAGTCGTTCCCAATCTCAATCTGTCACCGTTGTAGCTTGAGTGAGGGACTGTCTTAAGGGCCACGCAACCTAATTGACAGCTATATTTTCATTCAAGAGATCAATTGCGCAGACAGGTGAATATATGAGCGCAGCTGTGGCAGCTGTAAGCGCTGAGCACTGCCATCCTGAGATCTCATTGCTCAGACCGATGGCTGTGGGCGCTTAGGGGATTAGGTGGGGAGAGTTATGATAGGATCTGCAGAGGAGCCCAGTCGAGGCTGAGTCGAGCATGATTAGTCCATCTTCAGGATTGCGGCATGTGCAATCTGTATCTTCCTGTCATTGCGCCACTCGTCCACCATTGCAGCAGTTTTAATTGTGGCAGACTTTGTGCCATGACAAGAGAGATTCCAGCCGAGACCACGAGCAGTCTGGGCAAGGAAAGTGAAAGAGGGATGGAGTGGGGTAGATGGACAGGTGAGAATAAGAGACTATCACATTATTGTGCTGCCCTATGGTTACAAAGTGACTTCTGTTCTTTGGAATTAGTCATCAGGCACGAAATCTCCTATCTAAATGGATCTAGTACTTGAAGTCTTTTTTACATTCGTGGTCAAGGACATGGCTTTGTGTCCATCAGTGACGCTACGGTTTGAGGCATTTCTCAGCGTCCGCATCCCACAGCATCCTCCAGAAGGAGTGCATCTCTGATGATCATTATCCCATGCTCGAGGACGGCCATGCGCGGTTCTTGGGGTTCGAAGATATATATATTCAATCTCGTCGGGTCTGTATCTGCTGCGAGATATGCTTCTGGTAAAGCACACGGTGTCAGCCAGCCTCCACTTCGGACTCTGGATGGCTTCGTCAACTAGATAAGAGCATCTTCAGCATCTTGCGAAATTCCATTCGGTGTGATAGCCTGTCTTGGTGCTTCCTCTTTTCGAAAGGGGGCTTGTGCTTCAAATATACTGCGCAAAGGGTTGCCCATCTTGAAGACTCGTCACTCCCCTGTGCTATGTCAGTCTCGTCATGATCTAGCCATGGCTTAATCCATGAGCAATTGGCGATGATCCCTCGTTGCATCTCCAAGGTGAGCCTGAAGCAGGTACCATAGATAGATCGGTGATGGTGGGGCTTGCGGACCGCCAGCCGCAACCCCAGAATACAGGTAGTATCTGATCGTCGGTCCGTTATGAACTTATCGTCATAACAATGCGTCAGCTTTGGTTAGGTATCACCTCCGGCGACCACTTATACAGTCAATTTCATCAAGATATAAAGGAGAACCAACAGTTACCCTGACAGCAATTGACCTAGTATGACATTCGAAACATCTTCGAACCACCTGTCTGTACGGAGAAGAGCCGATTAGGCTACCAGATACCTATCCACCCTTTGTCCTTCGCGAAGGAATGTAAATTTATCTCTACAGTAACTATGCTATTTGCACTATCTATCTAGATGCTCTGGAAGTAGATGTACTACACTTTCTGTACAATATGCTTGAGTCTTTTCACGCGATGATCCCAACAGTCCCATAAGATGATCAGAGAGACGATCTCTTAAGGTACGGGCGGGGTCATCAGCATAACACTTGTACCATGCTTGCACTAACAAGTAAAACAAGCATGAACAATAAACTTTAGGGCATAAAAGATACCTAGATACAGACTGCAAAGTATTTTATCCTGAAGTATGACCCTCGAACGCTTTGGCGATCTAGTAAGGTATGAGATTGCGCACTCAGCCAATGCTGGAGTTGTTATTGATGGAAACATCTAAATCGACCTGGTACCATACTTTGTAGGCACGGCAATGTAACATAGCCTGCCAAGCCCCAAAAATACATAGTAAATTGTGGCTCTGTCTCGGCTCCATCCTGTCCCGGGTGCAATGCCATGTGTGCCTGAGGTATTTCTGAAACATATATTATTAGTGACAACGGACTACGCCTTCCTGGACTCAACATCTGCTCCGGCGACTATCTCACTTCCATCCATCTTTTTCATCGCCGTAACACCTATTGTCATTTCTAATCAACATCCGCTTCATCATGGCTACTCAAAGCACCTTCATGACCGCAATGAGCAACCGCTCGCTCCGCACTATCCGATCGGTATGATGATGCCGCACTGGTTTCTCCGTCTTCCCCACGTTGTCGCACACCTTGCTAATATGTCCAAGGAGCTCGAGTTTCTCGCGGATGCTTCGGTCATTACACGTCAGCAACTCTCTTCGATCCTGACTCAGCTGCCTAACGAGGCCCCCCAACAAGCCGCTACATCAGTTCCTCAGCTGCAACAGCCACAACCGGTTGTCGCTCAATCTCAACCTCCCCCGGCGTCATATACTCCTCCTACATCACAGTTCGCCAATAGCTCCCTGAACGAAAAGGCGGCTCTGCAGCAACAACAATACGCGACCCCCTCTGTTCCCCCACCTGCTTACCCTCAAGCGGTGCCCGTATTGTCCGTCGCTACAGCACTATATGCATATACTCCAACAGATGCTGGTGATCTTGCTCTGCAGCCCAATGACCGTGTCCAAGTTCTGGAACACATGAATGCTGATTGTACGTTGGTTTGGAGGCGATGTCAGCGTATTTAAACTAACAGGCGATAGGGTGGCGTGGCCGTAACGAACGGACCAACCTTGAGGGTATCTTCCCTCGCAGCTATGTGAACGTAATAGAAGAAAAGGGAGTGTCATCTCCCCCTCCCACCAACTATGGAAATGTGCCTCTCGATGTTAGCCAGAGTGGCTCTACTGCCCCGGATGGAAAGCGACCTGGCAGCAAATTCGAGGAACACGGGAAGAAGTTTGGCAAGAAGATGGGTAATGCCGGTATGTTGATTGTAACTCCATTGAGAATGTGTTTGCGGCCACTAACACTGTCTTAGCTATCTTTGGTGCCGGTGCTACTATCGGTTCAAACATTGTGAATAGCATCTTCTAGCTTGATTTCAATGCTTTTTTTTCGGCTTTTGAGATGGTTTCTTCCTTGGTCATGGGAGCGGCGTTCAGGCGGATTATAACCTATCCTATTTCTTATTGAAAATATCAGATTTTGATAAACAAAATATGGATCATGACGCACAGCATCGATCATCATTGCAGCCCACTCTCGATCCAGGTCGGGAAGGATGTCATCAACCAAATTTCCGGTACATGACACGCTGTGTCTCCTTAACAAACACTCATCAGATCATTCGACTGGCTTCAATTAGTCTATCGCTTCAATGGATTTGCGACACTGGGTATGCTATAGCGGCCTCTGTGGTGTAGTTGGCTATCACGTGAGTCTCATATCTTCTATGATCAGAAGCATCACTTCTGGGACATCTCAAGGTCGGGAGTTCGATCCTCCCCGGAGGCAGGCTCGGCTAGATTCCTTTGTTTTTTGGCTTGCGTACGGACAAGCAGCGATGTATGCGATGAAAGCCAATCTTAATAATGTTTTGCCTTCTATACTGCGATGTTGAAGTAGTTCGCACACATTATTTGCTTATCTATAGTGGCGTTGGTGGCCATTGTATACAATAGATGAGTGTTAGAGATGAGGAAACGAGGCAGAGGTTACCCGGGACTGCATCAATTGCTCTCCCGTAACTAAAATGAGAAACTCTCTTATAATGCATGAAGAAGAGCCGTGTCACTTTCAACTACAGATTTAGAGATGTTGATAGTACCGCAGGTAGACTATCTCAAAAGAGACCCCGAATCAGTGGTAATGATGTCAGCCACGCTAGTCTCAGAAGGGAATAGTGCCTGACTCCTCCAAACTGCGCCGCTCAGGGCTCGAGAAGCTTCTGTGTCATCAGTATAAATTCGGTGGCTCTGCGGACTCTCTCCTTCTCAATCACAACCTCACGCGATCAAACTCTCTCCGCCACCCTCTCCTCTACCACCTCGAACACTCCTCATATTCCAACACCGTCATCACCTCAAGTCCTCCATACACTTCAAGCTACACATCCTTCAAAATGAGCGAGGGCTGGGATTCTGTTACACGCATCGGAACCAAGCACCGTGCTGGTGCGGCTCCCCGCGAGGCGGTAGTCAGGGGAAAGAGCGCTTTGAACGCTGCTCAGCGTCAAGGCCTCGTCATTGCTACTGAGAAGAAGTACGCAACTGGCAATGCTGTATGTTCTGGATTCACCCCCCTCTCCATATTGAACCCTGACTGACGTTTCTCTCAAGGCCTCAAAGACAGCCCACATCGAAGGTCAGCACCTGACAAAGGTCGACCGAAGCGACGATATCGTCAAGCCCAAGACCGTCGGTCTCCAGGTCGCAGACGCCATCAAGAAGCGCCGAACCGAGGAGGGCTACAAGATGACACAGAAGGAACTCGCCACCAAGTGCAACACCACCATCACAGTCATCCAGGACTTTGAGAGGGGTACGGCCGCGCCCGACCAGAAAGTGCTGAGTGCTATGGAGCGTGTGCTCAACATCAAGCTCAGAGGCTCCGACATCGGGAAGGAGAAGTTCCCTAAGAAGAAGTAAAACGGGGGTGAGCCCGCGACTTTTTCTTAGGGAGGATTAGAAACTCCAAGTTCTTGATTTCTTCTCTTTCTGATGTCACGTTTTTATGTCATGATACGCCCTTTCTTCTTTCAGTTAGAACCAAGTCTTTTTTGATCATTATGTTTTCTGCTGGTCGGAAGAGCGCTGGGCTGATTCAGACGATTCATACATCACGGCATAAAAATACCACTTGCTTTTCGGGCGCTTCTACGGATTCGCTTTGAGTTTTTTCCCTCGTTTGTGGACATTTATCTCTAGAAGAGGGATCTGACGGCATCGAACGGGATTGCAGATTGCAAAGTTGGAGCCTTCTTTCAGTTTGCGCGCTGGTTTCGCCGAGTTGTCTACAGAACGTCTCATGGATATAGAACGATAGATGAATTGGCGCTTAGCCTGGATCTTTGGACAAAATAATCCAATGTTAGCCAAGGGTAAAATGCTTCAACAAGGCCTCTATGGAATTACAGTGCACTGAGAAAAGCTACTGGGGTGCTCAAGGAGTAGCCAGAGGTGGCAAACGACGCCTAGGTACCGGGCGAATGTGGCCAACAATATTCATACAAGGTGCAGTAAATCCAAGGTTCTCGGAGAAAAGTCTTGAAACTCAATTGTCTGTACCATTTCCCCATTGGCCAAAGTGTGGTCAGCATATTTGAGGATACCTAAGATACTTTATGAAATCAGTACACTACACAGTATAGGCAAGCAGGAGGTTTAGTATAGATAGAGGGTATTAGCTGGGTACTCAGGGTTGGTTATGTTGGTTAAGAAGTCTATCCATGAATATTTTTTTGGACGATAGGTGCTCAGTTCTCATAAGAAGCCAACGTATTGAAGCCATCCGGAGTATGCCATCGGCACTAACAGAGTAATGGGCAGCACTACCTAGTATCGCTGACGAGGGTATTTCATCTACCTAAGCACATAATCAGGTGAATATGGACAGCGAAGGTGAACTGAGGAGGGCATTCTTTTGATTAAGATGGCAAGAGGACGAGGTAGGATGATGATGGAGAGAACAAGAAGAAAGTGGAATAGTAAAAGAAGTACCAACTCCGTAGATGAAACGAGAAAAATCATGCCCTGTATCTGACCCCGCCAGGTCTTCTACCCATTTCCGCCGCGCCTGGCTTTTCCTTCTTTTATGAGCAAAAAAGTGTTCGTCTCATGACTCATACAGATAATGCATGACTTGAAAAACAAAGAGCTTATGGATATCATCCCATTCACTTCCTCAGCTGCTCTCTCTCGACCTCGTACATGAAATCAAAGTAGGGCTTGTCGAAGTGGTGCACACGGACGTAACCGTCCTCACCACCGGAGGCATACGCTGTGCCGTTGGGGTGGACGTCAACGGTGTTGAGAGGACCGAAGTGGCCTCTGACACGGCCAATCTCGTCCTCGAAGACCTTGTGGTAGAAACGGGCCTCGAATTTACCCTGCCGGGCCGAGGTGGTTGTGACATCCATGGCGGCCTGACCACCACCGAGAATCACGTAGTCCTTTTTGGGAGTAATGGTGGCGCTGTTCAGGGGAGTATCGGCAACGTATGTCTTGAGGATGGCGAGGTTACGAGAGGAGATGAGCTGGCGATGGTCAGCTTTTGACAACAGATGGCAGACTGAACGGATAACAACAAACCTTGGCGGACTTGTCTTTCGAGGCAGTGATGAAGTAGGTGCGGTCCTGAGAGAACTGGATGTCGTTGATCTGGTGATCAAACTCGTGCGCCTGAACATTCTCCAGCTGCTCACCAGTCTGTGCACGAATTAGCATAGTTTTCCAGATCCCAGGAGCAGAATATGCCTACCTTTCCGTCGTATTGGCTGACACTGCCGTCTTCGTGTCCGGCAATGATGTACTTGCCTAGATAACTCCAGCCAGCCACGGTGGCCTTGCTCTCTGTGCAGGTGATTCTCAAGCTAGGCTCCTCGACCTGGTCCTCTAGACCACCACCCTGTCCATCTCCATAACTGATGTCGAGCACAGCGATCGTACCGAGGAATCCCATACGCTTTTCCGTCACAGCCAGCAGCTTGCTTCCATCGGGGTTGAATGCGACCCGCTTCACGGCGGTAGGGAATTCCCAGAGCTTCACACACTCGCCAGTCTTGACGTTCCACAGTCGCACAGTGTTGTCTGCCGAGCCGGTCGCCAGGAGAACTGTGTTGGGGCTGACATCAACCGTCCAGATGGCACCCTGGTGGCCATTGTAGGTACCAAGTCGCTCGCCGTTGGCCGACCACCAAGCACATACGATCTTATCCTTCGCCACGGAGAACAGGAGATCGCCATCGCGGTTGAATTTAATCTGGTTGAGGGACCGTTCCTGCAGTTGAGATGAAATATCAGTCGCTAGTTCCAATAAAGCGGCAAAGCAAATCCTGGTGGAGACTGAGGGCACAACGTACGTGGCCCGAGAGCAGAATAGGCCTCATTTTGGGCCAGAAGAAAAAATATCCGGGCGTAAAGAAAAGGAATAGAGTTGAATCAAATGTCCTCCGCAACAGGAGTTGTCCAGAACTTGCGGTATTGAGGCGGGGATGCTGGCGGGCTGTCCTTGTCGGCGTCGTCGACTAATTATTCTTAGTGAATTTGATCGCACAGTTCAGTCGGGCGTTGCGCGCCAAGACCTTTGCCTATTCGAGGTTGTTTGCCTGGAGGGCAAACATTGTCGGAGTGCGGATATTCCGATGTTCGAGCAGCGCATGCCTCAGGCTAGGCTCTCTTGCCTAATCTGTCTAAGCCAGCCCTAAGGTCCTCCAGGCACTATTCCATATCTAGTCAAGCCCGATCTGCATCTTACATAACCCTGTTTACTAAGTCAAAGCCAAGCATTTGCATGTGAGGGTCAAGCGGAACTGTATCATGGAATGACTCAAAACTCAAAAGAATTTTTTGTTTCTGTCCGGTTTGAATGAAAGAAATTGAGAAGTCCGTTGACTTACTCAATCATCCATGTATAAATAAGTTTGCTGTTGAATTTCTTCAATGCTTTTTACTGTATAATTATCTATAGGGGTCACTCCTTTAATCGCTTCGAAGGTGGAGTTTAAGTTATCAACAGCTTTCCCGAGGGAAATCTCCTATCGTCACTCGTCCGAGGGCTGCACCTAAAGCGCCCGACAAGCAGCAGTCGATGCCCTTTCCCCCCGCTCGTTCGGCGACATTACCCCGCTGCACTGTGAAATCAAAGATTCTCTCCTGTCATCTGCGCAGTCAGCTTTGCTCTTCTTACATTTTCCCATCCTTGACCTCTCCCCTCCTTGGAACCTCTCGACAGCACTTCGCTGGACGTGTGGTCGACTTTCCCGGTTCCAGGACCTTCCCGAGATCGTCACTTTCCCGTCGCTCATTCTCCGTCACGTCTACCGTCATGGGGGCCACCAAGATTGATGGCACGGCCATTGCCAAGAGCATTAGGGAGGGATTGAAAGCCGAGATTACAAAGATTCAAGAGTCTAATCCTCGGTTCAAGCCGAGTTTGGTTATCTTCCAGGGTACGTGTAGTCGGACATCATGAACCCTGGCCCGCGGAGGTACTGACATTGCTTCAATTCTAGTCGGCAATCGATCGGATTCGAGTGAGTTTTATAATTTTCGACGCTTATATACAAGGTGTATTCTAATTTGCTTCAAGGCACATATGTGCGCATGAAATTGAAGGCCGCTGAAGAGGTATGGATATGAATCTCTGACCCTACACCTTTGGAGCCTTACTGATCCACCGCGTCCGTAAAGGCCAACATTCTCTGCAAGATTGTCAACTTCCCCGAATCGATCTCTCAACCTGAGATCCTTCAGGAAATCACCAAGGCCAACAACGATCCCTCGGTGCACGGTATCCTGGTCCAACTTCCCCTTCCTAGCCACCTGTCGGAACATACAGTCACATCTGCAGTTGCGGATGAAAAAGATGTCGACGGTTTCGGCGCAATTAATATTGGAGAGTTGGCGAAAAGAGGTGGCCATCCCCTCTTCGTTCCTTGCACCCCGCTGGCTGTTATGGACCTCCTCAAGGCAAGTGGAGTAGACCCCGCCGGCAAAGAGGCAGTGGTTCTTGGCCGTAGTGACATCGTCGGTAGCCCTGTCAGCTACCTGTTGAAGAATGCAGACGCCACCGTGACTGTCTGCCACTCTAAGACGCCGGACATCCCCCGCATCGTGAAGAACGCCGACATTGTCGTTGCAGCCATTGGAAAGGCAGAGTTCGTCAAAGGCGACTGGCTGAAGCCTGGTGCTGTTGTTATCGATGTGGGTATTAATTACAAGCCTGATCCTTCGAAGAAGTCGGGCCAGCGGCTTGTCGGAGACGTCGACTTTGAGTCCGCCGCAGAGGTAGCTTCGCAGATCACTCCGGTTCCCGGAGGTGTCGGTCCCATGACAGTCGCAATGCTGCTGAGGAACGTCGTTACTTCGGCCAAGGCATACTTTGAGAAGCAGAGGGACAGACACGTTACTCCGCTACCCATCAAGCTGGTCCACCCTGTTCCTTCCGACATTGCCATCTCCCGTGCGCAATATCCCAAACCCATTACTCAAGTCGCCGCGGAGGTTGGCATTGCTCCCCACGAGCTGGAGCCTTACGGCCACACCAAGGCCAAGGTCAGTTTGAGTGTTCTGGACCGCTTGGCTCACCGTCGCAACGGTCGTTATGTCCTGGTGTGCGGTATTACTCCTACACCTCTTGGAGAGGGCAAGTCCACGACTACGCTCGGTCTTACTCAAGCGCTCGGCGCGCACCTGAACCGGATCGTGTTCGCCAATGTCCGGCAACCCAGTCAGGGTCCTACCTTCGGTATCAAGGGTGGCGCTGCCGGTGGAGGCTACAGTCAGGTCATTCCCATGGACGAGTTCAACCTGCATCTGACCGGTGATATTCACGCGATCACTGCTGCCAACAATCTTTTGGCTGCAGCCATTGAGACTCGCATGTTCCATGAAGCTACACAGAAAGATGCTGCTCTTTACAAGCGGCTGGTCCCTGCCAAAAAGGGCAAGCGCGAATTCCAGCCCATCATGTTCAGAAGACTCAAGAAGCTTGGCATTACTAAAACGAACCCTGACGATCTCACCGAGGAAGAAATCCATCGCTTCGCGCGTCTTGACATTGATCCGCAGACAATCACCTGGCGCCGAGTGTTGGATGTCAATGATCGCCATCTTCGTGGCATTACAGTCGGACAGGCTCCTACTGAAAAGGGCCTGTCACGCGAGACCGGCTTTGACATCTCCGTGGCCAGTGAATGCATGGCCATCCTTGCGTTGAGCAACAGTCTTGAAGACATGCGCGAGAGATTGGGACGCATGGTCGTTGCCACCTCTAAGGGCGGGGACCCAGTGACTTGTGACGATATTGGCGCCGGCGGAGCGTTGGCCGCCCTGATGAAGGACGCCATCAAGCCCAACCTGATGCAGAGCTTGGAGGGAACTCCTGTGCTTGTCCACGCCGGTCCCTTTGCCAACATCAGTATTGGCGCCAGCTCCATCATTGCGGATAAATTGGCGCTGAAGCTTGCGGGTACTGAACCCGATGAAGATCACGAGGCTAAGACTGGTTTCGTGGTTACTGAGGCCGGTTTCGACTTCACCATGGGTGGTGAGCGTTTCTTCAACATCAAGTGCCGGTCTTCTGGTCTCTCCCCAGACTGTGTGGTCATTGTTGCCACCGTCCGGGCTTTGAAGGTCCATGGTGGTGGCCCGGAGATCAGCCCTGGAGCGCCGCTGCACGAGGTTTACCGCACTGAGAACACTGAGATTCTCCGCAAGGGCTGCGTGAACCTCAAGAAGCACATCCAGAACGCCAAGATGTACGGAGTGCCGGTGATTGTCGCCATCAATCGGTTCGAGACGGACACGGAAGCCGAAATCGCTATCGTCCGCGAGGAGGCTATTGCCGCCGGTGCGGAGGACGCCATCCCCGCCAATCACTGGGCCGAGGGAGGCGCCGGAGCCGTGGACCTTGCCAAGGGAGTGTTGGCAGCTAGCTCCAAGCCCAAGGACTTCAAGTTCCTGTACGACCTGGAGGGCAGCATCCAGGAGCGCATTGAGCGCATTGGAAAGGCCATGTACGGTGCGGAGAAGGTTGAGTTCAGCGAGCTGGCGCAGAAGAAGGTCGACACCTATACGGCACAAGGCTTCTCCAATCTTCCGATCTGCATTGCTAAGACCCAGTACTCCCTGAGTCACGATCCCGCGCTCAAGGGCGCCCCGACCGGCTTTACGGTTCCCATCCGTGATGTTCGGCTGGCGGTTGGAGGTGGATACCTGTAAGTTCTTATTTCATCACATTCCTCCAGCGGATCAATCGGCTAACCAGTGGATGAACCCACACAGTTACGCGCTTGCGGCAGACATTCAGACCATCCCCGGGTTGCCGACTGCTCCGGGTTATCTGAACGTTGATATTGACACCGAAACTGGGGAGATTGATGGCCTGTTCTAGGCCGATGATATCATCCCTTGCGGTTGTTCTCATTTTCGGAGCGATGTTTATCTCCTCCGGTTTTATACCATATTATTGATTTGTGATGTACACTTTAATTCAACATATATGAGCATGACGACATTGGATGGGTGTTTGTGTCTAGACGCAGAGGGTCTTCAACATGCTGGGAATGGAAATAGACTGCGGACACGGAGTTGGTTCTAAGCTCCCCGAAACGTGGGACAGGCTAGTAAGATATGTTATAGAAATGACACTAAAGATTTCACAAACCTGCGACATATCTGAGAGACTGATATTTATCGACTCGGGCGATTTATCATTGATATTATCACTTGATACTTGAATCTCTCACCGAAGGCAATTCCACTCCCAAACTGTACCAAAAGATCCGCATATAGGCGATCTCGGTGTATCGCTTCCCGGCGGCAGTATGTCATGGCATTCCGTTGCCGCGGGGAGCCGCGGTTGTTTTTGATGTACACCTGTTATTTGAGAGGGGAAAAAGGGAACAATATTATAGACAACAATAAAGATCATGATAATATTAATACTGAATAACACGGTGCTTCTGAGTTATTAAAAAAGGCAGTGATCAGAACACTAGTGTAGGTAGATATGGAGTAGTGTGAGCGGTTTCATGGTAGTGGTTCATTCGAAATGTCCGGCTTCGGCGGTTTGAGCGGAGTCCGAGTCATGCTAAGAAGAAAAGGTCAACAAAAACAACTAATTTTCAGATCAGTTGAAGGATGTGAGGAGCAAAAAGAATCAGTCATAAAGAAAGCGGGCAAAGGCTTTTCCTGCTTGGATAAGAGGACGCTTTCTCCTTCATCCTTTTGGACCGAATTTCTTCACTTGGAAGTCCCCCAAATCTCCCTTCCACCCCCAAACTATCACTATCATCACCGTTAAGCAATCTCCCGGGCGGTCCGTTCTGCCCCGTGTTGCCCCAGAAATTCAGCAAGTGAGAGCTGTTGAATAATCAGTAAGTTATGCTTGTTCTCTGACCATTTTTCCGGCTTGACGGCTGCTTCCGACTCCACTGTCCTCCTTCCAGCCGAGCCTCTTCCTCTATTCCCTCGGGTACTGCGTGTCTGTCGCTGCAAAGTCCACGCTTGGCTAACAGAAGCAACCTGGTTTTCCCCTTAGAAGCGAAGCAGAAGTACCGATTTGCGAACCCGCCTTGGGCCGCCGACCAATATCCACGCCATAATAGTCTTCGTTTCCAATAGGACCGAGACGTAGAATCAGCGAGACAGGCGCGCGAAAGTGTTATATCCCAGTTTTCCGTATCCCAGATCGATATGAGCTCCCTCCGTCTCAGTTCCGCTTTTGCGCGACGTTCCCTCCACGCCTGTGCCCCTCCTCGATCTGCCCCTCTCTATTCCTCCGCTGTTCGCTATTCCTCCCTTTCCTCTTCTACTTCTTCTGTCTCCTCGTCTCCCTCTTCTTCCTTCTCTACCTCCGCGGCTGTAGCTCGTCCTCAGCGTACTCTTATTTCGTCCTCGCTCTTCGCTTCTTCCCGCCGGTCCGGAGTAACCTCGTTTCAATTCACCCGATCGCGCACCATGGCCACCGAAGGTACCAAGATCAAGGTCAAGAACCCAGTCGTTGAACTGGATGGTGATGAGGTAGGTTATCTCCCGTCGGATTTGAAATTCGAATTCGATCTGCAGCTAGATCGCTTGCCTTCCTCCCCGTTCTTTATATAACCTTTGCTTGTTTCACTGTCACAAGCGCGTCGGACCTGCATTTTCGTCATAGTCTGCCACAACGCGGGGAAATACGGCGGACTACGCCTGCTGTGCCTGGACAAGCTGTCCATCTTCCGAGGATTATTGCCTCATTCGTATGTTGCTTGTTTGATGACATGTGGGCTAACCATTGTTTCAACTTTCTAGATGACCCGTATCATCTGGCAGGAGATTAGAGAAAAAGTAAGTTCTTTGTCCTCCATCCCCGCTGCCGCTGCCAGCTCTATCTGCATGCGGGCCGTGCTTCTCCGAAGCTTTACGATCAATCACCTTCTTCCTTTTTTAAGCTAAGGACTATCACTGACTCACCGTCTCTTAAAGTTGATCCTTCCGTAAGTCGACATGTCCTCTCGACTGTCTTCGCCACACTGCCAATGGGATGTGAACTGAGATTCTGGGACTACCTAGTTACCTTGACATTGACCTCAAGTACTATGACTTGGTATGATATACTCTTAATATTCGGTAATCGAAGATGTCGACGCTAAACTCGTTATAGGGCATGGAATACCGTGACCAGACCGATGACAAGGTCACCGTCGAGGCTGCTGAGGCCATTAAGAAGTATGGTGTCGGGGTCAAGTGCGCCACCATTACCCCTGATGAGGCCCGTGTCGAGGAATTCAAGCTGAAGAAGAGTAAGCCTCATTGCCTCACTCCTTTGAACCATCCTCTAACTAGTCGTCAAGTGTGGCTGTCCCCCAACGGTACCATCAGAAACATTCTGTATGTTGTCCTCAATCTGCTGGTTCTCCTTCCGGTCAAATGCTAATCTCGTGCAGCGGTGGAACAGTCTTCCGTGAACCCATCGTCATCCCCCGTATCCCTCGTCTCGTTCCCGGCTGGACCAAGCCCATCATCATCGGTCGTCACGCCTTCGGTGACCAGTACCGTGCTACCGACATTGTTGTCCCTGGGCCCGGTAAGCTCGAGCTCGTCTACACCCCTGAGAACGGGGAGCCCCAGGCCATCAAGGTCTACGACTTCACTGGCGGCGGTGTGGCCCAGACCCAGTACAACACCGATGATTCCATCCGTGGATTCGCCCACTCCAGCTTCAAGATGGCCCTGATGAAGGGCCTCCCCCTGTACATGAGCACCAAGAACACCATTCTGAAGAAGTACGATGGCCGCTTCAAGGACATCTTCCAGGAGATCTACGAGTCTACCTACAAGAAGGACTTTGACGCCAAGGGTATCTGGTACGAGCACCGTCTCATTGACGACATGGTTGCTCAGATGATCAAGAGCGAGGGTGGTTTCGTTATGGCTCTGAAGAGTGAGTTCGCGCTCGTGTCTTTCCCTCATGAACGTCTTTGCTGATTGATTTGTGAAGACTACGACGGTGATGTTCAGTCCGATGTCGTCGCTCAGGGTTTCGGCTCCCTTGGCCTGATGACCTCCACCCTGACCACCCCTGATGGTACCGCCTTCGAGTCCGAGGCCGCCCACGGCACTGTCACTCGTCACTACCGTGAGCACCAGAAGGGCCGCGAGACCTCCACCAACCCCATTGCCTCGATCTTCGCCTGGACCCGTGGTCTGGTCCAGCGTGGCAAGCTCGACGAGACTCCCGACGTCGTCGCTTTCGCCGAAGAGCTCGAGCGCGCCTGCGTTGACGTCGTCAACGAGGAGGGCATCATGACCAAGGATCTGGCTTTGGCCTGTGGCCGCAAGGACCGTGAGGCCTGGGTTACCACCAAGGAGTACTTGGCTGCTGTTGAGCGCAGACTCAAGTCCAACCTCAAGGCCAGACTGTAAGCGTTTAACTCGTTTTCTTTTATTGTTAGGGTTGCATTGATTGTACTTAAAATACCATTTTCAGCATGAAGGCTTTTCTGGAATAGCCGCAATATAAATTATTTGGATAGATTTGGTTGTCTCGTTCAAGACTACTTGCAGCAGAACAGCTTTCCTTGTTGATGTTGACGCTGCTTGAGGCATCTATGTTGGCAGACTCGCAGTCCCACTCAAGCCTCTACGTCCAGAAAGCTTCGCCTTCGCTCAGCATCTCGCTCACTGGACGACTGGCAGTTCACGTGTCGAATATTTCTCTTTACACTTTCGAAACCAACAGCGATGGATTCTATTGACTGTTCTACTCTCTTGGCCCACCTTACACCTAGTTCCCTCGAGAGTCGAGAATAAGAGGGCGATCCGCCGATCAGGGCCTTGCGCATGCAAGGGGCCCTCATGCCTGATGCGGAAATTCTGGGGTCACGCCGGCGATGTCTCGGGCTGGTATGTAGGGGCCATTGGCGCCATGCAATGCCCGAATTTGATCCGCCACCCACCTCGCATTAGAGAGAAGAAAGTTTCGCGTGTCCCAATCCAAATCGTGCGTTGTGTAAGGCCCACCATGGACTAACGATTCGTGTATGAGCTTCTTGAGCGGGTCTGAAACTACTATATCCCCCGGCAACCGGAATGGAATCACGAATCGGACATCAGGCTTGTACAGGTTTGAGTCAAGGATGATAAGGTGTCCATGTGGAGAGATAACGAAACCTAGGAAAAGGAAGCCGCCGAACCATGTCTCATGGCTTACGGGGGATCGGATGGACGATCCAGATGCGGGCGGAGTTTGGGACTCTGTACACTGACGCCATAGAGTTGCATTCCATTGAGGTTGCCTTAATAAGCACCTGGCCACAGCGAGATTTCTCCGTTCAATGCAGTAACATCAGGAGGGGAAGTTTTCAATATATTCTAAGTCATGGAGCAGCAGCTACTCGCAACAATTGAAGATTGAGAGCTGTCGAAGATGCCGTCGCCTCGTCACGGCGACACTCTTCATCTCTGTACGACATGATTTCCCACCATTCTCGGATATTGGGTGTTACCACTGCACTTTTGGTCTTGTCGACCATGACGGTTATCCTGCGGTTGTACACTCGGTTTAAGATTGTTCGGACACCGGGTTGGGACGATGCGTTGATTGTTGCGGCAGTGGTAAGCTCATGAAGTGATCGCTTGATTGATGTGAGAGCACGACTGTTGACGGGCCAAAGGCAACAAACTGTGTCTTCTATGCGTGGCTGATCGTTGGTAAGTCACCGTCCTGTGTGAGCCCGTGGCTTAAACTTATCCTCGAGTAGAACTCCGTCACCACATGGGTAAGCCAGAAAGTGAAATCAGCGAGCATGATATGCGAACTCAGCTCAAGGTACGTGCTTCATACCAGAAGTGCAGACATGATAGCTAACCTTAGCCGCAGGCCCTCTGGGTCTCCATCCCATTCTATAACCTCACCCTTACACTGGCCAAAATCTCCATGATCCTGCTGTATATGCGTCTCTTTGCGGCCACGAACAAACGCTTCCGAATCCTTCTCATCTTCTTTCTCATCTTCCTAATCATTGTCGGCTTGTGGACCCTCTTCAGCACCCTTCTAATATGCCTCCCTGTCCGGGGGTTCTGGGACCGCTCCGTTCCAGCCACATGTCGCCCCTTCGCAGTAATATGGTGTCTCAATGCTGCGCTGCAGATCGTAACAGATATAGTGGTCGTCACGACCCCGATACCCACGCTCGCACGGCTCCGTCTACCACCCAGACAAAAGGTCGCCGTGATATTAGTGTTCGCCCTGGGGTTCTTGTACGTTTTTCCCTTTTTCTACATCCAACCCTAAACTAACGCCAGCAGCGTCTGCGCAATGAGCATCATCCGCCTCGTTAGAATCATCCAACTCGTCAGCAGCGACAGCGAGGACTTCTCCGGTAACATTGCATACCCCAAGTCTAACCCCCACAAAACTGACATATATCAGAGCGCAACGGCCCAGCAGCAGCCTGGTCCTCCATCGAAGCCAACGTCGCCATCGTCTGCGCCTGCCTCCCATCCCTCCAGCCTCTGCTCTCCCGCATCTGTCCGCGCCTGCTCTCCCCGCGCCCGCGCCCCCGCGACTCCCTCAGCCAGCGCCAGCGCGAAAAGGAGCCGCCCTCTGTCTACTCATTCAACATGAATAACCCGTTCACTATGACGAGTGGGAATTACTCGGCTAGTGTTACGGGCAATTGCTCGGTTAATGGGGATGAGTTGCAGGATACGGATGGGATCCAGGTTGTTAGTGAGTTGAGGTGGGATTTGGATTCGCCGGAGGCAAGGTCTGGGTGTAATGGGGAGAGAGGGAGTGCGAGGAAGCAGCGAAAGGATTCGGGGTTTGCGGAGTGATTGACTGTGGCTGGTTTTCGACGAGGTGGTTTTTCAGAGGGTGTGTATAGATTTTTGTAGGTTTGGGGAGTTTATAGACTTAGGCCTCGTGGGGATACGATTCTGATCTGGAAGTGGTGACTGCGCCTGAAGTGAAGATGGACGGTATACTGGTCCTGATTATTATTATATTTACACTGGAGAACAGAAGAGATGCATGGTACAGATATATATTCAAATATACATACTTCATGCTCGGGTACATACGGGCTCAACCAATCACTGAGGAACAAAGGTACCATTTTTACACTCAAACCCCAGTTTGGGGTTCAGCTCCGCGGTAGCATTCATGCAAATAACGCTAGGCGAGGCCATACTCTGCGGATAAAGCTGGATATTCTCCGCGCGGAAGTTCTTGCAGGAGGCGTCGGTATTGCACTCGAGCACGATGGCCTCGGTATGTTTCAGGTTCGGCAGACCGACGTTGTACCAGCAGGGATCGGAGACGCACGATCCATCACCGGGGTGGTAGGTGTTGATGGAGCCGGAGAAATCAGACCAGGTGAAGTCCTCCATCATGACGGACGAGGAGGGGTCGATGGTGCCCGACCGAGAAGCGCTCTGGTCCCAGTAGCTCTGGGTGACGAAGATGGGGAAGGAGACGTTGAAGACGCGGATGTTCTTCCAGACGACGTTCTTGACAAGCCCCTTACCGCCGGACCAGGACTTGAAGCGGGCGGCGTACAGGGCGTCGATGACGGTGACGTCCTCGAAGCGGAGGTTAGTGATGTTGGCGAAGTCGGAGGGGTCTTTGCCTAGCGAGCCGATGCTCATGCCGTGCGACTGGTAGCCGATGGTGTTGCGGGCGAAGACGATGTTGTGCGAGGGGGAGCCGACGGCGATGGCGTCGTCGCCGTTGTACATGATGCTGTCGGTGATGCGGATGTTGGTCCCCTGGACGTCGAAGCCGTCGGTGTTGAAGGGGAACCCGCCGGTCGACTCGGCGTCGACGATGGCGTGCGTGACGGTGATGTCGTCGCCGTGGAGCTTGACGTTCCACGCGATGGGCTTGCGCGAGCGGAAGTTCTTGATCTTCGCCTGGCTCGTCGTGTAGCTCATCAGGTGCGGCCGGTTGGGGAAACTGCTGCTGTTGGCCGGGTTTGCGTCCCACCAGGCCTGGCCGTACGAGTTGATCCAGCCGTTGTTGATGTCGTCGGGTCCCGTCCAGTCGACGCGGGGGCCCTGGAACGTGAACCACGTGGATTGGCCGGATTTGACGATGTTCTGTACGGCGGTAATGTTCTGGGGAAGATGCAGGTTCCCGAGCATTCGAATCTCGACATTGCTGAGATTGGTCGCTTTGATGGGGTGGAAGATGTTGTAGTCAACGCCCTCCTGGAAGATGATGGTCGAATCCTGGGCGCATTGGGCAAAGGCGCTGGCGACAGCAGGAGAATCATCAGCTGTCCCCTGGGAGGATGCGTAGCTCGAAGGAATTACACATTTTTTCGAGCGAGCTTGTATCGAGTGACTGGAAGCTCCCAGGGCCAGGGCAACGATGCCCAGAAGGGCTGGGTTGGTAATCAGCATGATGGATTGAGCAGAAAGATAAGCAGTTGCCGAGACACATACCATGGGCGCATAACTCAATGAATTTAAATAGTCTCCATCAGGATAGCTCCATCGAGCAAGACCCTGAGGAGCTCCTACTGCACGGAGAAACTCGACAGTTACATGCCTCGTATGGACGGAAATTCGAGCGCCACCTGTATAGAGCTGATCAGAGCCAAGATGGGCCTTAGTACGGGGTCATATGCCATCGCATTGGTGGAGGAATTGGATGAGAATTGGGGATAATATGGGGTACTCCATAGTTAGCATGTGGACTTGTTGAGCCTAGCCAGTAGCTACACAGTTCGGATGTGCAGGCTAATGAATAGCCGAGATTATCGTTGCGAGATGATGCTTTGAGTCTGATCTATCTGAGGCCTTGCAGCCTCAGGCTCCGACCCTTACACCTGACTCAAGCTTATGTGGAGACTGTGGGCCATCAGTGCATCCCCGATCTAGATAATCTACAACAACCATCTCGAATCATCAAACTATTTGCACTTACTCTACTCAATCACAAATCATCATGACATCCACATCTACATCTACATCCCTCAGCTCCAACTCGACGCCCAACATCTCTGCATCCGACGCCGTCCTCCACCTCAGCAGTGCTACACGCATCGACGGAGCCTCACAAGATGTCTGGAACGCCCTAATTGACACCTCCACCTGGCCGACATGGAACACCTTTGTCCCCCGCGTCACCATCCGCGAACAACCAGACTCCCCCAATGCCTCCCCCGACTCCCTCTCCCCGATCCTACAAAAGGGAACCAAAATGACCTTCCACGTACACATGGATCCCTCGTCGACTAAACCGCAAAAGGCAAACGATACCCAGCTTGTGGTCATCGAGTTTGAGCCGCCGAACCCCAGCGCCAAGAAACCCGGGCGGATTGTGTGGGCTAGTGACCCCAATGCCAGGGGCGGATTTCCTGCTTCGTTGCTGACGGCGGAAAGGGTACATGAGATTGTGGAGGTGGAGGTTCCTGGGGAAGATGGGCAGATGAGGCGGGGGACTGAGGTGCGCAATTGGGAGGCCCAAGTTGGGTATTTGGTGTATATTGTGCGGTGGATGTTTGGGGGTCGATTGAAGAAGAACTTTGAGATTTGGGTACAGGATCTGAAGGGGTATGTCGAGGGGAAGTCGTCAGGAGCTTGATCATGTGTGATGATAATCAACTTGGACGCGTGACAATTGCGAAGTGATGCAAATGGTGATCGACAGGTTGCATGCCGGAGTTTCGCGAATCCAGACTTGTTTGGCTGACCTGCAGGACATGATCAAGAGACTGAGGAACATTGAATATGCGCATCTGCTGTTCCAGGTTTACGACTGGTTTGAGTATCTTGATTCTGCTCGGCTAAACGATATGATGCAGTGAAACTCCAGCACAAGGACACCAACGGATTTCCTGCGGATGTCTGTGTAACAGAAATCACTTCGGGGAAGCTGGTGTGATGGTTCCTTGATTTCCTGATGCTCGTATCTTTACAACAGCAAAGTCACATATACCCTCCTCTACATCTGTTAACAATCCCAGGCAGTTAGACGCGCCAACCATGAGAACTGATCAATTCAACGAATCACGGATCGATGTCAGCCAACATTGGAGACACGGTCATAGTCCGGAGCTTGAGAGATTGATAAATACTCCGCAGTTCATCAAGTACAAGGCTGAACTTAGTGAGACCGGAGTAATTCCGGAGCGAAAGGGCTAGACTTCTAGAATCAAAAGTCTTTTGATACCGGTGATGACGTCGCATACTGCAGTTGAAACCTGATTCGGAGGCAATTGGAGGCTTTGGAGCGATGTTGAGGCTTAGCGCAAGATTAATGGGTGTTCTTAGTTCTTTGTCGAGCAAAGATCATCTGTTGACTTGCGTAATGTGGAAAAGATGTGCCTCAAATCTGAAGTCTTGGTAGTCAGTAATTCCCTGGCTCGGAGCCTCTTGAGTCTAAAGGCTCTCACACGTGGGGGTGGAGATTGGCTACGAACTTGTCGGGAAGATAGGTCAAAGTTACGGGAAGGCAAGGGTTTCTTGACCACGGGGACAAAGAGGCAAAAATGAAGATGGGGGCCATGATAATTAATTGGTCCTTGATAGAGAATCCTTCTTGTCTTCGTGTTGAATCCTTTATCCAGACCTATCTCTGTAAGACACATTTTGCTTACCTCAGTATTGCTCTTCTCTGACGCGGAAATGACAGCCGTTTGGGCGCTTCCGGTTAATTTCGTGGCGTCCAAGCGGAGAGCAACTGATACCCACCGGATTGCCCTATTGGGTGAACCGGGGTAAACGATTACTCCAACTAAACCTGTTTGCGTTTAGTGGCCGTGCTTGTGAACTGCAGAAGCGCCGAAGAAATAATAGAGAATACGGAGTAGGCGAGACCCTGTTCGCGGTACCTTACATAACGTACCGTTACAACCAAGGGAAATGATGGGTGACCTCGAAGAATGCAAGGACAAAATAGTCCATGAGCCGAGTCTCATGTTTCGTTCAAGAATCAGTGTAGTCTGTCTCGTCCTTGATACAGGCAGGACGGGAGTATTCTCAAGTTGAGGATTAGAATGAATAACATGATATCTTATCGGTACTAAGTGAGGTGGATTCTCGCTAATTTCAATTACTAGGTAACCGTAACAGGGTCCATGTTACTGTAACCCTTTGTGATATCTGCGGCAGTGCTACCTTGCCTAAAGCAATAATACTAGTAACAGTAGTAAATGATAGCCATCGTATCCTCGTCGAATGATTCGAATCCTTCTCATCCTTCAAATGAGTATCTACGCGTCCATCTAGATAGTCTAGATTTGTGATTGATAATAGTTCCTTGTTCATCCGTGGTTCTCTTTAACATCGTCAATTAAGCTCCTCGTCGATCCCCGAACTTTTGCCATTTTTCTGACTCGAGTTTCCTGGTCGAGAGTCGAGACCATTTGCTTTTTCTCTTTTTCTTTCTTTCTTTCTTCCTTCCTTCCTTCCCTTCCTTCTCGTATCTCAATCCTCTTGCAGAATCTTCCATCATGTTTTCGGCCTTTCATCGCTTTCGTCTCTCCTTCACTCTGTCTTTCTCCGCGTCCAGTCTTCTCTGACCACCGTCTCCGTCTGGGCCTGGATCCAACCACTAGGTTGCTCTGTTTCCCGCGTCACACGCATCGCATCGCCACTCACATCATCTTTAAATACTCGTCCCCGGACTCGTGCCTCTATAGATCCATAGATCGTCTCGCCGCTTAATCCAGAGTACGCGCCTTGGTTGCCTGCCTGTCTACCTATTACTTACTTGTTGCGTCAGACATCTATATAATTTTCCAGTCGCATATAGCGTCGTTCACATGAAGTAATCCAGCGCATTTCCGCCATCATATCAATCTTCTCCACTATATCAACTATTTATATCAACATCTATTATTCGCATTGCGACTTATATACACGGCATATTTGAATATAAGTGACAGCGCTTCATCGCATTCCTTGGCCATTCAAAAGGCCCTTTGTCATCGCCGAGTGACCCGAGGTTGCGCGTTCTGTCCAACTACTGCAGCATATTCAAGGCCAACCTACCGCAGCCGCATTAAAATCACTATTCATCATGACGGCCTCCAATATGCCGATTCGTCTTTCGGTCCACACTGGGACCCAAGATGACAAGCACCCTCAGCTTCCAAAAGGATCACAGCCAACGCCTCCAATCACCCCAACTATCGGTCATGACAGCAGTTCACCGGGAGTCAACACTCCCAGTCGCTCAATATCTCCTGCATCTTTTTCAGGAGGACAGCTGCATGACATCTTACCATCTGACATTCGGACTGTAACCTCGCCACGTAAATTCTCCGACGAATTGGAGTTCCACTATGACCCAAGGGGCCGCAAGGTCGAGTTTGGCCGTGGCGTTTGGAGCATCGTTTACATGGCATCCTCCCGCGCATCTTCCACCTTAGCTGCACTGAGCCCTCCAGGCTCGCCTGCATCAGGAAGTCGCGTTGTGGCCGTCAAGATGCCCGGGCGACGCGATGCGCCCCCAGTGCTTGACGCCGAGGCCCTAGCGCTGACCCGTCTGAGCATGGTTCCTGGTTGCGAGGACCATATCGTGCCATTCCACGGCTACATTGCTGATTCGCATGCCATCATCATGGCCGCCGTGCCGCTTGCACTCTCGTCCTACATTGAAGAAAAGGCCATTGCAGCCAAGAAGCATATGTCCACCCGCACCATGTTCGATCCCGTCCAAGGAATGGCGGAATGGCACGGTCTTGCGAAGAAGCTCGTCGCGGGACTGGCTTGGCTCCATAACGGCGCTCAAATGGTCCATGGTGATATCAAACCTTACAACTTTCTACTGCGCCCCCGCCCTATTGCGAACGACTCGGATTCCGACGAATTCCCCTTTGAGCCCCTCTTCGCAGACTTTTCCTCTGCGCACCCCATCGGCGACTGCTCCGGGACCAAGGGCACGGCCCTGACAGCCCTGACTCCCCCATTCACCGCGCCTGAACTCCTGTCCATCTCTGCGCTCAAGTCCCCCGATGTCGTCCCGACTCCAGCGTCAGACGTCTTCTCGCTCGCGGTGACTCTCCTTGCAGCCGCGACGGGAGACTTGTTACTCTACCCGGGCACAAACAGCATGCAGCGTCTTGCTATGGCCCGTGAAGGACACCAAGTCATCGACTTTGCCCGTTCCAGCCAAAATGGCGCTCGCATTCCGAGAAAGGGCATAGTCGAGCAGATTGTCAAGCCTGCTATTGCCAAAGATCCGTCCCAGCGCATCGATCCTGCCGACTGGCTGGGGCTGGTGCTAAACACCATGGCTTGATTTCAGTCTTATCTCCTGCATTCTCTGTTTCGGCCTGGCTATAGCCTGGGCCCTTGTCTCTGTACTCTCTTTTCTTTTGTCTTCTCCTCTTCTCTTCTTTTTTTGTCTTATACAAAACATTATAAGGATACCCGGTTAGATTTTCATAGATTCTAGACCATTTTGACGTTGATGCGATATACTTTGTTTTTTCTTGTGATGGCTGCTATGTCCATATGCTGGGTTCTGGGTCTACAGTGTACGAATCATGTTATCAGCTTGCGATGTGTGAATATCCACTAGGGCAGACGAGAAATGCCATGTTTCATTACTATCCCTGAAAATTGGGGTATATTCCATGTAAACGTATGGAATAGGTCCATTTGCCTGGGCTATATCGGCCCTGGCAAAACGATGTACACAGCCATACCAGAGAGGTCGCCCAAGGCATGCGAAGCGAAGCTTACATGGAATGCATCCTAAAATTAGTATTTAACCAAAGGTCTATCTATGATGTATAATACAAGGCGAGTATGGTACAGGAGGGAATCTATCTAAGCTTCTTAGGGTCAACGCCATATTCACCAGCTCGGAACGAGGTCAACGTCCCTCCAAGCAACCGATTCAACTGCACAACGTTGACCTCCGTACTGTTATCCTTCTGATACTCCAGGATAATCTCCCACAGCGTGAGAGGGGAGAGACAGCGAATCCGCACGTCGCTCAGGTCATAGTCTAGGTTCTCCTGGAAATTCGACACGGGGTCTAGTGGTTCTGGTTTGCCGGTGTCAGTGTCATCCCCGGGACGACCGTGGACGGTTTTGGGGAGACTGTCAAAGTCGGGCTTGGGGGTTCTGGCGGCATGCGTTGCTAGGCTGGGGATGGCGCGGACGAGGTCGTTGATGGGCCGGCTGGGGAAGAGAGAATTTAGGAGCTCGGAGACGGGCATTGCGCCGCGGCTGCCGAAGATGAGGGAGATGGCCTCGTAGATGCGGTACAGGTTGGCTCTGGAGGCTTCGTCGACCTGGCTGGCAAGGCGCATGATGGGGGAGTTGGCGTCGGCCTCGAAGTAGATCATGGTCATGTCGGTTTCCCTTGGGTAGAGTTCCTCGGGCTCGATGTGGAGGGGCTCGAACGGGCGCCGGTCCCAGAGGAGTACTGCACCATCGAAGCTGCCGGTGGAGAGCGCGCTGCGCGCGTCGTCGATCATGTTCGGGACGTGGTGGAGGACCTCGAAGTGGACTTCGGAGCTCTGCTTGGCGATCTCGGCACGGACGGAAGTGATTTGGTCCAGGATCGGCTGGAGGGCTTGGAGGTCGGCTGTGGGATCCGCGGCCTTGCGCGACAGGGACCGGTTGAGCTCGTCTATCTTGATCTGTTTGTCTGCTAGGTCTTTGCGAAGGAACGAATTTCGATTGTCATATCGCAATTGGATGAGTGCTCTCTGTTTCTTTTTCTTCAAAGCGACATCACTAGGAGATTCCTCTGCAAGCTTAATGGTTTTCAAAATCCTGTCGTGCATATCGGTTTTGATGCGAGGCACGTAGGGATAAGGGGACTGCCCCGGCTCGGGAGCCTCTGGAGCCAAGGCGATCGGCCGGACTTGACGTCCAGCAGGAACTACAATGTCGTGTTGCGCGCTCCTTTCAGCGACCCGTGCCGCATTGGCAGCTGCTAGATCCCATCCCTTGGCCATAGTCCAGTTACTTTGATCCTGGGTCGATGCGACTTCAAAGGCGTGCAATGCGACATTTTCTGTCACCAAAGCCGGACGGCTACGGTGGGACACTGACCGTGGAAAAATCGTCTGCGCCTCGAACAAAGGAAGTGTGGCAATAACACGTACACTCCCATATGTATGGAGACCGGACTGCCGCATACAGGCCTCCATGAGGGCCGACCATGACCGCGCCGGTGTGTAGTGATCTAGTTTGGAAGCGTTCGGAGGCACATTGGCCAGAACCAGTAACGCATCGTTTTTAGCCAATGCACCCGAAGCATCGCAGTTAGGGAACCCCTGTTCTGGTAAATGTTCGGCGAGAAAGCCGTGCCAATCCTCATCGAGATCGTGTATATCTTGAGACACTAAACTGTAGCAGGGTTTGCTTTCGGCAAGAGTCTTGAGCATCGGTCCGAAGACTTTGATATTGGGTTCCACAAGCACATGACGTCGAGGGCGCAGAAAGTCGTTCACCTTGGACGACCATAATCCAGCACCGGGCCTGAGATCAAGGACATCCACTGGAGCTTTGCGAAGAAGATACGGCCCGAGGCGTTGAAGAATGTCATCTGCGACAAGGCGTATCAGCATCGTTCACGAAGTTCTCTAATTTTCATGTCGCATTACTGACCACATAAGCTCTCGCTGACGATCTCCGGTTTATGTAGCCTTTTTCTCTTCAACGGGTTGGGGATGTGCTTCTGCAGAAGTCCTGTTATCGGAAATCGAGCAAGTGGCGCCCATCGGTTCGGCTTCATCTTGGTGATGTGCGCTCAATGCGACTGAATTAGATTTAGTCAGTCAGATATATCACAGTAAAAACCATAAAACCCGCACAGCAGCTCCATGCTGATTTGTGGGTAGTCTTCAAGTCTAAGGAAGATTGTTTAAAAAAGTATGCAAGACGTCGGAGAAGGAAGTGATAACTGATAGCGGAGAGGGGAGCTTGAACTTGAAGCTCCGTCGGCGGGATCAAAAGCAGTCCAGTTCCCAACTCCCCACCATAACATCAAGTCCCACCCTTCACCCGAACACCTCCATGCGTAACGCATATTCTTTTATCTCTGACTTTGAGCCTCTACATTTCCAAAGTTG
>JAABUG020000005.1:53700-261466 GCA_011319215.2 Scortechinia acanthostroma
GAACGGGGATAGAACGGCCAACGATTGCCTCCATGCCCTGCCAGGCGAATGTGATGGCCTCCTTGGCGCCGCCGGGGATACCCGCAGCATCCAGCATCATGATCTTTGTGTTCGGGTAGTTCTTCTGGATATACTTTGTGATGTTGGGGTTGTAGGCGCCGCCGCCGCACATGAAGATCTCAGCAATCTCCAGGTCCTTGGGGGCATAGCGACGGTAGTGATCCACGATGGCCTGAGCTGTGATGCGGGTAATCGTGGCGACCACATCATCCGGCTTGAGTCCCTTCTTCTCCGCCTTTTGGATGAACTCGAATGCAATGGTGTCCCGGAAGACTTCGCGGCCGGTGGTCTTGGGCGGGTCAAGGCGGAAGTAGGGGTGGTTCTGGAGGAATTCGTCGACAAGTTCCTGGTCGACAGTGCCGCGGGCGCCCATCTCGCCATCTTTGTCATACTCCCGCTCGCCGTTGGTGTAGTGGCGGACGACGGCATCAATGAAGACGTTACCCGGGCCGGTGTCGAAATCGTAGCAGGCATCGATTCCTCCGTGTGAGTCGGGAGGGATAAAGCATACATTGGCGATTCCGCCAATGTTCTGACAAGCGCGCAGCTTGGTGGGGTGGTGTAGCAGCAAGGCATCGAAAAAGGCGATCAACGGCGCGCCCTGGCGACCGGCAGCCTGGTCGCTGACTCGGAAATCGGTGACGGTGGTGATTCCGGTGCGAGAAGCCAAGAAAGTGCCCTCAGCCATGGTGAGCGCGCTGCGTACTTCCCCGGGCGCCGGCATGGACAGAAGCCAGATGGTCTGGCCGTGAGATCCGATGGCATCGATGGTCGAGATGTCGACCTTATAGTCCTCGCAGAACTGCTTGACGGCAGCCGCAAACGTCTCACCCAGAATGACGTTTACTTCAGATAGTTCCGATGGGGAGGTCTTATTGTGAAGAATCATGTTCATGACTCGCTTCTTGATGGTCTGCTCGAGGGGGATTTCGCCATACTATCAAAGCCATGTGTGTCAGCGTCTCCTTCGCGCTGACTGTCAGAAATTGAGGATACTGTCGCGTACCTTGAGAAGCTCGAAATGCATGGGAGACTCGGGAGTCTCCTGACGGAAATGGCACAGAGCGCAGTCAATTCCATCCATTGATGTGCCGCTGTTCAAGCCCAGGACGGTCATGTCCAGGGCATAGCGCTTAGGAGCGCCGTTAGGAGCGCCGTTAGAAGCGCCGTTGGAAGTGCCGTTGACAGTCATTTTCGTAGCTGAGAATATGCACCGGTAACGATAAAAGTAGGTTACTCACTCAGCGGACGGAGCGAGGGATTAAATAGATGGCATAGTCAGCTTCCATCTCATTCGCCTTCACTAGCCGGCTTCTTTGCCTTCATATGGGGTGTTGGAAGCCCTCACAGCCAAGCCACGGACATCATTGGCCTGAAGTTCAAGCCTCTCTGCTTTGTCATTGGCTGACGTGTAAATTGTTAAACTGTTACACTGTTAAATGGGAGAGTGGTAAACGGTTAAACGGTTAAGCGGCCAAAAAACCACTCCAGACGGTCTCCGCATTGTGGCTTCACCCCGAGTTTTCGGCATCTGCGGACAGACGGAGTACATTTTGATACAATGCCGCACCAATTGCTCCAAAACGCCTCAATCTTGTTTTATGGATCCGTTCGTTGGGACTCGGGATGGAGTGCATGATTAGGAATCAGACTAATATTTAAATCCATCTCTTCCCCCCGGATTTTCCCTCCGCATTAGTCTCGTGTCTACCTCTTGCAGACTCGAAGACTTCAACGGTTGGATATCACCATGGGGTACAGCGACTTTTGGAAGCGGCTTTCGCCGTCGCAGCTCAATATCGCTATTCAAGCCTTCTCCCTTGTTTGCATCTTCTTCGAGGGCTATGACCAAGGTGTCATGGGAGGCGTCAACAGCGCGCCCTATTATGTTACCGAGGTCGGCATTGGTGAGCCCAACGGCAAGGTGACAGATACTACCCATCAGGGAGGTATCGTCAGTATCTATTATCTCGGATGTATCTTTGGCTGCTTTGCCGGAGGTTGGCTGGCTGACCGGATTGGCCGAATTAACGGTCTACTCATCGGCTCTGTATTTGCCTTGGTTGGAGGTGCCCTGCAAGCTGCAGCCCAGAGCTCCGATTTCATGCTGGTTGCCAGAGTCGTGACAGGTGTCGGTACTGGAGGTATGTCATTGAGAACACAGGTTGCAATTGCCTTTGCTAACTTCATCTCTACTAGCTTTGACCGGTATCACCCCCGTTCTGGTGTCAGAGACTTCTTCAGCAGAACATCGTGGAGGCTTCTTGGGATATGTGTTTATTGCAAACTGTAAGGCTCACCTACAGGATGCTCCATAGTAGGAGTATTGACTGACATCTTCTAGACTTGGGAATTTCGATTGCATACTGGATGTCTTTCGGACTCGCCTTTGTTAATAACGGTTACTCTGACGTCCGGTGGCGGTTTCTGCTCGCTTTCCAATGTGTTCCCGCTCTGATCCTGGTGTGCTTCATCAAAATGCTACCGGATAGCCCTCGGTACCTCGCGTCAGTCGGTCGTAACGAGGAGGCTCGGGACCTGCTGACGAGGGTCCGCGCCCATAAAGCCACCCCCGCGGACATTGACCATGAATATATGGAAATTGTTGCATCCGCTCAAGACAGCAAACCCAGTTCTCCCATTGAGTTTGCCAAAATCCTGGTGGGCAAGGGTGGCAGACCCGGCATGAATCTGGGTCGGCGGGCCTGGCTTTGTGTCTGGCTTCAGATCATGGCATCGTGGACGGGTATTACAGCTGTTACAGCGTATTCCCCTGTTCTTCTCAGCCAAGCTGGCTACAGCGAGGTTACTCAAAACGGCCTTGCAGGAGGACTGAACACAATCGGCATTATCGGCACAATCATAAGTGCGCAGATTGTGGATCGACTTGGCCGGAGAAAGTGTCTGATGCTAGGGGCTGCGTGCCTTTTTGCTGTCGAGCTTGTGGCCGGTGGCGTGTATGAAGGGTCGCTTCAAAACCCAGCCAAAGCTTCGCAGTATGCACCAGCTGCCGTGGCAATGCTCTTCCTCTTCAACCTGGCCTATGCTTCAACCTGGGGAACGGTCGCCTTCCTTGTGCCCACGGAGATTTTCCCCTCGGATCTCAGAGCCCAAGGAAACGGATTCGGTATTACCGGTTGGGCTATCGGTGTCGGCATGACTACATTAGTCAATCCCATCATGTTCGGAAGCCTGAAGAGTCGAAGCTACTTCCTCCTTGCTGGGCTCAACCTTCTCTGGATTCCAATCGTGTACCTGTTTTACCCGGAAACTTGCAATCGGTCCCTGGAATCGATCGACGCCTTGTTCTCCACGCCTAGCCCCTTCCACTGGAACATGGAGAAGGCCTATCAGCTTCATAGTGACGTGCTCGCGGAGAGAGCAGCTCGGAAACTCCATGACGAGGATACCACAAAGGCCGAAGGTCAAGAATCAGCCCACGAAGAATTTCAACACACGACGACGGTTGGTGTATAGTGTGTGTCAGTTAAAATGTCCTGTCTGTATTATATGATATGAAATCGACATACTATGTTTTTAGCTCTAGACTATAGAATATATAGCCAGCAATGGGCCTTCCAAACCTGTCCTACGGAGTACTCTGATCCTAACGTCCTTAAGATCCCCTATTCGGCCAACGTTAGTTAGCCTACCCTAAGCTGTAATCATTCGCTAGGCTCACTGGCTGATGTTTCCTCTGTGGCCAAGAAGGCTGTCGGAAATTCTAATCTATAGACACCGCATACACTCCTGCTGCACACTGTTACTAGGCATTATATTCATCAATGACCTATTGTGAATCCTGTATCTCTATAGATCTTGTGTCCTAGTTTCTTAGTTTCTTATTTTCTGCTACGCTTCAGTCTCCGCATGCAATGGTCAAAGAGCTGGCCAGTCTTAGTATTAGAGTTTAAACATTACTGGCTTTAATCATGGCATAAAATCATCACTAAATATCCCTATACACAGCGAAAAGACGCGGTGGCCTACTATGGCTGTGCTGACTATCTTGAAGGCAGACGACTTCCAGAGCATTATAAGAATGTCAATGCTACCATATGGTCTCAGTCATACAGGCTTCCATGTGCCTGAATTGGAGTCGCACTGTAGAGAATGTCCTGCCTACTTCGACCTCGGGGTTTCATACTGATGCTACTGTGGTACTCGCACACTGGCAGATGATTCAAGGTAGTTTATCTCCCAAATTCTCCTCACTGAAAAAAGCCAGATGATGCATCAGGCTACCTGGTGGATTTTATTCTGATTTCCGCCTGATAGTTGTCAGATATCAGCCATCTGGATTCCCAAGAGTCACGGTGTCATATCCTTGTCTTACTGTTTAGATAAGTTCTAACTGCAAATGAATACTCTGTAATGAACTATATCGGTCTATTCGAAGATTCCCAATTACCTTTAAATTATGCTTATGAAGAACTGTAAATTCCATTATCAAAATAACATATATCAAGAAATCTATTGCAGTCTGATGGATAATAATGTACCACCCTACGCAGGTACATAATCGTAGAGGTCGCAGCACATCTTGTCAATTACAGCATGACTCAACATATCAAGGACAAAATCAGGGTGGCGAAAAGCCTCATACGATATTCAACCTAGAAGCGGTAACCTTCTCTGAATTGAAATGCATCTATGATCTTTTGCCACCTGCGGCCCGCCTGTCTCTGTATGTGGTGGCATGATATTAAACTTTGAGTTGATGGGGACAGTACTTCACTTTATCAAGTCATATAAAGAGTATTCATAGAGTCGTACAATACTAGTAATGTAGAGATTGAAAAAGTAGCTTGCTCTGCACTATCCTGTCTTAATTAATAAAGATTGCTCTTGAACAACTTCACTGGCAAGTGATACCAACACCATCGCCTTGTTGACATGCAACCAAAGACAAGATGTTAATGATAAAGTTGCTGCTCAAGAGTCTAAAGTAGGCACCAGAGACCTTCTTACTACACACTTTTTATTAAATCAGAAAATGCAATGTAGACACTCCTGCGCGGCTATGGAGGCTTCATACTGCAACTCACTTATGGTCAGGCATACATTATCAGCGCCCGTTACTGAGAAAAGGTATCAAACTGAAGACCGATAGCTGTAGATGCTCTGGCTGGCACGTAGCTATCTCCCATGGATCTCATAGAAGTAACCAAACTTAAGCTTTCTTAAGGAAACCGGGTAGTTCTGTTCCCCAATCAAATCCAGCTAGCTTCTGAATAATGAAATCATGCCACTCAGCTGATCCAGTGCCTGGGAATGTAGGATATAGAGATAATACATCAAAGGTGCTGCCCATTCAAAGATATCAATATCAAGACAGGACATGTCACTATGGACATGTACAGCAGTCTCCAGAAGCAAACACCTGGACCTTCCTTGGCTTCTGATAGTGACCTAGAGAACCATCCGAATGACCGAACAAATTTGCAGGTAGCTCTCTTTACATGCGGCAGTTTTTATTTGATCCTGGCACTCTGGTAAAAAGTTTCCCCGACTATCAAGACTGTCCATGTGAAAGAGGCACACTGACTTAAATAAATAGGATGCTATACACATCATATTGCACCACACAGGATGACAATCAAGACCTGCCTCATATCTATGGAAAAACAATCCGCCAAACCATAGCAGACAAACTAAACGAGCTTGAGGAGGCAGCCCCTATAGAGCCCTTTGCTTCATGGCTGATGTCAACGCAAGTGGCCGAAACTCAGTGTTTCCAGTACAGCACCATCATATGGTATGGAATGATCCATAAAGTTGAGCATCAAGTGTGGGATATCATGCTAACGTGGGTGACAGCTCCATCTGCTTAGATCCTGTGCTTGAATATCATCCAGTTCATGCTCTACGGTGCCGCCATGTTTTCCATGATCTTTGCCTTGAAAGATGGTTTTTGAGGGCTCATAATAGCTGTCCATTGTGTCAGAGGGTATTAGTAGAGGCATGTGACATGTGCCTGGACTTGACTGTGTGAATATCGAATGTATTCCGCCTCTGAAGCGAAGGGAAATATCAGTCATAATTCGTGTTGAGGGTAGCTAGAATCCGAGTAAAATGGCTCCAGCGCGAAATATGCATTTGGACCCATAATAAACAAAAGCTCTTGTCGTTGATAGACAGGTTCCCATATGGTCTGCGTGGGTTTCATTGACACAATGGCAATTGCAACTCTAATCGGAGTTCCCTAAAGGTGTCCCAAGACCTTTTGTGCAAGGTTAGACACTGGTCATAGCTTAGTCCTGTCAGTGTCCGGGTCTTGTAAACACGGCTAATCATATTCAAGATTTACAATCTTACCTTTCTTTATCCAAGGTACTTGCGGGCGAGACTCCGCCTCATTCTGTGGTCTGACCGAGTGATACTTTCGGTTGAAACGATCATGACGAAGTCGATCATCTTCCCCAATAGAAAAGCTAGAAAATTCCCAGCTACCTGGTTTTAAACCGGCCATCTCCAAGTGGCAGGTGTCTCTCTTTTATTCCACATTCGGAATTTTGACAAGGATCTTCATATTGTCCCTGTGGACTTTGAACAAATACATCATGCCGTTCATGTCATATGCTCATGTACTGGAACTA
Organism: Scortechinia acanthostroma; assembly: GCA_011319215.2. Lineage (NCBI taxonomy): Eukaryota > Fungi > Ascomycota > Sordariomycetes > Coronophorales > Scortechiniaceae > Scortechinia > Scortechinia acanthostroma. Next base: position 60,360 of record JAABUG020000005.1, read on the forward strand.
AGACGGTGGTTGGAAGGGACCAGAGCAAATGTGATTTGCTACGGATCAGAGGACTATGCGGAAAAGATCAAGAGATGGAGCGATACTTGCGAACAAGATGCAGTGTGTTTTCTCCACGTGCTCATTATACATACAACGGGGACTGATTTCACCCAGGGCGCGATAGTCGAAGTTACTTCTACGTCGGAAGTTTCTGAAGCAGTGCAATTTGCCCGAAAGCACCATATTAATTTTGTCACAGAGGCTGGTGGACATTCCACCACTGGCTCGTCTGCTACGCACGGGGGACTGGTCATAAGCCTGACTAAAATGCGCCGTGTCTTGACTGACCCTGCCTCCAAGACTGTGTGTGTCCAGGGTGGCGCTATCTGGGAGGATGTTAACGAGTCAACTGCTGCTTATGGCCTGGCAGTTGTTGGATCGACTGCCAGCAACACAGGAGTTGCAGGGCCGACGTTAGGGGGTGGCTTTGGGTGGTTAACTGGGCGATACGGCCTGATTAGCGACAATCTACTCAGTGTCAGAATGGTCTTAGCAGATGGTACTATTGTGGAGGCATCCGACGAGGACCACCAGGACTTATTCTGGGCAGTGCGTGGTGCAGGACAAGCCTTCGGGATCGTGACCGAGCTGGTCTTCCGAGCTTATGACCTTGCCGGGCCAGTGTACGGTGGAACACTCATTTTCACTGTGGATCGATTACCGGGCATCCTTGAATTTGCCAACCGCTTCGATGAGCAGCAAGATGAAGACAGCGGCTTTTTCTTTGGGCTTGCGGCGCCATCGGCGGCTGATCGCACCGCTATCTTGGTTTTACCATTCTATAACGGCAGTCAAGAGAAAGCTGAGGAGTTCTTCGCACCGTTGCTCTCGCTGGGCCCTTCAATAAACAAAACGTCTATGATGTCCTACAAAGAGCTCAATCGAATTGCAAATGTCGATCCAGTGCCAGAGGGTCGGAAATGTTTCACTGGAACCAAGGTATCCATGCCACTTGATCGGCATTTGCTCTGTGACTTATGGGAACATTTCGACGCGATCATGGAGAAATATCCGCGATCGAAGCACAGCGTGCTGATGTTTGAGCTCATACCGTACGGGAAGACAATAAGTGTCCCCATCGACGCCACAGCCTGCGCGGATCGAGGACGATACTACAACGTCGCGTTGCTTCTATGCTGGTATGACCCCGAGCATGACGCTACAATGCATACATACATGAGAGCCCTACTCTCGAGAATCAAGAACTCAGCCTGTTACGCTGGGCAAAAAGAGAATGTTCAAGCCAATGCTAATTTTGCTGGTGGGAGGCCCTTGCAATATTGTTCTATCTGGATTACATACTAACAGCCCACTGTAGGACATGAAATTGGGGCAGCCTACCTCTTCAGGGACAATCTGCCTCGATTGCAGGCTCTGAAGAGGAAATACGATCCCAACAATATTTTCTCCAAGTGGCATAATCTGATCTCTCATACAGAAAAGCAGTCATGACTCTAGTATTAAGTTGGGCAGTTTAATGATGAACGTTATTTTGCCCCCATTGCGTTATTCTTCGCCATTCCCTAAAGCATGCTCACAGTTGACAGGTATTTGTTATAAAGAGACCCTAATGAGCAATTGATACTAAATCTGGAAGCAAACCTACGTAGTACTTAGATGGGGACTATATAATAATATATTCGTCGGTAATTAAGTCAGCAACAACTGAAGACAAGGCAAATTAAGAAGAAACATGGGCTTTTGCAACCACACGGAACTCGACGATGCCCAAAACTGAAACAATAAAGGGATACAGGAAAAGCAGTATAGATAACTTCATCGACTACTCCGACCTCACAATCCCCTTGATGAACCACGAATATCGCCTTCAGTAAAGCGGAACCATATGACTACTTCGTCTGCGAATCATTGATCTCGCCTTGAAGTGTCTGTACACCATTGACAAAAGCCAGAAGATGCAGACGCCTCTCGTAGAGGTTCCGCAAATCCACTCGCTTGCGATTGTCAGCCGAGTTGTGACCTGTGATCAAGATGATCATGAAGAACGACTCGATCAAACTCGGTGGAACGTTGCATAGCAATTGACCCGTCAGCGTCCATTTCATTGCAGTTGCTCCTGCAATGAGGCCCACAATGGCGAGGAAGCCAGCCACGACGGTGATCTCATGAGCGCAAACGCGATTCATCGCCTCTGATACACGGTGCGTCAGATGTCTCTTTTCAGTAACCTCCTTGACCGGCATAGGTTGGCCGACAAGCTCAAAGAGTCTGCTGTCTTCCGTTTCGACCTTGTCAAATTCCAGATCGGCAAAACCTCGAAGGCGAGCTTGCAAATTCCGAAGGACAAAGCCATCGTTCATGCCAATGAGACCAGCGTAAGTGCCAATGATAAGCCACCAGTTTGCGTTGAAGTGTAGCAGAGGGCCTACCGCCACCCAGACAATCATCATGACTAGTAGGATGGTAATGCCGACTAGAGTACCGACGAGATCCGCGTAGTAGAAAATTGCACGTTGAATGCCGCTAACCCTGGGCGCTGGGATGACGACCACGTCGTTGTCAATGTTATCGCCAGTGAGGAGCCGGAGACGAAATTCGAGCGTTGAGTCGACTTGGAAGATTGCATGGAGGCAACTAAGGGTGTAGGCCGAGTGTCTCTCGCGGATGTTTGCCAGGAATGCAAAGACAAACACCATCAACGCTGACGACGCCGAGTTCATGTACAGCTGCCACTTGTCGCTGTATCCGTCCAGATGTCCGAGGCCAATCCAGATGAAGACGCCCACCCAGAAGAGCGCGACGGTGCCGATATGACCCAGCACACGAGAGACCCAAGTGATGGTCCGTCCGAAACGCGTTTCGGTAGGGAGCTCTGCGTTGAATTCAGGTGTGTTCCGGTACTGAGTCACGATCCTCGTCAGACGGGCGTGCTTCTCCGGATCTTCCTTGTCTGTTTCCAGGTCCAATTTTGCCAGTATCCTGCGGTGACTGAGAATGCGGGATTGCAATTCGGCAGCCACAGTCATTTCCTCATCGTACGCGTTCAGCTGCTGTCTGACAAGGAAGGAGTCGAACACATAGCTGACAATTGCCTGGACGTCGGAGATCAGGACTTGCCAGAGGTCTGAGGCCTCGTTCCCGTATTTCACCCCAAGCAAGGCCCAAGCAAGGAGACCCGCGAGGATGAAGAAGAAGACTGGCTCCGAGCCAGACATCCGAACGACGAAATCCAGCCATCGATCAAGCATTCGGGGTTTGCTCTTCGGCTCGTAGCCAGGGGCGGTAGGCTTGTCGATTGCAAGACCGTCTTTCTCGATGAACTGAGTGGGAGCCACGCCTTGGATCTCACCCTTGGCTCCGGGCTTGCTCAGGACATTCATGAAGCGATTCATTGTGTGCATGGTTGCTATGTTTCTTTTTCTCTTTTTGTTTTTCCTCCTTCAGTTTTTGGTTGTATATAAAGCTGAATATGAAATAGCGAATGTATGAAGTGTAAGACACTGTACTAATCTGTTACCTGTCAGCGTGAGCGTCCCAACAGTATCTCGAGAACGAGAATAGACATACAGAAAGCAATCTTTTCCATCTTCCGTGTCTATGCAGAAGTTCTTCGAAGCATTTGCCCTTGAGGCTGCTTGTCCTATGGCGGACGACGTTCGTCTAGCAGCTCTGGGCAGACAACGTGGCGTCCGTAGTTATGGCATTCCACTGCAGTGACACAGAGGCACAAGATAGTAGAATCAAGGTTGTTCATCGATATATGATTTAGCGCAAACTTGGACTGTATAATGAAGTAGAAGCAGCAGTTAATTGATATGAAGAAATTCGACGATGACCAACGAAGAAGGGAAGCAGACTGAAGTGGAAGGGAGAGCAGAAAAGCTTTATATCCTGTATACATTTCTTAGCTTCTGGCATTAGAGTCTTCTAGGCGACCTTATTCGGCTCAGTTCCATCGATTCAGCCATTCAGGTTCGTCGGATCTGTTGTCAGGCTATCTCAGTCCGTCCAAGAAAAAGCTTGTCGATGGATTTATTTCCCTCATAGCTCTGCTAGGCTGCTGGGGGTTTCGCCCTGCTACCCATAGCAATAACATGATACATGCTGCTCTCGGGCTCTCCTGGTCTTTTATAATTTGCGCATGGCGCGCAAAGGATGTCATCCATTTTGAAGAACTACCAGGAGCAGTATCAGTACGATTTAGCACGGCTCTTCTACAGAACAGCTACCACTCTGTCTCCATGTTATGTCTTCTGAACTTTTGGCATCATAACAATTGTCTCATTCAAGTTTCTATCGCCTTCTACTTTCATTCCCGGGCCGCTACAAGCTCGGCGGCCTTCCATTGATTAAACTTCGGACGTCCATTGGCTCCGACAAATGCCTCTCATATAAAGTTAGAGACATAGATGCCTAAAATGGGACTGCAGAAAATTTTTTCTCTCTCCGCGGCATTTTGCGGCCGGCGAATAAGATGATGAATTTGTCCAGTCACTTGCAGGATTGCCTTATTTGATTCTACTATGCTGTCGGCATGGCATAGACAGGGTCTTACTATAAGCGACAGGCCTCGTACTCCCTGCCGAGGGTCAGCTGATGTGCAGTAGTCACAGGGGAGTAGAGTGCAGGAGCGGCTCTCTTGTCGGATTCAAGCTTACAACTACAATTTTAAACAAGCTATAGTAGCCTAATTATAAGATTCAAACTAACTTATATCATCGACCCTTTACCCAAATACTCTTGAAGATGCGGGTAAGTGTCGTTTCGATTATCCACCTGCTACTGTATTCATTTATCATGACACAGAATGAGACTATGTTGACTAAACCTCTCCTACAAAATGACTTATCGTGCAGCTTATTTGATAATTAAACGTCAGTGTTATTTAATGCACTACACTACTTTCCTTTAAGACCTCTCCTATATCGGCCTCAAAGACCCCAACCACCCCAAGCCAGAAGTCCTAGGCCTACGCTACCGATCGAATGACCGCTCCATTTCCCAGCCCACCCACCAAACTCGTCGCCTCCATATCTCCAGGTTACATATGCATCCACATTGGCGGTTGCCTAGGTAGATGTCAATAGCAGCTATGTGAGATATCGAAAGGGACAAGGGAGAAACAAGTCAATGGTAGGATAAATCAGTCATGACAACCAACGGATAAGATTTCTGCTCTGATTAGGGGAATAAAGAACAAAATCATCCTCACATACAATACAGGCCAGTGTCAAAGCCCTCACTGCCTGGCCGTTACGTTGCGCCGCAAATATGAAGTAAGCAAGACCTATAGTCAGGTCTCTTCCTGCATTGGCGTATATAAATGGCGATGGAGCACAGTCTAATCTTGAAGATGGCGAGGAGGGCAGAGGAAGGCCGAAGAGGCGGTACCCATCACATGGGTAAAGGAGTCTATAGAGGCCAAGGGCGACGAACGATGAGCCAAGGAGTATTGGAGTCAGAGGAGGAGGGAAGGACAGTGCGTCTGCCATTGAATACTAGATGCGGCGGGCTAGATTTTGGTCCTGATGGTTGAAGATACATACGTCTGTTTGAGAGAGGGGTTAGAGCCTTAGAGGGTTAGAGGCCTACGTTAAGGGCTCCCCTTACAAATACAGACACGCCACCCCCGCTTAAGTAATCGACACACCACATCATATCAATTACCATTTTAGGCAGCGGCCTTAGTTATTAGCGAACACTCACTAAACTTATAAGGAACTCACAAAGTAGAAAAGAACTGGCAGTGAGGATAATCCGGTGTCTTGCCAATTGCAAAATTGGATGTGTTTCTTGTCCCATAGCTGAAACACTTTCAAATACTTACTCCTCGATCATTATTCTGTAGTATTATGAGTGCATGGATTTTATCAGACTATGAATAACTGGTGAGCCGGATAAAAACAGGCTTTTCATATTAAAAGAGAACTACCTTGATTCTACTAAACGAGCAAACCACGCTGTACGATGCTCAAGCCTCCAGGGAACCGCAGATAAGGCGTTGGGTAGTTGCATGCTGGTAGACAACAGGATTTGATGATACAGCAGCTGGTATCGACTGCGACATAACTCTTTCTTTATCAGAGATTATTCCACTTTATATCGTCCAACGGCCTAAATGCATCTTATTTACTTTTTAAACTGCTGGATACACGTGGGCGTGGCGTCAGAACTTCTAGGAACCTTGTGGTTCTGTGTAGCGCCCTACCAAGTCTTCTGAATAGATTCCCCTATGTCTAAGTCAATCATGAGATGCACAATTATCAATTCCAATAAGTTAAAATCCTGCTCAGCTACCTTAATTCCTCGCCAGTGTGTCATTGTCCTTGGCAAGTAAGACTTTATCCATGATACATAGTACTACCCCTGCTAACTGTTGTTCTTGCCCACGACAGCCAGCCCTTCCTAATTAAATCATTAATTAGATTTCATACTTTTAAAACAATATCATAAACCTCATATTTTGCTTCCACAGTCGTTCAAATAATAATATGCAATGGTTATCATGATAACATTAAGGATGTTGGATATTGTTGCCAACAGTTTCACTTCCCCAGACCTGTGTAACTGTCGAGCGAGAATCTTAGGTACCCTGTTCTACTCGAATGAATTACAACAGTGCAACTAAATGGAAGTTCTAGAAGCAAGAGATAATCTAGGCAATTATTTACTTAACAATGAACTAAAGTCATACCTGGCATGCTGTGGGACGATTCAAGGGGCATAGCCTACGGTTCCCGCATTTGGACGGCTCCACTTTGGTATAGCCGGACCGAAGTAAAGACATAAATATCCAAGTTGTAGGTACTCGTTCATATCGCTGCCCTCAAGGATTAATTTCTAAGTTTTAAACACACAATTCAAATCCGCAACATGTCTTCCAACACAACCCACATCTGCGTTGTCGGTTCGCTGAATATCGACTTTGCGGTATCAACATCTCGGTGTCCCGGGCCAGGGGAGACATTGACAGCCAAATCACTCTCTATCACTGCCGGCGGGAAGGGTGCAAACCAGGCTGTCGCATGTGGTCGGGCGTCGCTTACTTCCAGTGGCGCCTCAAAAGTCACCGTGAGCATGATTGGTGCTGTGGGTGCTGACGACGTCTACTACTCGACACTGATCCGACCGACGCTAGAGGATGCCGGTGTAGATACAAAGTATATTCAAGAGCAAATAGACAGCCGCACCGGATCTGCGACGATCATCGTGGAAGATTCAGCGCACGGCGAAAACAGGATCCTGGTGGTGCCGGGGGCCAACCATGCGGGAATGGACGATGTTCAGAAGATCCTCGCCACTATTGAATCATATCCCCAAACTCCGGCGATGGTTGTTTTACAAGGCGAGATTCCCAGACATACAACACTGGGCTTGATGCAGCATTTCAACCAGCCAGGGAACCCAACACATGTCCTGTTCAATCCGGCCCCGGTCTTCGCAGATGGCGTCCCGGTTGAAGCACTGGCCAACACCTCTGTTCTGGTCATGAACGAGACCGAAGCGGTGCAAATGCAGGCATCCATCGCACCAGATTCAGCAATCGATGCGCAGAAGACAGGCGAGTTGAAGCCTGAAGATCTGACGAGGCGGTTCCATGATCTCGCCAACGTCAAGATCGTCCTAATTACCCTTGGGGCAAAGGGCGTGTTCTTCTCGACTTGCACCGGCAGAAAGGGCTTAGTCGATGGGATCCGGGTACCGAATGTGGTTGACACGACTGCCGCTGGCGACACCTTTGTTGGCTATTTCGCTGCGGCATTTGCTGAATTCATTGCCGCATCTGCCCCGCTGGAAGACTTTGATGATACCATTGAGCACGCTGTCCGACGGGCAAATTGTGCCGCGGCGTTATGTGTACAGAGGCCTGGTGCGATGCAGAGCATTCCAACGGCCTTGGAAGTCGATAGTTTGACAGTCACTAGGTAATCATAACAGTCCGAAGATGTGTATACGTATCAAGCAATTGTTTCATCGTAGCGTGACATGCGCCACTGGGATTGAAGAGACTCGATCTCATAGTCCAAGTTGACCCCTGTCAGCACCGTAATCCGTTGTAGCCGGTTCAACACCGCTGACTGCTGCAAATGGTGAGTCATATCTTTGGCTACGAGAAGCAGCGCCGCGATGAGAATCGGGTCCCACTGCTCTACCGTGTCGTTGCTAGTTGCAATACCAGCGATGGACTGAGCATGCCAGATAGAGGAGGACAGGCATTTCGGGCCGGTCAGTGTCTTCACAAAGCGCGGTTTGCGAGTCAGAAGGAGAAAAGACGCGACATGGTAGACGGCATTTGCGACTAGAGCCAGGGGTGTGGTATAGACCAAGATTGGAAAGGAAGCGTTCTGGGGGTCAATCTCATCTGCGTGCAAAGCTCGAACATCCAAGACGGGCTGCACTTGCAGAGGACGATTTTGATACCATCTCCGGCATTCCGCCCACAGGTAGGTCCATTGCGATACGGGATTCAAAGCGTGGACAGTGTCTACTTGGCCCGGGCCATCAAGATATGCGGTTGGTCCTCCGAAGACGAAGGTCAAAGTATGTGCGAGAAGAAGGAGAATATGCTGGTAGACGTGTTTGATCGAAGTTGGCTCTGATGTTGACACGGGTGCGGGGATCATCATTTGGGGAGGCTCAGAGCCTACAATAGACGCAGCAAGATCTGGACCAGGGTTAGTTTCTGACAATAATGCAGGGAAAATTTTATACAAGCTCACCGATTCTTAGCGTCACCCAAAAAGACGGTTCATTAAGCTCTCCATCAGAGGCCGACAGGCACCCGAGGCCTCCTGACGCATTGATATGACCAGTCACCGAGGTCTTCCACTGCGAAGGACTGGAGGAAAAGAAGCTATGGAGCATGAAAAATACATTTCCTACTCGCTGGATCGCATTACTTTGCAAAGGAAGGCCGTTCGCGGCTTCTTCGCGAAACCTGAGGCTCCTGGCGAGGTCGTCGGCTGCGTGTATCGGCACTACCAGCGACCTTTGGAGAGCAGCAAGCGCGAGGATAGCAGCAAGAAGTGGTCGGACTCGCCTGCCAAGGATGAGGAATTCGAGGCCGAAAGCACGGCTTGGATCACCGACATCAATCCAAGGTGCTAGTGCATAGCAGTAATGTCGGAGTAACCCTGTCTCAGGATCATTTCCGGGATCCGACAGAGAGCTAAAAGAAACCTCGCGCCTAGACTGCCGGAGCGGGATAGCACCGTTCGAGGGAAGATGCGCCGTAGCGTGATTGGGGGTTGGAAGTAGTTGTAGAGGCTCAGCATGAATTGCAGTAGCAGAACCTTCTGCATGACATTCGGCTAAAGTTTGCTCGTGCTCTACGGCCCCACTATCATGCAGTGAAGGTGATGTGGCCGGGGCGTCATCTACAAACTATTCGACTGTCAGTCAACGGCTTAACGCATTCTTCTTTGCCGATTCTCTCATCTTACTCGGATGGTGCTGTATGTTGATCCTGTCCCATTGGATTGTAGATCAGATGGATTTGTAACCGAGACAAAGGTGACTTTGCTGGGATATTTACAGACGAAACCTTTTGCCGTGCAGTTTTCACAGCAAGGCTTCGCCTCGTCGCCTAGTAGGATATGGTATTAGATTTGAACACTCTCAAGAAGTTGGCGGCCATTGCTTACATTTCCTTCTCCGTCTGCGACACGTCCAGCAGCCAGTGCGAACACGTTGTTTGCCTTCTGGGGTAGTTCTTTTCGTCGGCATTGTGGTAGTCCGTTCTTCCCCAGATCATCCTGAGAAGCTGTCACCTGTCAAAAAGGGGGTTCTGAGCCTCTGCACCCCAGAATTAGCAGACTCCGCCCTCCTCGGCTGACCGAGAAAAGCGGCCTGACCGTTTGACGGGTTCTCGTTCTGTTACGAAGTGGGACTTGGGGAAAAAAAAGCGGGATTTACTAAGACATAAAGGGCAGCTGTATATCATCCAATCAGACTGCCCCTACAGTCAGAAATACCTCGTTTACGTAATCCCTTTCTTTTTTTTGCTGTTGATTTTTCGTGGTTTTCTCGATGCTGCAGATTTGTCTAACGGAGCTGTTATTTCCTCTTCTGACTTACAAGGAAAGCAGATAATGTCATTACCATTCAGTGTGACTCTCAGTAGTAGCGATGATTTGAATCAATTGTCCGTCTAGCTGTCATCCTCCGAGTTCTCTAATCTTTCGCGCAGATGTCGATGGGTTTTGGCCTTGGTATGGTGATAGCTGAGTAGTACGGTATTTGTAGAGAAAGTAACTCTTTCGATGTAGAGATACGCATTAAGAGATAGTATGTTATCTAAATCTTGTGACAAAACATGGCAGATCTTTTGATTGACTTGCTAATGGAGTACCATCCGTTGAATATATGTCTTCAAATACAGAGTCCACGCGGCAAGCGAAAAATAAAAACAAAGACACTCGTTAATCTCATCCCTCATATAATGAAGAGCATTATCTAGACGTTCTCCACAAACTTCTCGTCCGCAATTGGCTCTTTCGAGACACCGTTGCCTCCTTGGGCCCTTGCCAACAGTGCCGTCAACCCAACATCGCGTTGGGCTTCACGAAGGAGCCGGGCGTCACGCTCACCGGTATGACTGTTGAACACCCGGTCCATCTCCTCCAAGGACGCATTCTTCGTCTCCGGAAGGAAGAATTGGACCCAGAAGATGCCACCCAGGAGGAAGACGGCAAAGAAGATATATGTGCCCCATTGCCAGGTCTTGAGCATGGGCGGGACGAAGAATGCAATGGCAAAGTTGTTGACCCAATTGCTGGAGGCGCCGATGGAAGCTCCCTTTGCTCGGATTGAAAGAGGGAAGATTTCGGAGATGAGCGTCCATGAGACTGGGCCCCATGTGGCCCCAAACCCAGCGATGTAGAGCCAGATCAGTGCTGTAAGGTGTAAGCCAATGGTGCAAGAATCAAGGGCAAATATCCAGGAAGTCTTACCAACTGCGGTCCATCCGGCTGCCACATGATGCGGCCAATCGTGTTGGAACTTGGCGACGATCACGCCCACAATCACCATACTCAGGAACATTACCACCGAACCGACTATCAACATGGGTTTCCGACCAACCCGGTCAATGATCAGCTATGCAGCATTAGTCAGATATCCGCAAGGTGGCAGGTTAAGAATAGTTGACTTACCATAGCTGGTACGGTGCTCACGATGAACACGACTCCTGTGACACCAGTCGCCAGGAGAGCGATTGTTCCGCCAGTCAACCCGAGACTAACAAAGACATTGGAAGCATAATAGATAACTGCAAAATGTCAGCTCAAAACAGGCATCACGGAATTGAAAAGACATACTAGCATCGATGCCGCTCCACTGCTGGAAGAACATTATCAGCCATGCGGTGCAAACACGCTTAAAATTGTCCATGGTGCTGACGCAGTTGGCATACTGCGCGATCTGGCTCTTGAGAATTCCCTTCTCCGCCGTGTTGGGGAAGGCTCTCTTCTCAAACAATTGCTCTGCTTTGATCTCGAGATATTCCATCTGGACAAGGTCATGCTCCACCGGCAATTTCCTCATCCAGGCGAGCGTGGACAGAGCCTCCTGGTCTCTTCCCATTTTGACCAGCCACCGAGGAGAGAAGGGCATGAACCAGATGCCGCAGGCAAGTGCGAAAGCAGGGATCCCTTGGATGATGGATGGCAGACGCCATGCTAGATCGGATTGTGTTTCGCCAGTGCCGCCAATATAGTTGCTACCGTACCCCACCCAGAAAGAAATCATGATTCCCAAGATGGTTGCAAATTGATAGAAGGAGACCAGGAGACCTCGCATTTCCGGAGCGGCCAGTTCGGCATTGTACAAGGGGCCCACACCGCTGAAAAGACCAACTCCGAGACCGGTGAAGAATCGCCCGGCATACAGGAGAGAAGGCGTTCCTGCCGACGCGCCAACGTAGAGATAACTGCCTAAGATGACCCAGCAGCATGCCACGAACATGGTGTACTTTCTCGAGAAGATCTCTCCAACGATGCTGGCAGAGAGCGATCCCAGAATACCACCCAGCTGGAGGACGGAGGTGAGCCATCCGGTAGCCGCAGAGGAACGAATCACCGATGGGAAGTTTTCCTTAAATCGGGTCATCACTAAGGACTGCCCGAGCACTCCTTGCTGGTAACCATACTCGAATCCACCAAACCTACCCGTCTGTCAGTCGAAGAAGATATCATGATATGCAGCCCAAGGACACTTACGAGGCGAAGAAGGCGATGAACAGAACCTTGGGGTTTTCCCGCAAGGACTGCCACATCGATTTCCTCTCCACCTGGGCTCGATATTCGGCATAGCCCAATTGCTGGGGGACGGATGCCTCCGGGTCAGAAGATGAACGACGACTCATGTTGAGGTCTGGCCAATAACCAAATTGCGAGGGAGATTACTATGCAATGAGTCGCACTCAAACACAAGGGATGAAAGGATGACCAGAGGGGAAACATGACTTTATAACTATTTCTGCTCTCCGATCGATAATTAAGTAGGAACAGGAAAAAGCCTGGCCACACGACGATCAGCGCACTCCAGGAATTCCCCAGAATAATGTCTTGCTCGGCCCAGTTGGGGTGATGGAAATGTGGGGATCCCCCAGAAAGCAACGCTCTGGCCGTGAGACACCGTAGGCTATGATTTCCTATTTGGGTGCACCTGTGGCCACTAACCATAAGCCCTATCCCTAGACGGATATCAGAGCCTATCCTCTGTGGAAAAGCTTAGCAGATGCCCCACCCACCTTTTTCTAGTACAATCCATATTCCGATAGACATCGTGTGACTTTTCTGAGTCTGACCCCACGCCATCCATCACTACCTTTGCGGGATTAGAGGCACAATTTGATTACAGGTAAGCGGTTCTTCCCGTCCCAATGAATCAGGCAATTTTTTATCCTAGAGCCATCTACAATCTGGGGAAGTTGAGTCATGCATAAGCACTTCTCGTAGCAAAAGCATCCATATTTTAAATGGTATGATTGATGCTAGCCAAATAGTCAAGAAAATGAGCCAAAATAATGCAAAAATATATACATATTCTTCACATTTTATACCTTGACCTAAGTATAGTACAGTCAATATGCAGATTCACCAATACAACCGTCATTACCAAATGCTCATCTGCGGCATCATAGCACATAGAAGAACAGACTCATATAGCCGAGAGAATTTCACCCGTCTCGTATCCCCAAGCTCGCTCAAGATCCCTCAGTCTCCACAAGGCACCCCAGCCGGTGCTGGTTTCGATCTTCTTGAATAGTCTAGCCACCTCGAGATGCTCGCTTCGATGGCTCAAAAGCTTCCCTGCGATATACAGTGGCTGGATTGCGTTGATGAGGTTACCACTGTGAGGGTTCGTCAATGAGATCCCACAGACCCTCCGAGCATGCCAAACAGGGGACGAGTGCGGGCTTGGAGAAATAAGCGGGATGTTTGCTGGTTTCATTTGCAGCAGCATGATGCAAGCAGTGTGATAGAGCTGGTTGCCTGAGATCGCTGCCCAGTGCGCAAAGAGGATCTCGGGGAAGATCTGATCGCCGCCAGCCGCCGTAGTGTGGATCGGGAGCATGGCAGGACAGCGATGGTCGATCCAGAATTGCAGCTCTTCCCAGAGTCGGCTCCATTGTTCGGAGAACGGTCTCGTGTCGTTCTGGTCTAACTCGCCCAGTTCTAGGAACCGTGATCGCCGGCATGCTAGGTTGCATGTCTTCGCGCAGAGATACACTGCCCAGTTCGCATGCCTGTCAGGATTCGAACAGCCGTCCTGGCAAAACAGATTCTGGATCATGATGTCTCGCTCTTCTTCCAAATCGGCGGCCTGCGGAGGGACCCATTTGTGAAGTGGAAGGATAGTGCCTTCGGTTCCTTCCGAGATAATTGCTCCACACAGTTCCATCCGCGCATAGCACCAGAAGACGGCCTGAAGATGACCACCAGAGAAACCATTGACGTTATACGCGTCGAAGAGCGCTGCGCAGCCCTCCAGATGCCGTCTCCAGTCTCTAGGGCTGACTGACATCAACTCCAGACACCCCAAGATACAGACCGTTACGAGCACATTTGGATCTTTGGCTTGGAGATACGGACTTAGCAGCCGAATCGACTGTTGGTAGAGCTCCAGACTGTCATACGACTTGTCCAGGCAAGCCTTTCGTTCGGTCTGCCGGGCTGAAAAGGCCAAGATGGCATAAAACAGAGCCGGCGAGCTTTGAGCAAGGACGGGTATATGCACACCAAAGTGACTCTGCTCATCGAACTTGTCCAGATGAGGAGCGCACTCGATGATCCAGTTTTTCAGGTAGTGAATCAGTCGAATCTTTGGGATCGAGACCTGTGCGAAATCTAGACTATTCCTCAAAAGCCCCGACGCAGAGTCCTCGACCGGATCCAACGGTCTCGGTGACTGATGCCTCGTCGGAGCATGACTGGCCACTGCTGTGAAGAGTACATCCCGCAACTCTTCCTGTAGCTGCAGGAACCGCGGGTTTGCTGCATACTCATCTGAGCTGGAGATTGTCCCTGGCGAGAGCGTTGTCTCTTCCTCGGGATGGGGATTTGCAATTTCTGCAGGCCTTGCGCCTGGCTCAACAAAGTTACTCATTCTTTCTTTCAGAACGTGACTGAGGAATATCCATTCGTTGCGTAGGCCGACTTCTGTTGACAGTAAACCGTATACTATTGACCAGTTGTCTATATTACCAACCCAATAGCGTCTGTCCTCATGTAAATTCCATTTTCATAGCCGAGGACTTGCAACTCCGAGGCATGTCCCATTGCTGTCATTTCCGGGCAGTGAATTCTCTGACAAGAATATGATTCTCGCGCTATTGCGGACCCGAAATGTGGATGAATATCACCTCTTCTTCGCCAGAAGAAAAGTGAAGGTAGGGAAAAAGTTGAGATCAGGCGGAGATGGAGAAATTGTGTGGCGCTCTAATTTAGGCTTTAGCTTCAGTTCTTGGCATATTTGCAACTCTGCTTATGGTTAGATCAAGAAAAGCTTCCTCATAATATCAACTGCATTACGCCACACCACCTTCAGCTCCGATGCTTTTGTTGCTGTTGATCAGTTGATAAGTTGATCATTTGATCAATAGATCAGTCGAAAAGACGAGAGATGAATGATAAAGCCAGTGAACCATACTACGAGGCGCACCACGGAATTGGGCCTCAGGATTCTGATTGCGACAGAAATATATATTACCATGGACAAGAGGCATTTAACTATAGGCAGGTACCCCAGAAGTGAAAAGGATCCAGTCAATATCATAAAAAAGACCCAATGGGTATAATGACAAGTCTAACTTCTCCAGTATTTTGCCCACTTACTCTTGCCCTTGACAATATTGATGAACTCACGCGCAATGACACGGTCAGTCTGCTCGGATGGATGAAGATCATCATACCACAGGTAGCTGTCTCGAACTGCATTGGATGCACAGAGGCTTCCACAGCGGTAGACAGAGCTCGTGACGTTGTATGGTGCAGTGCCATTCAAATAATGCGAGGGGTTTGCCCAAATATCAGTCATCTGAGAATGGATCAGCGACAATTGTGTCACAGCTAGAGATACTGGAAACCGCAAATCTCACCAAGGCATGCACATCATAAACAGCAAATCTACTATGAGGATATCGATCTGCGACGACGACATCATACGGTGTTTGATAGTCGTACACAGCATTGACCATCGTCACATACTGGCGCATCTTCTCGCTGGGTCGAGTGACATTGGAGTCGTAAGTAGCTTTGTCGGTCCAGTACTGAGCGTTAACTGAGCCACCATTCTGCGGAAGAGCATACAAGGGACTCAGGTCTAAAGGCGCCATGTTCATAAGCACAAAGACTCGCGCGCCTGTCGCATAAAGCCGATCAAGCTGTGCGTAGACACAGTCGGTCATATATGTCAGAGGCATTCCCGCTGGCTGTACTTCGGTGAGAAAGCCTCCGTAGCCGATGTCGTTAGTGCCAATCCAGATGACGTAGACTGTTTCATCTGGTGGATTGACCAGGGCAGGCTGTCCGGTTGTATTGCTCACATAGTCACTATCTTCGAGAAAGGCAGGGATTTGATTCTGCTTCACGCCGTTGCGGACAGTGTTTGCGATAACAGCATCGCAAACCGCACCAGATACGGCGTAGTTAGATGTTCGCGCCGATATATTGGCCTATGTAACTGGGCCATATACGACCGCCGTCGCTTGTCTTGGCTGACTGTCGGATATCGTCAGCACCTCCGATTCATAAAAGGTTTTGGGATTTTGGGACTGTACCTCAGCTGCAACTGGTGGCTTGTATGATCGGACCCCATTATCGGTGTAGCTATCACCGAAGACCACGAGCGAAGTGAACTTCTTCAATAGTGCTCGAGAGTGCTGCTGCAGTGGCACACTGACTGCGACACTGGGTGTCAGAGCGAGTACAAGTACAGTAAAATCCAACTTCATTGTCACTGTGTGATGAGTCAATTAAAACCAAAACCAAAATTGCTTCATGAGCAGGCTAGAATAACCATATATAGGCCGCGTTAAGGATCATCTAGCGAAGTCACCCAGTTGCGGGGTCACTCGACATTGCTGCATGTACCCCTCTCCGTCGAATCTAGCTCGGGGAGTATGCAACCTATATTACTGGATGGGTAATCAGGGAAGAGACACTAAGGAACATTCGTAGTAACAAACGGCATAGCCCCTGTTATGCTGAATACCATCAACCTGCTCAAAGAGACTTGGCGATGTCCACAAAGCCAGAATTGCATTGCGCTGTGGTCGTATCAGGGCAGTCTCGGCATCAATTTAGCCGAAAGAGATCTTCTCTCACGTTGTTCTTGTCCAGAACTTTAGATCATGGAATATATGTTTAGTTGGTATTGGATCGATAGTGGAGCTGAAATGCAGCACTTTGAGTTCATGTTTGCAAAGACCTAGACTGAGATGGTATATGGATAAAGATACTTTTGATGCACGTCCCACAAGGCCTCGAAATGCATCTTATCATTATTTGTTGACTCTGTATTGATATAGATTACCTTGTGCTTGTTGGAAAAGCCATTGAATTGCGTTGAAGTCGCTGTAGTATAGGCTGCTGCCTGTCAGTGAACTTCAGCCAGAAATGTCAAGATGGAGGGGAGGCTCACCACCCATATTGCTGTACTTCAGCCAGTCTCCCACGCGAACTTCTGACTCCAAAGTAGTTTCGCGTACAACACAATCGACACTGTCGCAGGTAGGACCCCAGATTGAGTAACGATGCGGTCCACGCGCGCGCTTTGTGGCCCCGGGAGGGTACGGTGGGCTGCAGGGGATCAATGACGGGTGCACCACTTCTTTTTCAAGAAGAACGTTCATAAAACTCCCGTACAGGCCGTCATTCTGGTATAGCATATCCGGACGTGTCTGAACAGCCTCGCCCATGTGGCACCGGCGGGAGAGAACCTTGCAAGCAAGAGTATAGGCACTCCGGGCATAGTAGCGCCCTGGCTCGGCGATAATCCGAGTCCTGGGAGGAAAGTCTTCCATCAGGGTTTCCCGTACAGACTGTGCAATCTTCTCAAAGTTGCTATCCTGGTAGCCGCCACCAATATCTAGGAGGTTCATGTCATATCCGAGGCTTCTGCCCAGCTCAAATACCATTTTGGCATGTCGGATGGCATTCACGTATGCCGCGGCATTGGACGCCCCCGTACCTTCACTCCCCTATCAATACTTGGAGTAACTAGGCTCAATGAAGACCTTACCGACGTGAAAGCTCACCCCGCACACCTCCAAGCCCAGCTCTCGCGCACTTTGTAACAGAACCAACGAAGATTCAACAGGAGCGCCGAATTTCTCGCCCAGTTTAATGAGAGCATCGTTGTCACAGGCATAGATCCGAAGAACAAGCTTTGCATTAGGGTGAAATGCTCGAATGGTTTTTAATTCGTCCAGGTTGTCAAAGGTAGTGAGCGTAACCCCCGTCCTGGCGGCAAAGAGGAGCGACGAGGCCGACTTGCACGGATTGGCAAATATGACACGGGATGGATCGACTCCAAGGTTGAAAACGGCCCTTAGTTCCTCGATCGACGCGCAGTCAAAACCAGTGCCGAGTTCAGCGAGCAGTTGCAGCAGCGTAGGGTCCGGATTGCATTTCACCGCTGGGCATCACATCGTAGGATTAGCTCTGTATCACAACTCGTAATGGCAGATTTGCTACTGGAAGAACCGTACGCACCATAGAACGGATGAACATTCGGTAAATTTAATCGCCATCTGCGGTGCTGACGTATGACCTGCCCTAGATCTGCGACAAAGAAGGGTTCGTCTGCGATGTCCCATTCGCGACTGCTCATACTCAATAGGCGAGTCTGGATCGTCAAATCGACCAGACGATCCATTGCGTTGATCATTCTCTCCCTAAGGCAATCCAAACTGAGAGTGACTGGGCATAGGGGCAGCATTTAAAGCGTGACATCGAGCTGAGCGTCGCTGTCTATGGAGTCATACGTTGGCAACACGACTGAGTGCGCAGCATCATCGACGCTCTTAATGCCGGTCAATCTTAATGCCGGTCAATTAGAAATGGCAAATGGACATTCTGTCTTATTCGTACATGCAGGGGATGCAGCCAGCCAATGTCAAGTGTCAATGCCACTGTCGCATTCCACAGTGGATCTGGATCTGCATTTGGAATGGAAATTCGCGGTACGGCGCGCGTGGAAAGTCTACAAACATCATTTTCTTATTCTTGACGAGTAACTCAATAGTGCGATCTGGTTCAAGATGGTATTAAAAATAGGTTGAAGATCAGCAAATTCAGCCAGGCATTAAATAAAATAAAGATACCTAGTAAAAGAAGCTGTTACCTAACGATCTGCATCTTTGTCTGCATGTGTCTCGGTACTCACTAACTGATTGGCTGCATCCTTGCATGAAGAGTACCTAATCAGCTGGGAAAAAGCAATTCCAGAGGATTATGAACATACTGAGATTCAGCTTGTCAGCTCCTGGGTACTACTTCGTAATCCATAGTCCTGTGACAAGGTATGATCTGCATCCAGTGACTCCCTTTCCAAAAGAGTGGATCAACATGCAGAGCTACCACAACCATCTGTCCCGGCAAGCATATCCGCTCAAGCCGTGTTTGTCCTTTGAATATACAGGGAATATACAGGGTTTTTGCGTCAGCTGCCGAGTGAGTTTGATCTGATGCATGCGCTGAGCTAAATATTCAGATTTGCTGCATGATCGGTGGAGCAGAAATACAAGATCTGTAGCAATCACCAACCATGAAGACTGACTCAGCTGAACTGGTCTAGACTAAATTCGAAAGGAACATCGCATAGTCATCCAGAGCTATCTATGTCATGTTCTAGCTCGCGTGAGTTTCTGGAGGACTATAGTTGTAGTTAATGAAGAGATTCTGTTAGCCCCCCGTTTACCCAACAGAGTCAGAGAAGCAATTACTTTTCCCTGGTATAATAAATGGCCTCAAGCTGGCTGCTCAAATGACCAATCGCTCTGTCGAAGCCTTATCAGAGGACACTCGGACGACAATCTCTGTTCGAACAGTTACTACGTTTGAAACATCTTGCACGTCGCTGCTGCGATGTTTCAGGTGTGCTGTCCTGCTGGACCTTTTCCACTCATCATCCCCATGCTGGACTGCCTCCTCCCCAGCAGAGATGGACATGACCACCGCTCCCTTCCTTTGCGTATGCGGTTGCGAACCAAGTTCCAGGCCGGGGTTGCTACTCTTGGACCGACTGTTGGACCAGTATCCACCGTTTTGTCCTTTGTTTGTGACACCATTGAGACGAAGAGACGAATCATAGGTGCGAACGTTGCGAGGAGGATGCTGTAATTCTCTATCCTTTGGAGACGTCAGGCCTCCTTTCGGATGATAGAATGCTGACATAGAAGAATTTAGAAGTATACTTACTTGACCCATAGAATAAAGGGGACAGTGTTATCTGTTCATAGTTAGCGTTGCCTCCAATAATATTCCGCGATGACTTACCTGTAAAGTCGTTCCGCTCTCCAAGGGTTTTGAGCAACTGTACCCAATTCAGTCAGGTGTAGCAATCACTCTTGTGTACCGACTGCGTACGTATGTTTTCACGATGGAGGCAATCCCCGATAACAGCAACGGCCCACTGAGGCTAACAGTCTGCCAGACACGACGAAGGATCGCCTGTCGTGGCATTCGCCGAATCCGACTGAATAGTGGCTTGCTCTGTATGGAGCCGAGTCCGTTGCCCTTATCGTATAACGCCATAGTTGCACCGCCGAGAGCGGTGTCAAAAAGAAATCGATGGTTGTATTGAAGCCTGGCCATTTATCAGTGCTGTGTACAGACCTACCGGAGAAGGCAGCTGGAGGTCATACCACCCTGAACGAATCCTATCGTCGTTTGTACTTCTGGCGATTGACAGACCACGGACCCATCGGCTGGTAGGTCATCCCACATGTAGTGGAAGTAGCTGACTCGGTTGTGTAGAGGAAGTAGCTGACATCGGTTGGACTATAGATACGCACAGGAAGTTGCACCGGTCAGCTATCTGTCAGAAACCGCATCGACAGGGAGAGGGGGTTGGACATACGGCAATGTACAAACTGGGGCCGCACTGCGCTATAATCTGAACTACAGTCACCATGTTCACCATGACCTGTATTGCCATGCACATGAGAATGGATACACGGATATGCTTATCGACGCTGCTAAAGCACGTATAGAGGAAACACATCATGCCGGAGCGGCTTAGCATAGAGGCAGTGACAGCTGGAAGACGGCCGTGAGTGTCTATATTAAATGACAAGCAAAGGCACTCACCCAGCGGCTGGGAAATGAACTCATTCTTCAACGGGATTTTTCTTTCAGCATCCGACAGGAACCACATGTGCCTCTCAAGTCCATTCTCAAGGCTTGCAATGTGTCAGGAAGAACCCGAGTGATAATGTCTGGCTCGGAACGACAGACCTGCGCTGAATGAAGACCATATGCGAGATATCGAACGAATATGCAGCGCCGTACAGGATATCCTCCAAACCCCACACTCTCTCCGGGGAACCAACACGAGGCAGCATGCATCGAATGGATGTCTTGATAGTATACCGAAAGACCAACGCTAGTCCTGCGATTCCTGTCAAAGCCTGCAGCATGATTCTGTCAATTATCTCTACCGTTGCGCAAGGGAGGAGAGTAGCAACTAACCCAAGCTGCACAGATGTACGGGCCAGCTGCTGGAAGAATTGGCCGAGTATCAGTAGGACATTTTTGCTCTCTCTGTGGCTTCACACTCAAGAGCCCAAGGATAGACACTCACCGTAGTTGCTATCGTTCCCTGATGCAGTGGACATTTTTACGACCAGGCTGAGGAGTGCTTTGAGCAGCGCTATTTGCAGGTCAACAGAGGGAACGCATGTTTTCAGGAAATGGATAAGTATTTCCGTCGGAGTCGGAATCCCAGCGGACTCGGGGCTAGGAGATTTGGCTGGGCAATTTCGACAGGGAAGAAGGGTAATGGAGAATCTAGCACAGAGTGAACCCTTATCTCTGACATCTCAGCCCTGACAGCAGAGCAGCACAGTCGAAGAGGTCATTTTGACACATTGTCTGTCGCCAGCAGGCTCACCACTCTGACTAGGGTACTCCTAATAGGCTATTACCCCCTGGTTCCCGCCACAATCACATACAAAGACAACCCCTAGGGAAATGATGCAGTAGCTATAAAGCAGGGATGATTTAAGTAGCAATGAGCAAATCGAAACACATGGACGTGATAAGGAGCGGGAAATCCTCATCGAATAGCACATCGAATCTTGGCCTTCAGATATGTACGATAGTGATTCGGAATACTCCGTCCTGAGGACAGATGAGCAGATGATCAACTGAACAACTATCCTAGTATGAATCTTGAGAATTGAATCGATGGATACAGGACACTGATTATGGTTGAGACATTCATCGCATCACTGCTGTATATATTCATCGCCATGTAATCACTTTCCAGTCGCTGTGGACTAAGACTGGGTAGGGAGACAGAGCACAAAGGAGAATATCAGGCCACAAATACCCTTGCTAATGGACTGACTCTAGTTGTATATGAATATTTCGGGCCGACGAGTCATGTTGCCACAATTAGATTAAATCATTCCAGACCACATCCACGATACTTCCCTGATCTGTTCAAATAGGTTCACTAGTTATGGTATTGCGCCGCAGTCGGTTAAATGTCGTTCGCAACCATAGGATGACAGTCATTGGACGCAGTTCATGAAACTGTCCATGTGGCCGGTGGTTCAGCATTAATCTAAATGATAACCACAAGAGTCTGAGAGAGACAAGGATCGCACAGACACGCACTTTAATTTACTTTGCTATTGCCAGTGTCTAAACGGAACTCCCCAGCTTTCTCATTTCAACCAACCCCTCTCCAAACGGCGGATAAGCCTCGAATGTCACCCGAAGCCCAGCCAAGTCAGCCATTTGATGCCATTCGGCCGAGCTTCTCTCCCGACCTGCATACAAGGCAATCATGGCGGCGTGCATCTTCGCGTATGTGGCATTCTTCGCAAACTCATGGATCAGCAATCGCGAGTGGGGAGCCATAGCCTCTGCTATCTTCTTCAACAAGCGCAAGGCTTCCAGGTCGGACAGGTTGTGAAGAATATGGGCTAAATGGTAAATCAGCGCCCCCTTAATCGGCCGGGGACTTTCGTCCTTGTAGTCCCAAGAAGTAAGGGTGACCCCAGGTATGTCGGTAATATCATGATTGAACTCTTGGACGATCAGATCAGAAGCCTGAAGCTGGGGAAATGCTGCCTTGAAATCGAGCAGCATCTCCCCGCGACCTCCTCCAATGTCCACCATAGTCAGCGGAGTGGATGCTTGTGCATCATTAAGAACCGATTCCATGTCGTACCCTAAGGCTCGGATACGGTCAGGAGCAGTACTTGTTTTCATAAACTTGCCCACCATGAAATGATTAAAACTGTCCATGCGGCGTTCTGCGGCCATAATGGAATAAGTATGTTCCTTTGCGAGCTCCTCTTGGCCCATTGATTTGTAGGCAAACTGAAACGGCGTCTCGCGCTCTTTGAATGGATACTGAAAGTTTTCTGCCTCGAGTTTTCGCATCAGAAATGCACCGGCAAGGAGGGCTTCCGTTGTACTACGAACAGTTAGCCACAGTACATCCAGCCACAAAACCGGCAACTGGACCATAGATCAAATCTTACAAGTGCACAGCTCCATGTTGGGCGGAAGGAGTAGCAGCCAGATGCTTGGTTATGGCATTGGCACGGTACAGATTCTCTCCGGCAAAATCAACAAAGCCCAAGCCAGACATGGCATACAGCGTGTCCTCTAGGCGTAGAAAGTTAACCTCGATCTCGACATGTCTTCTCTACCGGATAAAGGCCTCTTACGAATCAAAAGTAAACCTAATTGAAGATGTAACAAGTTAGGGCTGATGCTATTTTATCTGGACAAGACATGGTACATACATGGTACATCCTGTCTAGTTCTGTCGTTGGACGTTTTCTGGAGGGCCGTCAAGACATCTTGACCGCTCACGGGCTTGTCAAAATCTACCAAGACATCGAACAGGTGAAAGCGAACCGCAACAGGAACAAAGCCGAGGGCAGCAGCCTGGAGCCAAGCATTAGTATCGCCTACCGGATTCCGGGGATCTTCAACCGACCGAGGTCACTGTACTCGCGAGCGCTGCTCCAGCAGCAGATGAAGACATGATGCTCATGACAGGAAAGACTAGAGGGCTGCTGATGTAGAAGATCGCTGGTATGGAATAGATATTTCTATCACAATTCTGCAGTGTGCGTGGAGGATGTGTTAGTTTGCACCAAGTACACATCAAAAGTACTGGTTGGGCACTAACTTAGGCTGTTTCAATATAATTAAGCCTACATGGTTGAGTCTAACTGATCCCTGCTGTCACTTCCAAGTCATGCAGAACTAGTACTCACTATCAATTCAGTTGGCTACCCCTCATCATCATGACCATTTGCCGCGACCGTTTGGATGATAATCACTACTACAACCTGTTCTAGATCCCATAAAATGACAAACAGGCCGAGGACTACTCCCTGCCAAGAATAATTAATATTGTTTAGTTGTCTAGGCGGTTTGCTCGCACAAGGCTTTTATCCTCCTGGTGGACATTATTGGGCAATTCGAACAGCACATTCCTCCGGCCGCGTGGCGTCTCTTGTTATTTCCTCCTGATAGTGTTTGTGCTTACTAGTCACGTTAAATGCCGTGTCAGACTTAAATCCAACCTGGTTCTGACTCGTTCGAAACTTTGATCTTGCAAGGTCTCGGCTGCGTGTTGAACGTCATGAACGACTCCAGATTGGAGGACTCAGTCAACGCAGGAGAGAAGCTCAAAAGAGCACGGATGTCACTCAAGCAAAAGTAGAAAGTCATGTCACGGAGATTCAGGACGAAGACAGCCGGGATCCTCGGAAATGGAGCCCAAGAAAGAAGCTTCTTGTGTTCGTCGCACTCATGTCAAGCTCTATCTTGGCTGATGGGTATGTTCTGGTCGTCCGATCCACGTTTTTATTAGGTGTTGATCAATACAAAACAGGGGAATGACTTGGGGTGCGACATTGATCGTGCCTCAAGCGTTGGAGTGGGGGGTCACCGTTGACCATTCCGCGACCAGTATGAACTACGGCATACTGTTACAGGGTGTTGGTGGTTTGATAGCCATACCCCTGATTGAGGCATACGGACGGTACGCCTCCGTTCAGTTCATCTGCAGACACAATGTGTTCTAACACCAGAATAGTCTCCCGGTGTGGTTGTGGCCGCAGTTGATCACCACCTTCATGGTCCTCGGAGCGACGTTATCCAACAACTTTAGGACCTTCACTGCCTTTCGCTCTCTCCAGGGGTTCTTTGGCACAATCCCACAAGTTGTCGGCTTGCCGATCATTCATGATATGTATGATCCGAAAGGTACGCTGATTTTGGAACCATTCAGCCCACCTTGACAATGGCGGTAGCTAACAATTCATTCCAGAGTGGCCACAGATGATCAATGTCTGGTATGATCGGACATTAACACACTTACGTACCCGCGGAATTGACTAACCAACGCCCAGGGAAACTACATTCTTGATCGGGCCATTTCTAGGCCCCGCCCTGGCAGGATATATCGGGGCCGGCAGTAATTGGAAGGTCTCGTTTGGCATCCTGACGGCCTTCTATGCGCTATCGACGATCCTGATCTTTCTCTTCGGCCACGAGACTTACTACGTTAAAGGACAGCAATGTCAGCTTAATTCGCGCCTGCAGTCGATGTTCGGCATCAAGAATCACAGCCTGCCTGCTGGGCGCACTCTGGTCTACTGGATCAAGGTCCTTGCCATATACGTCTTCAAGTTGCCGCTCCTCCTGACCGGAATAGCAACAATGGTCAACTTTTGCTGGCCGATCGGTGGGTTCTGATTGCTTCAACATAACGACACCTATATCTGAGAACGATGCAGGTATAACTGTGACCGTTTCCACGTTCGTTGCGCAGCCTCCCTACCTTTTCGATACAGTCCGGTCGGCATCACTGCGGTGGGCCCCAATTATCGGAGGCTTACTTGGTGAGCAGCCTCCCCCAGTTCCGTGGTCGAGGTCCTGACTCTTTATAGGATATGCCTTTGGCTACTGGTTTAATAGCTGGATTGAAAAGTCTCGTGAGCAGCAGTGGCGTCCTGAGTACCGACTTCATGGTGTTTGGATCGCTGTTGGAGTCATGGCTTGTGGACTGCTGACATACGGCATGACCCTGAACTATCATAAACATTGGATCGGTGTCGCCTTCGGCTGGCTGATGGTTGTGTTTGGCATGATCTCCAGTACAGTGTCAGTCTGCTTTTGCCAACAGCATATGACCCGATGAGCTAATTACTGTATTCGACAGGTCGATCACGGCATACAATCTCGAAAAATACCCCGACCAGTCAACAGTGGTCTCAGCCATCATCAATGCCTGGCGTACTGCTAGTGGCTTCTCTGTCGGATACTTCCAGCCTTCTTGGATCGCCAAAGATGGGACTGCGGCGGTGTTCGGAACACAGGTAGCGGTTGTCGTAGCGGTTCTGATCTTCACAATCACGCCAGTCATAATGATCGAAGGACGGAAAGCTAAACCCACTATGGGTCAGGAGGCATGATCGATGGACGAGATTCTTCTTCTGCTTCGTTCGATTTTCGGCTCGTCAGAAGTTTAAAATAGTACAACCCTTTTCCTTGTTTCTATTACGAGTCCTGTAGAACCCCGTTGGCATGGGATGTGGACCTCTCAGAACATATTCCACGTAGAAGGTCCATTATCAGAAATATTGTACCACAGAGGGGTCTGTTCCATATTATCACCCATGAAAGCGTCATTGAATAAGCTCTCATGGGTGTCTTCAATAGACCAGGAAAAGTCGTTCCATTGCCATCCATTTGAGACAGCACTCGTGCTGTCCATGACGGTGGGCAGTTGATAACCAACTGGACCCCGTGGTAAAGCAGCGGTCATATCAGCTTGACTCTGAGCGTGAGAAGCTTGAGAAGGAGCCAGTGGGGATGGTTCTTTCGCGTTGGTCGCAGTCATCTGGGTGGACTTCACGTTCCGACGGATATGCAGCCTCCCGAGTAGAGGAACTTGCAAGGTCAGTGTCTGCTCAGAGGCCGTGTTTTCTTCCTGCTTCAGCAGTTGATTAAGAGCACATAGCGTATTAAAAGCTTGTTCCGCAAACTCAGAGCCCATGGGGTCCTTGGACTTTTCTCCCATAAGCTTGATTACTTCAGCAATCACGCCCTGAATCTGACGGGTGTCGACTTGAAAACTACGCCGGTCCGCGGGGGAGGCGTTGCGGGACATGAGCAGGAGAACCGCTGTTGCTGTGAAAGCTTGCAAGTCTATCACTCGTGCAACGAATATGCCTGGAGGCAGTTTCCGTCTGAGGAAAATATACCGCCTTGCCACGGCATCGCAAGCGTCCATGCAGGGTAGCCGACTATACAAATACTCCTCTCGCGCGTCTTGACGCAACGCCATGGGAATGTATACTCGCATCAATGTTGTATAGTGGAAGAACTGGACTATTTGGTCGGTGTTGACCGGGGATGCCTCGTTGACAAGCCACCACGTGCTGGGCGTTTGAGCAGCAAGGGTGCCCAGATCCCGAGCCATCTCCAGAGCAGTCATGTGGATTTCGGGTGCGGGTCGCTGACTGGCGCTCGATTCATCTATCTCGTGAATTCGAACACCGATATCCAGCAGCTTCGTGATGTATACATGGGACTGGACCACGCCGTCGACTACAAGCTGACGATTGGGTGAGGGTTGGTAGCGCCGAGTGTCGGGTGGTAAATTCAGGATCATCCCCGACAGTCTTTCAATGTTGCAGAGCAATTCCCAAAGTTGAGCCATGCGGTAGGAATGCTGGTCATCGGTTCCGCTGATCCTGTCAAGGCGGACTGCCTGATGTGTTCGGGGCAAGCCCATCAGCTCTGCAATGGCGATCAGCCGCCGTATTGTCAACCACGACTTCTGGAAGTTTCCTTGACCGATATGACTACAAAGTCAGCACACGTTCTTATCGCTTTACTGAATCATAGGCGGGAATCTCACAGTCGGGAAAAATGTATGGCCATCCCAAGCCCTTCCGCCGTTGCGAGCAATCGATCATGACACAAGAGTGTACCCTCCAGCGTGTTTGCAATTTTTCGACAAAGGTCAGTCCGTTTTTGGCCTTTCCTGAGCTGATCTTCACGATTCTCGGTGTCTTGCGGAAGTTGTTGGGCCGTGATTGCCAGCGCGAGGAGCCACGAAGCCAGAGTAACGATGTTCACATCCGGGCTGCACATCTCCTCGTACCTGACGAGGAGTTCTTTCTGTGAGACAACGGTACAGGGTTGCGGTAACAGGGTATGTAGCATGGTCAGCCAATCAAATGAGGAGCCTGCAATCTCTTGCACCTCATCTTTTGGCGGGATTAAACTCTGCAGACGAGGCCTCACGAGACGCGAGAAGTGCGCGGAGACTTTCCCCTGCCGCTCTTCACCTTTACTGTCATTTCGGGAAGTGTCGACACTGAGCCAGTCATTCTGGAAGAGCGAGCGCAGATGCGATGGACGATCTGTCATGGGGAAATCCGACCCGCTACTTTCAGCATCGGACTCTTGCGCATCAGGAGGTTGAACAGTGTCAGACAATATTATCTGGGACGGTCTGCTCCCCAGCTTGACCTCCAGATTGTTGACAATCTTTGTGAGCTGCGTCACCTGAATTTCCAGCTGTGCAATTCTTTTTCGAGAGGAGAACCGTGCTCGAGAGGACCTCAGCTTGGTCGACGCCTGCGCAACACAGGCTGTACCTCGCTCTTCACATTGTCGACACGACTTAGCATCTTCAGATATTCGGACGCATCGAACCTTACGCCGTCTACCTGCATCTTGATTAAAAACGATGGAATCTGGATGGGGTTGTCTTATACCCGCTTACACTCTGTGCAGCTTTTTGTTCCTTTCCGCAGCGCGGTGACATCGCTTTGAGGACTCGACATTGTCCAAATGAATTACTTCTGTTATTGACTGTGATGAATTATCGGACGGCGCAGCAAATTTCCTCCGTGCGCGATAACTCCGAGATGATATAGTGGAGGATAGGAGACGGGGAGATGAAGAGGCAAGTGTGTTCGGTCGCGGGCGAAATTTTCGGCCGCGGACGAAATTTGCCAGCCGTCGCCGCCAACCCTGTCGCCTGATTGGCTCCTCTTTCTGTCATCCCCAGGCTTCACCACGCCGAGTCCAACCAGACTGTTGGCAATAATAGGGGTTTATGAGGTAAGTGGGTGCTAAAACAAGAAAAATGGCTAATGACAAGCTTTCGCGTTGTCGGGGTCCAACTCGCCGAATACCGATTCCGGTCCTGATCGGTATGAGCGACTGGGTATATATATAATATTCCTCGCGTGACAAGCATCTCAACGCTAAGTCTCACCAAAAGCCACGGCAACGACGGAGCAGTGATCACCATGCTGCTTGACAAACGAGGAGGACCGTATGCGTCTCCCTACGCTGGACTCGGGGGTTTACCCAGTGTTATCCCCGACGTTCCCATATGTGCCGTCTTCATTGCCCTCTACATCGGATTTGCAGCTACGAACATGACCATCCTCCAGATAAATCGTCGAAGAAACCACAAGTTCCTCATATCGGGCATGTTATTTGGTTTCTGCATGGCAAGAATCACAACCCTAGTCTTGCGCATTGCCTGGGCAAATCGACAGCATAATGTCCGACTCGCCATTGCCGCCAATATCTTTGTCAATGCCGGTATCCTCCTAGTATACATCATCAACTTGCTTCTTGCACAGCGTATCCTCCGAGCGAAGCAGCCTCGAATTGGTTGGAATCCCGTTTTGCGCGTCGCATACAAGATCCTTTACGCCCTTATCGCTGGAGCGTTGATCATGGTCATCACGGCTATGGTTGTCAGCATTTATACCCTGGATAAACATACGCAGTCGCAATGCCGCGATGTCCAACTCGCCGCCATAACCCTTCTCCTCGTCATTACCTGTCTGCCTATCCCGCATATCCTCGTTGCATTTTTGTTTCCGCGATCCGAGCAGGAAGAATCATTCGGAAAAGGAAGTATGACCAGCAAAGTCATCATCGTGGCCCTCTCATCTGCGCTGTGCATGCTCATCGCGGGCTTCAAGACCGGCGCACTCTGGAGTCCACAGCGGCCAGTCACCAACCCAGCCTGGTTCGATGCCAAGGCCCCCTTTTACGTGTTCAACTTTGTCCTCGAAATCCTTATCCTTACTCTTCTGACCTTCAGTCGGATCGACAAGCGATTCCATATTCCAAATGGATCTACAAAGCCTGGTGACTACACTCGTCTCGGACTGCAGTTGGACAAAGGAGCGGAAACGGATCAGGTTCCTGATTCACTCGAGATGAAAAATAGCACATAACCGCTATGGAGTGGGTGTCAGAAAAGGATCAATAGAATGAACTGTATCTAATGATTGTAATATAGTGAGAGTTGAAATTTGATTCCCCCATGGAGACACACATTTTGTTTCCCGGGCTGTACCCAAAACTATGCTAATCTGTATTGGGTTACTCCAGGTGCAACCCCTGCTTGACTGTATCGTGTCTTGTAACATGTTGGATTTCAGGTTCATCTCTACAGAATGTCCTATTCTGACAGCTAAATGCAGCAGACAGACTTTTTTGTATCTAATCTTGTATGTTCAGTGGTTTATGCCGTTTTGCGTCGCGAGGGGACTGTACCCAGATTGGCCCCCAAATTTGGGCTACGGATTGGCGCGCAATGTGGGGATGTTAGGGATGAATCTGCAAGTGCGGCATAATGTGGCTGGACATTAAGATAGTGTGCACTGCCCCTGACGCTAACATGTAGGGCTCGTAAGGCCCACAACCCCTCTACGCGTATTAATAGGGCTGTTCCTGGGGACGAGTTGCCCAGCTGAACTCACAAACCTATTAGTCGGTCTATTCGATGTTCGACATGGACCGACTAGTACCACGTTCCAGACTCAGGGAAGCGGAATTTTCGGAAGAGCAAAAGCAGCCATTCGTCGAGCAATCACTACACAAGGATGAGGAAGATGGGCCAGATTTTGACACGGCGAGCGCTACAAGATATGGATGCATTGCCGCCGTATCGACGGGCGTGATTCTCTCCCTTCTTTGCTTTATATCCGGTGTTTACCTCCTCAGAATCAACCAGGCAACACTCGGCGCTTCGGCCTCTATCTGTACTTCTGGAAGAGAAGCCATGGCCCTAGGGATCAACGTCATACTAGCACTCTGCACTGATGGTATGATGTGTGTCCATTCCGTCTCGTTACGTTGGGCATTGTATCGCGAGGAACGCCTGGAGTTCAACACCAATATCCGTCTCTTCACCAGCTCCAAAAGATTCAGCCCGAACAAATGGTACATCAACCTAGTGGCCCTAACTTGTCTGATGCTATCATACGCATCTTCATCCGTTCTGCCGCTGTCTAACCAAGCTGTTGTGCCTTCGAATGGAGACCAAGAAGACAATATCCAACATTGATTAACGCCACAGCTCAAGTAGCCTTGGGTCTAGGTCTCGCCGGTCAGGCCGTCATCGCCATATGGTACCTAGTGTCCAGCTACAAGTTGATACCAACCTGGAGCTCCAACCCGCTCAACACCGCGTTGGCCGTGATGCAGAATGGTGACCTCGCTCACAGTCCCGGGAGATGCATGCTATCAGTTCACCAGAGACAAATGTCAAGCCAAGAGACATATCCTATGGATCGACAAGGAAATATGTTGCAATTACGGGGCATGGTGCGATATATTCTCGCTTTACTGTGGTCACTCGCTCTCCTGGCCATCGCGTGGGGTAGCGCCATCGTCACTGTCTCCAAGTCCATCGGCAACGCCAGTGCTGCTGCCGCCAGTGCTGCCGGCCGGGATGTCGAACCTTTATGCTGGAGAGCTGGATTTAACTGGAATAAAGATGAGTCGGCGTGTTCTCGGAACTACGTGACGCTGTCTTTGTCCCCGTATGCGAATGACCACAATCGTAATTCCGCAACGTTCTCATACGGTGCCGAGGCCGT
The DNA here is from genome assembly GCA_011319215.2 of Scortechinia acanthostroma. Taxonomy (NCBI): domain Eukaryota; kingdom Fungi; phylum Ascomycota; class Sordariomycetes; order Coronophorales; family Scortechiniaceae; genus Scortechinia; species Scortechinia acanthostroma. The sequence goes on from JAABUG020000005.1 coordinate 91,996, forward strand.
ACTTTGCGTCCTCTTTGTCTGTCTTATACAGGCTTTTCAGACCATTGCATTGCACTGTTTAGAGCTGCTCGTCAACTTGTCCAGATATGAAGCCATTTGGCGACAAGCTTACAGTGAAACAAAAGAGGCCACAGGGACACAGTTGGCCACGAATCCATTCCGTGCAGCTGTATTGAGTTGGGAGAACGCCGTTCTATTCATAGCCAAAGCGGTGCTGCATTGGATAATTGGTCAGAGCCTGATCCCTTCTGTTACCCCGGAAGACTCCAAAGACATAGACATGGAATCATTGGAATCATTGGCCGACATTCCTGTCCAAGACCTCTCCACTCATGTCGACAACCTGTTCAAACACGGATTCAAGTTTGATATGGTATACTCGCGGTTGATTATATACGCCATACTAGCCGTCCTCGTGGCCTCTTTCGCGACATACCTGGCTCTTAGGCGACCGAGAGGCTGTCAGCCTGCCGCGCTGGGGCATCTGCAGACTCTTGTAGATCTCGTCGATGATTGGAAGACGGACCAGGGTGGCCGGATGTGGTTGGGGATAAGACTCAACTAGAGGCCGGTCAGGTGCGGCGTGCCGGAACATGCTGGGATAAGACGGTGCTTGGCCCGATATGTACTGCTAGATATGCCGGTGCTTAACCCGAAGCGGTCATTTTCGGCGTCAATTTAACAGTTCCTCGCATTCTTTAACAACATGTACATATTATTATGGGTAATAATCGAAAGTGTCATTATAATGCAATCCGCCTCATCTCAGACTGTCTTTGAACAACGTCATAGGAAGAGTTCTAATAAATCAAAGACCTTGCTTGAACTGCAAAGTGCTAAGCAATAAGGACTGTCTGGTTCAATGTCTCCAGATAAGGAAAAGGTCCAGCCTACGCGATCTAGTCAGCATCGACTCACTCCATCAATGAAAAGGCGAGGCAACTTACACCAACCAAAGAAACATGAGCGACGTTGAGTTGCGCCTCCCCCTTTCCGAAAGACTCGGGGATGGACACGGTGAAATTTTGATAAGGCGGCTGGGTGGATTCATGAAACTCTGGCTTGAAGGGGCCGTTATATAAAATAGTGCCCATGACATCTGCCGCGGCATAACACTTGGACTCCGCGCAAGAAGATAGACCGATCGCAACACCAATTTCCTGAGATCCTGTGAGAGTATCCTTCAAAAAATCTACTCAGCTAGCATCCTTATGTTCAGGCGGATCGAAAACATACTGGTCTTTGAATCTGTACCACAGTGGAACTCCCAGCAGTGAAGCTCTCTCCGGCGGAGGGCAAACCGATGGCGACAGTCTGGGCGGACACAGTCGCCACAAGGCATGTAAGGAAGTAAGGGGCCTTCATGATGGAAAATAGCAATTTCACGGAAGCTGTGTGCTGAAGGTAAAAGTCACAATGGATTTTTAGTTTCCTGCTAGATCAGTTTGAAGCGGACGGATGGTTGCTGGTTCTTATAGTCCGTAAGACGTCAGGCCATCCTTTCGTTGTCGATTGCGCATATATCCAAGCATCGAATATGCAAAAATAGACAGGAGATCATTCGATAAGTCTCAGCATGTCTCAATTTTAAGGCTTCCTGCAAAGCTTCCTTGCACAGCAGGCGTCCTAATCGGGCAATCTACGCTGAAGATCAGACAACATGATATCACACACCGCTGTCAAGAAGGGTCACGTGGTCCATCACGTCTCGATCGCCAAATCGTCCCAATGTCTTCCCTGACCGGCCCAGCTGTAATATGGGCGGCCTAATAATGTCAGGCGGGAAGACGCACGTCATAAATAGAGTCTCTCCCCAGATTGGCTCTCAGACATACACTAAAAGATGATCGACGGAGCATATCGCAATCTGATTGGATAGAATCCCGAAGAATCATCATTCCCGTTTTGAAATAATCGAGCGTTCGAATCCCGGCAGCCTCAAATCCATTGATGCTTTTCCTTGGACTCGTAGCCAGATAACCCGCTCTTATTATACAAAAGTTGTTCACCAATTGACCTGCTTTGGCCGAAGGACTGGAAGCCCTTTCTCATGGGTGCACATGAGCTCATGCTAACGTCGAGTGTGTCCTCTGCCGAGAAGAGCAGTTGAGACTTACTTGACATACCTTACACTATGGGCAAGGCATCTGCCTGTCACATTCAATTAGAATACACCGGTCACTCGCTCAATATCTATCCTTGACGACATTGTTTGACATAAATTTGGAGATGGATGTGCCTGATCTTCTCTTACAAAGTCTGGCATAATACAGGACGTCGTACATGGAAAACCACCATGGAGTCCTAAATCTGAATAATACTCTTGAATATCGGAATCAGCACCAAGTTAGAAGATGGTTTAGTATGGGGTAGAATCCCTGCAGCATAGCATTGATATAACCTCCTCGAGGCCTTAGATACATATCTATGAGATAAAGTCCCCTTCTTTCCTTTATATATCTCTCTCCTTTGTTCACACAGTCTGGCTTTTGTGATTTGGATTGCTTCTACAAAATATTCTGGGGTATCTAGGCTCAGTTACCAAGTACATTAGCTTCTTGAGACGCCTCCCGCAGCATACAAGCCCATGGAGAGGGCCGCTGTGCAGGTATGGATGCTGCTACTGCTACTACTATCCTTCACTATTGGAATGTTCTTCTCAGTCCTGGATGAGTTCTAGCAGAAATAAAGCCAGTGCTGAGGTTGCCTCGACAGACACACAGTATTTCCTAACTGCTTCTCACCATATCCTAGAATGAAGGACATAGTCCTAGCTATGATAGCATAATTGCAGACTCATGAAGCCTATGGCTACCATGGTCTACGTTACCCTTTAAGGTACCTGGGGGATCCAGAGCGGATGCTGTGTGCAACTAAAGCAGACGCGCTGCTCCATCCGCGACTATCAAATGGAGGTGGCCGAATACGAAGAGTACTACGGGACAAATGGATAATAGCCTGTCCCGAATCGTCCGATGATGACATGTTTGAGGATGAGAGTGAGAACGGAATTCTCTAGTGCGATTTCATATCCTTGCTCTACACACGTATCCAATTATCCTTTTATGAATTGCTGGATGAAGATAATACAACGTGGCTCTATTAAAGGGAAAGCCAGAATACACACATTACTCATAGTCTCGTATTGAATGTTTCGCCAGTAAAGAGACAGCGTACTCCTCAACATCGCCGTTCTATCATCCTCCACAGCTCTGGAGGACTTCTTGACTATATGTAGTACAGCACTGCATGACCAAGCATTTTCCGCCGCCATCATATTGTGATTAACCAGATCCCACAGCCACTACAGAATGACCTTCATCAAGGTCTTGGGAATGATTGCTGCCCAACTTATTCCTACGAGATCTTAAAGGTGAGTCAGACACTTTTTAAGAAAAAAAAGGCACCCTGACGCCAGCATCGAGCAAGTCTTGGTTAGTCGTGAGAGCAGCGGTGGCAGATCAATCGTCCTACATTGCCTCTAATGGTAGGTAATTGCTATATTCTGCTTTGCGCTGTGTATATCTTCTCGTGTGCTTATTTTGACCGGGATGGATGTCACTTGGCTTCCAAGAAACGGCCTTTGAAGAGGATTGTTATTAATGAAATTCAGTCGCCTTGACAAGTGACCGAAATGGGCCCGGCCCGAGTACAGGAAGATTCTCAAGACTCAACAATAGTAGGTTCTGCAGGATCTGAATACTTTATTGCGTTTGGAAATCCGCGATTATACGCCCACATGATCAAAAAAGCTGGGATCTTTTCCGAGCAGATCGACTCATATCACCCATTCGTCTTTGGGCTCAACCTTTACGAGACTGAGACTGACACCGGATCGAAATCGGAGTGACTATCAGACTTTCTCAGAAACAAAATAGATGACTTTGAGAAAACCCAAAGAACTGGACTTACCAATGAAAATGGCTGGTGGTGACTATCCTCTCCTTGTTGTTATCATGATCACGATATACTCGTGGCATTATAACCTCGAAGCTTATATGGGAATCGGTGCTGATATTAGGTGTCGATATCTGACAAACCCTGGCTTGGGAAGAAGAATTTGATTAAAAATATGCCCTTTCAACCGGCAGCCTTATCCACTAACGCGCAGCTCGACATATGACTGTTATAGTATTAAGTAGGTGAGTGCTGAATTCAACCTTGTTTAGCTTTTCTTTATAGGTGCTCCATCTTGGCTGTCAGGTAATTGTTTGGAGGATGGAATAGTTTTCCATATCCTGCATCGGTGCTGTTCGGTGCCACACAGTGTATACTCCGCCTGCCTTGATCTATTTGCAGCATCCAGGATAGCGTCCCAGTGAAGTCGAAAGATATCTTCAGCACGCGCTGTCTCCAACCATAGGATGCACTTCATACAAATAAGGACATCGTCCCAGCTTGTCAGTTGCAATTCAGCGGCCAGAGCCCCTGCTCTTTGACTGAACCAAGGGTAGAGAGGCGTGCCACTCGAGGCAACTAGGCCATTCGACAAAAGCCATATATCAAGCGAACCAGGCTCGTAGAGCGTCGAGTACAGTTTTTTGAGATGCTCTATAAATCGGCCGACTATCGTGTTCAATATGACTGCATGCGAGTAATATGTCGGGCCCTGGATGGTGAACATGTAGAGTATAATTGCGCAACGAATGCATTCAGAAACTGGAGAAGACTGAGGGCTTGACATGTCCGGAGCGGATAAGAGAAGTCGATGGATAACAAAGCATGTGAGATCATGGAGTCGCGCCGGTGGGAAAGGTGTGAATTGCGCGCGTTGGAATGCGATTAGCAGGCGGATAAACACATTCCATACTGAATAATCAATATCCAGCCTGCTAAGCTCTGACATCGTGTCTGGTAGGACTGTCATGTCCAACTGCCATTCTGGAATGGGAGGAATACCGTCTCCAATTCCGACGTCGTCCTGGGTCTCGAATTGAGGGTGGCCCTTGATGAGCAACGATACCCTGAAATGTGTAAACTTTTATCTCCTAGCGGCTTGGAACGATGACTTACCAACTGACCATCCTTGCCGTCAAAGGGCTAGTCTGCCTGACTGGATTGATCCCACCCCTCATGTTCACAAGTCGTTTGACTCCATCGACATGCATCTCGCTAGCGCGGGTATTACCCTTGCCGAACTAAACCGTAGAACGTCAGCAACGTGCCCAAGAGAGGGGAAACAAAACATAAGGTCAAGGCTCACTTCGATAGCCGCCAAGGTGATGACGGAGTTCATCGTCACGTCCTGTATGGCCAGTGACAAGTCATCGATCTTGCGCCTCAGCAACACCAGGGAGTCTGTCATAAGAAGCTCGGAAGTCTGAAAGCCCCTCTGGGCCGACAGCTCCTCATCAAGGCATGCTGTCTGGAGTGAGACGTGGAACAGAGCCGGGTCGCCCAAAGCAAGTGGCCACCATGAGACGAGGAACGGATTGGACGTTGGGTTTAGGTCGAGAGGGTAGTATTCAAACGCAATCTTGTGGATGACTAAGTTGATATGTAAGCTACGGCTTTGCCCGACACTTGCAGGCATACGTACAGGTATGGATGAGACGTTGGACGTGCTCTCGGGGCAGTTTCGTCGGCGGATACGATTCGAAAGGATCAAGGGTGCCGAATTGGTGGTCTGTTAGAGTTGGTGGTTTATGTGCTGCCTTTATTGCCTTTGCTGATCTGCCTCCTCCACACCCGGGAGCAGCTGGTGAGTACGCGGTCCACGGCTCGTTCGCATAGGCGCACTGGACGTTGCGCCTGGTGCAGCGAGAGCAGCGCGGGGTGCGCAAGTCGCAGCTCAGTTTAGATTTGGCACATGCAGCACAGGACCGGCGAAGTGTTTGGCGCATTTTGGAGAGACAAGTCCTTTATGTTGTAACAACCGACCTAGTGAGGGGTGTGTTGGGTGATGAAACTGACAGCTTCGAGCCTGAGAGGTAAGGCTGTAAGGCATCCCGGCAATAATTAAGGCCCCGGGTCCTGCGCCAGTCTAACCATAAGAAGACTAGACTCCGAACATCCACAATCTAGGTCAATGTCGGAGTCTAGTCCTAATTTGGCAATTGCGATGTGAATGGATAATCTACATGTCACCACGAGAGAACCCAGTTGTAAGCACTGATATCAATATGACTCGGAAGAAGCTCAAACGACCAAAGGGTCAATGTCCCCGTCCTCCCTCTTTGTCAAAGACACCACATGACTGAACAAAAAGGGGGCATTAGGAACGGATCAACAACAACGCATCACCCTTTCTTTCCACTATATATAAAAGCTGAGTACCATCCTTTTCCGATATTCGGAAACCCGTCTTTATTGTCCAGTTCCACCGTATACAACATGTCAGTTAGGATTGTTAATGGCTCCAGTGCTCAGCTTGAGCTGGCGCAGACATGGCGTCAAAGTCCTTCCAACCCGAAAAGCGCTTGGCCGGCCTTCCTTGCGGGTTGGTCCGGCTGGCAGTATGTCGTTGCTTTCCTGCTAGGAGTGGTTGTCTATGACCAAGGTAGCCCTCATCACCAGTCCAAAGACACTCTATGAAGCTGACGCGTCTCTAGTGATGTACATTAAGCGAAAGGGCCCCATCGCCGGACCAGCTTTCAAGATTCCGCTCATGGGCCCGTTCCTCCAAGCACTTCATCCCAAATTCGAAGCATACATTGAGCAGTGGGCGAGTGGGCCCCTCAGCTGTGTATCTGTCTTTCACAAGTACGTCCCTGTCCTCGTCGTTACGAAATCGAAACTTGCTCAATCCAACCGAGAATCCCCTGCTGACAGTTACGCTGTAGATTCGTCGTCCTGGTCTCCGACCGAGATCTAGCTCACAAGGTCTTCAAGTCACCCGCATACGCTGAGCCATGCATCGTGCCTATTGCAAAGGACCTCTTGGGCCACAAAGCGTGGGTGTTTCTGCAAGGGAAAGCGCACGCTGAGTACCGGCGGGGATTGACTCCTCTGTTCACCAACAGGGCCATAGCTACCTACCTTCCAGTCCAGGAGAGGGTTCTTGCAGACTACTTTGACAAATTCGTTGCTGCCAGTGAGAGAAACAATGGACAGCCGATGGCGTTCATGGCCATGTTCCGCGAGATCAACTGTGCACTTTCCTGCCGCACGTTCTTCGGTGACTACATTTCTCAGGACGCAGTCAAGAAGATTGCCGACGACTTCTACCTTATAACGGCTGCAATGGAACTCGTCAACATTCCGCTCTCGACATACATTCCCTTCACGAAAACCTGGCTCGGGAAGCGGACGGCCAATGCGGTCCATGCCGAATTTGCCAAATGTGCAGCCGCATGCAAGGCTAAAATGGCAAAGGGCGCGACACCGACTTGCATCGTCGACCACTGGGTCTTGCACATGATGGAGTCGAATCGGTACCGTGAGCGAATTGCTGCAGGCGAGACCGCCCTGGAGAAGCCGACGAATCTGATCCGCGAATTCAGCAACGAGGAAATCAGCGAGACGCTGTTCACCTTCCTCTTTGCTTCCCAGGACGCCTCGAGCAGCGCCACAACGTGGATATTCCAGATCCTTGCCCAACGGGCTGACGTTCTCCAGCGAGTGCGCGAGGAGAATCTGGCCGCAAGAGGAAACGACAGGAACAAGCCCTTTGATCTGCCCATGTTGGAGTCCCTCACCTACACCAACGCAGTAATCAAAGAGCTCCTCCGCCACCGACCACCCGTCATCTTTGTGCCGTACCTTGCGACAAAGGATTTCCCCATTAAGTCAGACTACACCGTCCCAAAGGGTTCTATGATCGTCCCTTCCTGCTACCCAGCACTGCACGATCCGGATGCGTACCCCAGCCCTGAGGTTTTCGACCCCGATCGCTGGATATCCGGCGATGCGGAGACCAAGACAAAGAACTGGCTTGTGTTTGGCGCTGGGCCACATGACTGCCTTGCAAGGAGGTACGTGCCGCTCTCTATGGCAGGAATGGTTGGCAAGGCTGCGCTGGAACTCGATTGGGAGCATCATCCCACGCCAAAGTCGGAGGAAATCAGGGTCTTTGCCACGTTGTTTCCGATGGTAAGGATCACTATATTCTGCTTGCCTATGTATATGTGTTAATTCTGAGCAGGATGGATGTCAGCTGGTTTTCAAGAAACGGCTGTAGAGGATCATTGTTATTATTGCAATTCGCCCAGAGATGTGTATAATCATGTGTCGATTGAAGACGAGTCGAAACTCTTCCATAGGTCTCTACATCATTTTTTGCTTGATTCCACGGAGGCCTCTTGGATTTTTGCGCGTCACAAATTCAATAACAGTCTAAGAATGTATATACTATTCTGGTGGACAGTACCAAAATGTCTTGCTGAGGATCTCGCAGATGCATGCCCGGACCCTGGCCGGCCATTCGTTCAGCTGAATATATCTGGATACTCTAGGCTAGCATAGGACCCTACAAATGGTCAAGACGCACTGGCTCCTTCAGGGCTCGCCTTGGTCAAGTAGGAGACACACCGGCTTCAATATTAAACTGCATTCTTCCGGGTCTTTATATACCTCGAGCCATTCACAGTCTGAAGCGGCCAATCCTCATGGCCGAGAATATCGCGATAGAGAGCCCTTATTGACATCCAGAAAGCCTGTCCGGAGTCGCCTCGCTGCATCATACCATCAATACTTCGACCACAGAGTCGCGAACCTGGACCTTTCAATCGACCCCGTAGTGGCGGCGACACGAAAGAAGTGGTAATACTCGCCTCGGACTCTTGGCTCCAGCGAGGTAAGAAACCGTTGATTCAGCAGCAAGCTTGGCCCGTCAGCATGCCGAGAGCATCTCCCCACATTGGCTGCACAGCACTCTCTTTGCGCACATGGTGCATTCCACTGGAAGATTCCCATTCTGTCCTATCCCACCTATCCCAGCTGCAAACACCCAACTATCTTTCGTTCTCTCAGCCGCTGATGCCTGACTGCCCCGAAATTCAAGTAGACTGCGCTTACCAAGCTGACGGTGAGACCGTTGAGATGTCAGATTATGGGGCAGTGCAGACTCGGACATAAGCAGCGTGAGCAAGCTCGGAGATGTCCTCATCCGGATCCCCGATAGGGCCGATACTTTAGGATTATTGACGTTGCACCCTGTCCACCAACCATTCAAGAATCCAAGAAGTCTATAAATACGGGATTCCAGTCTGACTGTGTGTTTCTATTCAGCATACCAGCCCATTCCTCGGAATTTACTGCTGGTCATCATGTCCATCGACAGAGTCGCCATAATCGGCGCCGGCCTCTCAGGCCTAACCCTCGCCCTAGCCCTCCACAAGCAATCCATCCCCTGCACCCTCTACGAAGCGCGTTCCGCCCCCCTCAACATCGGCGGCGCAATCATGCTCTCCCCTAACGCCCTCCGCATCCTCGACAATCTAGGCGTCTACGCGCGCATCAAGCCTGAAGGCTACGAATTTGACAAACTCTACTTTCGCTCTCCCGAGGACCAGCCCATGGAGACTTTTGATTTTGGCGGAGCAGAGAAATACGGATACCGGGGCATGCGCATCTACCGCCATGTTCTCATTCGGGAATTGTCGGCTATGGTTGCTGAAGCGGATATTCCCGTTAACTACCATAGGAAATTCGTCCGGGTGCTCGAAGAGACGGAGGAGGATATCACCTTTGAATTCGCCGACGGCAGTAAGGAAACAGCAACATGCCTCGTCGGCGCGGACGGCATCCACTCCCGTGTCCGCAAGTACCTCTATCCAGAGCTCGAGCCCATTTTCACTAACATGGTCGCCGTAACGGCCGCTGTGCCGACTGCCCAGCTCGACGTCCCGAGCGGGTACGGCCTCCCCGTTACGATCCTGAACAAGACGCACGGGGCATTCGTCATCGCGCCACAGTTAGCCGATGGCTCTGAGGTGCTAATCGGGCGCCAGAAGCGGGCGCAGCAGCTCAGCCGGGAGGGGTGGGACGAGCTGCTAAGCAACAAGGAGTGGTGCGTTGATTTCCTGCGACAGGGGGCGGAGTCATTCCCGGAGATCGTGCAGCGGGCAGTGGGCGCCATCACGACCGACAAGATCAATCTGTGGCCGTTTTATGTGGTCCCGAAGCTTGGGACGTGGAGCTCGAAGTACTCCCGTGTGGTTATTCTGGGGGATGCGGCGCATGCGATTCCGCCGTCTGCTGGGCAGGGGATTAATCAGGCGTTTGAGGATGTGTTCACGTATTCTTTGATTCTTGGAAGGGCGGATAAGGGGAGTCTTCAGCGGGCATTGAAGACTTGGCAGGAGGGAAGGCAGGAGAGGGTGGATATGGTGCTTGCGCTGAATGCGGAGATTGATAAACGGAGGATGCCAATGGGGGAAGAAAACGATACAAAGAATGAGCCGTTTGATTTGGAATGGTTGTATAAGCCGGATTTTGTGGAAATGGTGGATACATGGCTTTCCAAGGAATCCTCTACCTGATTTTGTTCACAATATCTGAATTATTGCATAGATATCAATTATTACATGCCAATTATATCCACATACTAAAGACATTACTCAACAATCTCAAACCGGACGGACCGGTCCGTACCAAAGGTATCCCTCCAATCATCCCACAACTTCTCCAGCGCCGTGATATACTCCTCATGCAACTGATCAATATACTTCTGATCCGGCTCATACCGCTGCTGCGTAACCGCAATCGGCTTCCCAACAACAACATTAACCGGCCGGCGGTACGGACAGAAGACATTGAACTTCCCTATGGAAAACGCCACCTTGTGTCCAACAGCCCACTCCCAGCCCCTAGCCACAGGCCACAGAACAGACGAAGACGACACATCCACCCGGTCGAACAGCTCGTTCTCCCCGAACGCAATGACAGGCACGATTTCCGCACCCGTCTCGACAGCCACCCGCACGAAACCCTTGCGGATGCGGATGACAACTTCCATTGTCCCCGGCCGGGCGATGTTATACTCGCGGCTGCCGCCGACGGTGATGGTGATTGCGCGGCCCATGCCTTGCCCGTCGTGTCCACCTTTCGTGAGGTGTCGGATACAGGAGGAGCGGGATACGCCGCTGACTCCCGCGCAGAGGAGGTACTCCCTGTAGAGGGGTTGGTAGAATGACTCGTCTTTCATGAGGAGGGTGTTTGTGAGGCCCGGGAAGAGATCGGAGAATCCGACGGCGTCGGCGCCTAGGGCGCCGAGCGCGCCTCGGAGGGCGATGCCGTGGGGATGGTAGCCGAAGATGTACCTTTTGCGGGGGAAGAGAGGCGCGGAGCGATACAGCCGGATGGGGAAGTAGGAGGCGTAGGCTTTGAAGATCCAGGACGTGCGGAAGCTATCATTGCGGAGGGATAAGGTGCCTGTTTTGTGTGCTTTGGCGAGGTATTTGATGTAGATGATGTAGCCGAGGACGAAGAGACGCAGTCGAGGGACGAGAAGAAGGGAGTATCCGAGGAGTGGGAGAAGGAACCAGATGTTGCATAGTGTGCTGACCAGCAGGGTTTCCTTGATATCTCTGAGAATTGGTACTCGGGCGGATTTGCTCTTGGTTTCGGGGGGCTGCGCGGTTTGGAGAACCATCCCGGCGCGATTCTTGATCTCATAGAGAGGGACCTTGGTGTCTTCCACCTTTACCTCTGGCATGGTCATTGTCATCTTCCCCGGGTCGAGGGCGATCTTGACAATCTTCTCGGCAGCCGCTAGACGGCCTTCCTTCTTGTGGCAGAGCTTGGCCAGCTCGAGTGCCTTGTTTTTGTACGACGTGTTGCCCATGACCTTGAGCAATGCCTTGCTCAGCTCTTTGGCATCGATGTTGGGCGCACGGCTCTTGTTGCCATAAACGCCAATTCCGAGCCATTCGGCCCGAGCTGCGTTCTCGTAGCAGTCTTGCCACGCAGGAAGTACCACATGGGGAACACCGTTTCTATACCGTTAGTCTGGAACGATATGACAGTCTGGCAGGAGGAAACCTACTGAATTGCTTCATACCACGAATTAGCACCACCGTGGTGAACAGAGCAGACGATCTGTCCCGTCTCCAGCATGGCCATGGGCTCAACCTCGAACCAGGGCCGGATTCTCGCGCTGTCTGCCTCGACCTCGGCCTGCAGAGGCTTGATCGACTGAGCGTAGACATCGTCCTCGTCATGCGGATGCTTGGGTAGCTTCCACAGAATTTGAACCTTCTCTCCCTTCCAGGAGGTGAGGAACATTTTCAATCCTCGAGCAATATTCTCCGCTACTTTTGGGTCTGGCGCGTACAGCGTTCCGAGATTTATCAGCACAGTCGGCGCCTTGCGCAGCCAGCTTGCAAGTTCTGGGTTCTGCTTCTCCACAGAAGCCGTTGGAAGCAGGATTGGTCCACAAGGGAGAATGTTATCTGGCACATCCATGGGCCAGTCCAGCTCTTTCAGCGCCGGCGACAGATGGAAGCGGTCCGGTCGCCAGGCATCCGCAAAGGGAAACCTTCCATGGATCTTGTGCCGGATGCGCCAGTCTCGAATTTCGCGACGGCGACCGCTGCCATGGTACATTTTGGCGGTTTTGATCCCAGCGAGTGCATTGAGTGGGATGAGATGCGGAGGCAGCGGGTAGGGGAATCCAGTCCCGGGTCTATTGCGATCAGTACATATCTTGCTTCTTGCGGAATCTTGCTGGGCACTTACAACGGATACTTCCACAGAGCAGCGGAATGTTTCTGCAGGCCGAGGACGATATGGGTAAGGGACGTGGTGTTGATCAAGATGGCCGTGTAGCCAGCGTTGAAGGCGGCATCGCGGCCCTGCAGAAAGAAAAAGTCGGCCGCAATGACCGAAGGCTGCACCGACTTGATGATTTCTATACAGCACTGGTAGATGTCGACATATTCATCTTCTGTCCAGCCCCAGATGTCTTCGCATAGGGACTGGAAGCCCAGCACAGAGCCGCTGTACCCCGGAGGATGGAACGCTCCTCGTTTGCCCGTGCGAATGAAGACGTCTGTATTGGATGGGCCGCGGATGGGATGGAAATGAATGCGCGAGCGAAACGAATCATTATATGAAGGGGTATTATCGTTCAAGAGTTTGTTCACCCGTTTCTCCAGCGCGGGGAATGAGGCAATATGAACGTCCACGTCTCCTCTGATCAGAAGCTCATGGGTGATGGCCAGGATAATGTTTGTCTGGCCATGTTCGCTATTAGCGAGGAATAATACCTTAGTAGGAGTCGCCATGAGAGGAGTTGAGGCGAGATGTCAGGGCGAGAAGTTAGAACGGAGATAGGGTGGTACGCAGTGGGACAGGTTTTTATATGCCAATCAATGGACCGAATCCACCCGTGTGTTAAGGTAAGTGACCGAAAAATGTAACACCAGTGTTTGGAGGCCTCCTGACCGTGCGTTTGTGATTATCGTGATCAAAATTGGGGATCTGAATTTCTCGACTTGTATCCAGGGTTCGTTTCATGGCCGCGGATCCACCATTGCCAGAGAAGAGCAGATCGGCATCGCCTCTATCAATAACATCCTCATGAAGAAACTGCTAGATTGAAGGCAATCCAGACGAATGCCGAGAAGTACCACAATGTGGGCAATTTCGACCCGAAACTTAGGTGAGAAGTCGTCGCAGAGCTTACCCCAATCTAGCCCTAGCTGATGTATGCCGAGGAATGAGATTTAGAGAGATAAATAGTAGAAGATGTTCTGTTGCTCGACAGGACTATCAATACGAACACACTCGTTCTCTGCAATTGCAATTCAAGATGGTTCTCGTTGCAATGTCGCTGCCCTCGGGGCCTTTCCCTGAGCTCTCCTATCCGGTTGTCCCTTACCCCGTTCTGGCTGTCGTTCTCGTCCCCTGCCTTGTGCTACTGGCAATTCACCTGGCGCCAAAGGGACCAGTCATCAAAGGAGTACCTGGTTCATTCTTTGACCTATATCTCTGCGGTGTAAGCCAAGTCCTCTCTGGCAACTAGAATCCCATGTACTCATCTGACATCCGCAGCTTCCCACCAAGCTTGCCTTTGTCTTCGGACGAAGTGCGTACCGCTTTCACGCCATTCATCAAGCCTATGGTATGAATGCATCCTCGTGGTGATTGAGTGATTAGTCTAACCAAATAGGCAACATCGTCCGATTCGCCCCCGGTCAAGCCACCACCAACACCGTCAAAGCATTGCGTCAGATCTATAGCACCGGGACCGGCAAAGGCGCCACGTTCCTGAAGACTGGCTTCTATAGGAACATCTCCCGCCTTAACATCTTCACCGCGGCAGATCCAATCTACCATGCCTCGGTCCGCAAGCTGTTCGGCCCCTCGTTCACCCCTGGCTCTATGCATGTCCACGCAGGGGTCATCCGCGAGTGCATCCTCCGCCTGCACGAGGTGATCCGAGGCAAGCTGCAGACCAAAGACTCTCTCTCCCTTAACGAGCTTCTCTACTGCCACTCGGTCGATACCGTTTCCGAGGTCCTGCTGGGGAAGCCCCTGGGCTGCCTCAAACGCGGCAAGCCCTACTTCTGGACCGAGCAACTGCCGCGTATCTTCTACTGGGCGACAATCCGGGACCAGTTTGAGGGGTCAGGCATCCCAACTGCAATCAAGTGGCTGCTGCGTCGTTTTCTACGCAAGGGCATCCGTCTTCGCGCGGAGCAAGCACGTATGCGGCTTATCAACGAGTATGTTTTCCCTCTGGGCAAGTGAGACAAGCTAACGTATCAGACAACTGCGCGCATCACACACCCGCCGCGATATCATGGTGGAGGTCATGGAACGATCGGGGGGCAGCGACCTCCCCGAGGATGAGATTGCGGAGAACTTCTCAGCGATCATGCTGGCGGGCTTCCACACGACGCAGAACGCCCTCTGCGCTGTCATCTACCTGGTGCTGACCCACCCGGAGGCGCATGTGAAGCTCGTCCAGGAGTTGCAGGCGGCATTTGCTTCGGCCGAGGATATCTCGGGGGTCGTTGCGGCGGACCTGCCGTATCTCAACGCTGTAATTACAGAGGCGTTGCGATTGTATCCGCCTGTGCCACTGGGGGGTGCACGTGTTTCACCTGGGGCGTATGTGGATGGGGTGTATATCCCGGCAGGGGTAAGTCAGCCTGACGGTTATTGCATTGACACTAAGCTAACATGCAGTAGACCGAAATCTCTACGTCGTTGTATTCGCTGCATCATAATCCGGAGTACTTCAGCTGCCCCTACGAATTCATCCCGGAGCGATGGACGGACCCAGGATCGACAGACCGGAAAGAGGCGGTTCAGCCATTCCTGGTGGGAAGTCGGGCCTGTATTGCCAAGTACTTTGCCAAGCAGATGCTCCAATTGACTCTGGCCGGGTTCTTCTTAGAGTTCGAGGCCGAGTATGTGGGCAAGGTCAAGGATTGGCAGCGGCAGTCTCGGTGTTATGCCTTTTGGGAAGTGCCAGACCTCATGGTGAAACTGGGGACGAGGAGTGGTTGATGGGTAGATTGCTGGTTTGCTTTTGTTTTAGTTTGATGTATCTCATACCCAGAGTTAGTTAGTATCATAATACTTGTTTGATCTCCGTTGGAGATAAGGATGTCACTGGTATGCACGGATTAGGCCAGTATCACTCCAAGTCTCCAAAACCCCAACGGTGGCGTCTAGGCTCGTGGCGATCCCGAAGAATTTCCACAAACCTTAAGAAAAGCCTTAAAACGGCCTTATGGACGAGCCAAGTCTAGACTCTGGAGTTTAGGCTGTAAATTGAGTTCCCGTTGACCCAAATTTCAGTCTGTTTCGGTCTTCAACTGCCCCTAAACACCGGATGTTTGACCCATGGAACGTCAATACCGCAGATTTGAGGCATCATCTTGCACCTATTATTGCTCTTATCCCAGGCACGCAGCACTCAGGATTTATACTTATTTTGAGAGAACTGAGAGCCAAGTAAATGGGAATAATAAGCACCGATTTTAGGATTTTAGCTCAAGAAAAGATTCTTAGTGGCACGCCATGTGTGACAGTGGCTGCTTCACTGCGGATCCCAATGCAAAAGCCTATTTGCCATGTTGACTTGAAGATGTGACTGAAAACGGTCTCATTCTCGTAAGTCACTCACTGATCGACAAGACAATAATAAATATCGCAATCACCGAGGTTACGGTTTTTGGGGCTCGGCACTTGAATCCGAGGCCATTATCAGGTTCGTCTTCGTCTGATTTTTGAAACTTCCCAACCAAATCCTTGTCGGTGAAACGTTCCACCATGATGCTTTGAGTAACGACTGCGAGATAGTATCACAGGGTCTCCGACATGGCCCATCTCCTCTCGCCAGCCCGCATTCTACATACCAAGACAGTCGTGGCTGAGATGACCGTCCACAGCGAAGTGACCATCCACGATGAAGTCAAAGGAGGACATAGAGCTAGAAGGGCTACCGAAAGTAAGTACCACTACGCATGCATACCTCAAGCAGCAACTGATGAAGCAGTCTCCCGGCGGGAGCTCAGCGACACTCTTCCTGTCTGAAGCGGAGAAAGACATTCTGCACAGACAGATAGATGCGCCAGAGTCGCGTGTAGGCTTCTTTGGTATATACCGATATGCCTCGCGATGGGACATTGCGATCCTCGTGGCCAGCTCGGCCTGCGCCATAATAGGCGGTGCTGCACTACCTCTGTTCACTGCAAGTATCCATCCCGTCACCTGTGTTCGAAGCTGACGAGATAGGTCCTCTTTGGCAACTTGACATCGACTTTTCAAGACATTGTCAGCGGGCAAACCACTTATGCGCACTTCCACCATGAGCTCACCAAGTACGTCGTCTACTTTATCTACCTGGCCATCGGAGAATTCGCAACCATCTACCTGGCCACTGTGGGTTTCATCTACACCGGCGACCATATCGTGCAGCAGATCCGCGTCGAGTACCTGCGCGCCGTGCTACGACAGAACATCGCCTTCTTCGACACCCTTGGTGCGGGCGAAATCACCACCAGGATCACCGCCGACACGAACCTCATCCAAGATGGAATCTCCGAAAAGGTCGGTCTAGCGTTGACCGGTCTGTCAACATTCGTCACGGCGTTTATTATCGCATACATCAAGAGCTGGAAGCTGGCGCTAATCTGTAGCGCCACGCTTGTTGCACTGCTGCTAATCATGGGTGGTTGCTCTACGGCCATGCTCGGGTTCAACAAACGCGCGCTGGGTTCCCAAGGTCAAGGCGCCAGTTTAGCAGAGGATATCCTCGATTCCATCCGAACGGTGGTCGCATTTGACGCGCAGGAGACACTAGCCACTAAATACGAGAAACATCTCAAGGATGCAGAGAATCCAGGGATGAGGGCGCAGATGATCTTCGCACTGATGGTTGGCGCTCTGCTGTGTGTCATGTATCTCAACTACGGGCTGGGATTTTGGATGGGATCGCGTTTCCTGGTGGAGACAGACAGCCACGGCAAGGCTGGAGATGTGCTGACTATCCTTATGGCGATTATTCTCGGATCATACAATCTGGGCAATATCGCGCCCAACACCCAGGCACTGTCCACCGCGGTAGCAGCGGCAACCAAACTGTACAGCACGATCGATCGGCAATCTCCTCTGGATGCGTCGCTAGACAAAGGAATCACCCTGGACCATGTCCGCGGAAACATCGTTCTACAAAACATCCGCCAGGTCTACCCCTCTCGGCCAGAGGTAATCGTCGCGCACGACCTGAGCGTCTATATCCCCGCCGGCAAAACCACAGCCTTTGTCGGCCCGTCCGGATCAGGAAAAAGTACGATCATCGGGCTCATCGAACGATTCTACAGCCCCGTAGCGGGGAATATCCTGCTCGACGGCCACAATATCGAGAATTTGAATCTGCGCTGGCTCCGCCAGCAAATGTCGCTCGTTTCGCAGGAACCACGGCTCTTCGCCGCTACCATCGCGGAGAATATCCGTGTCGGGCTTATCGGCAGTGAATATGAACACGAGCCGCCTGAGCAGATTCAGAAGCGGATTGAAGACGCGGCCCGCATGGCGAATGCGCACGATTTCATCATGGCGCTGCCGGACGGGTACGCGACCAACATCGGCGGGTTCTCCCTATCCGGGGGCCAGAAGCAGCGCATCGCGATAGCCAGAGCCATCGTCAAAGACCCTAAGATCCTGCTGCTGGACGAGGCGACTTCCGCTTTAGATACCAAATCCGAGGGGCTGGTGCAGGCGGCTCTGGATAAGGCGTCGCAAGGCCGGACGACGGTGGTCATTGCGCACCGGCTGTCTACCATCAAAGAAGCGCATAATATCGTCGTCTTGACAAATGGCTCTATTGTCGAGCAGGGCTCGCATGACCGTCTTATGGACAGAAAGGGCGTCTACTACGGTATGGTCAAGGCGCAGCAGATCAAGAAGCGACTCACGCGGATGAGCCAGATGCCTAGCCCGATGCAGACTTTTTTCCTTGACATGGAATACCCTACTGACGATGATTTTTCTGACTATGGGCATGAGCACCAGGATGATGCGTCTGACGTTGACCTCAAGACGGGAGAGAAGCTCCTACCGCGTACGTCCCGGATGTCAATATCGGCATTGCCGATGCAGTTGCACAAAGCAAAAAACGTATCCTATTCCCTCTGGACTCTGTTTAAATTCCTTGCCTCGTTCAACCGCCCCGAATGGCCACTTCTGGGGCTGGGACTATGCGCATCCATTCTAGCCGGAGGCATCCAGCCCTCGCAGGCCGTCCTCTTCGCCAAAGCCGTGAGCACACTGAGCCTACCACCATGGGAATATCCCAAGGTACGGCACGACGCGAGCTTTTGGTCATTGATGTTCCTCATGCTTGGCCTCGTCACATTTATTCTCTATGCCTTCCAAGGAAGCCTATTCGCATACTGCTCCGAGAAAATGGTCTACCGCGCCCGCAGCCAGGCCTTCCGGGTAATGCTCCACCAGGACATTTCCTTCTTCGACGAGCCGGAGAATACCACCGGCGCATTGACAGCAACACTGAGCGCAGAAACCAAGCAACTGGCTGGCATCAGCGGCGTCACCCTCGGCACTCTGCTCATCGTGTCTGTGAACCTGGTCGCCTCGCTGGGCGTCGCGCTGGTCATGGGCTGGAAGCTAGCGCTAGTCTGCATCTCCGCCGTGCCGGTGCTACTCCTCTGCGGCTTCATCCGCGTCTGGATGCTGGATCGATTCCAGCGGCGCGCAAAAGCGGCGTATCAGCAGTCCGCCAGCTCGGCCTGCGAGGCTGCCTCGGCGATTCGAACAGTCGCTTCGCTGACGATGGAGGCTGAGGTTCTGGACTCGTATCAAACCCAGCTGCAGCACCAGCTGAAGAAGGATATCCTTCCCATCGTCAAATCCTCTCTGCTATACGCCAGCTCCCAAGCCCTGCCGTTCCTCTGCATGGCGCTGGGATTCTGGTACGGCGGGACCCTCCTCGGACACGCGGAGTACTCCCTTTTCCAATTCTACGTCTGCTTCAGCGAGGTGATCTTCGGCGCGCAGGCGGCCGGGACCGTCTTCTCGCACGCACCGGATATGGGCAAGGCGAAGCACGCAGCAGGGGACTTCAAGCGGCTCTTCAGCGGCGAGACCATGAAGTCGAAGTCGAAGTCGGCGTCCGGGACCACACGCCAGAACTCCCAGCCTGATATGCGAGGCCTGATCGAATTCCGCGACGTCTCCTTCCGGTATCCCAGCCGAATGGACCAACCTGTTCTACGCCGGCTGAATCTAACGGTCCACCCCGGCCAGTTCGTCGCGCTGGTCGGCCCCAGCAGCAGCGGGAAGAGCACGATCATCTCGCTCCTGGAAAGATTCTACAACCCCCTAACAGGAGGAATCTACATCGACGGTCGAAACATCGCGACCTGGGATCTAACCTCGTATCGAAACCACCTGGCGCTAGTCAGCCAGGAACCGGCTTTATTCCAGGGGACGATCCGCGAGAATATCCTGCTCGGGAGTACGAGGGAGTACACAAGTGAAGACTGCCTGGTCACCGCGTGCAAAGACGCGAATATCTACGATTTTATCATTTCTCTCCCGTACGTCCTGTCCCATCCCCACATAATGGAGTATGCTAATGGCAACGCAACAGACAAGGCTTCGACACCATCGTCGGCACGAAAGGGGGTATGCTCTCGGGCGGCCAGAAACAGCGCATCGCCATCGCGCGCGCCCTCATCCGCGATCCGCGGGTTTTGCTCCTAGATGAAGCGACATCCGCCCTGGACTCGGAGTCTGAGAAAGTGGTGCAGGCTGCTTTGGACGCGGCGGCTCAGGGGCGGACGACTATTGCTGTGGCGCATCGGTTGAGTACCATCCAGCGGGCGGATGTGATATACGTGCTGGACCAAGGGGGGGTTGTTGAGTCGGGAACGCATGATGCGCTGCTGAGGAGGAGAGGGAGGTATTTTGAGTTGGTTAATCTGCAGAATCTGGGTTGAATAGTTGGTGGTGGCAGGCGCTCGGCGATTGGAGTTGCTTTTGATTTATTTATCTGATGTATTTTAAGCTCGACTCTAAAGATATTGTCCGAACATCAATATCAACTGATGTCCTTCGCGAGTCTGAATGTATGAAGTAGACGAAGGGGATTCCAGCACATTACCTCCCACTACACCGGTGCTACAGCAGCCACACACACCACTTAGATGACATATTCGTGATGGAGTATATGCTACTTTCATCATTCTTACCTATATCTAATATCAAATTCAATACGACGGGATAAGCAGTTCTGTAGGGTTATGATATATATCTGTACCGAGGTAAGGTCGTATTAATATCCATACTCCCTAGGTATCATATAAGCATTCAAGATCTATACTATATAAACAATACTATTCAACCCTACTATAAAAATTCGACACAGTCACTGAGAAATGACAACATCAGTGGATAGGGACGGAGTAATAGTACCCCGCCTTAGGTGCTGCATCTTAGTCTGATATCCGATATCGCCAATCTAATGATCAACATTCAACCCCTTTGTTTTCTCTTTCTTCCTCTTTCCTCTTCTCAACACCTTCCATCTCGAACAAAAGATAACCCAAAAGAAGAAAGAAAAGAAGGAACCATGTCATTCTATCCACCCGG
Organism: Scortechinia acanthostroma; assembly: GCA_011319215.2. Taxonomy (NCBI): domain Eukaryota; kingdom Fungi; phylum Ascomycota; class Sordariomycetes; order Coronophorales; family Scortechiniaceae; genus Scortechinia; species Scortechinia acanthostroma. Next base: position 113,005 of record JAABUG020000005.1, read on the forward strand.
CTGGGACTACGAGCGCGTCATGAACGGCAGCAACGAGGACTTCGCAACTCTCACCGAGGAACAACATATCGCCCTATTAAACGGCCTCAAAGAAGCAGGCCTGTACCAGGCATTCGAAGATAAAATACACCAACAAGTCATGGAATCCCAAGAAGCCCAACGACTAGCCGAAGAAGCCACCAAAACCGAGGAGCAGAAGTACGCCGATCGCGAAATCTGGGCTCCCTACATCGACACCCTGAAGCTTGTGTTCAAATTCGAACCGGAATGGTCGGAATGGGGATTTGTGATCTTTCGCGCGACGGCCTACGGGCCTGAGGGTGATGCCCGCTGGGCCGAGTTTCGCCGGCGCTGGGACCAGATCATCGAGGGGGGGCATCAGCGCGGCTTTCATCCCAAGTCGGATCGGGCGATTGAATTGCTGCGGTTTCGGTGGGTGGAGGATCCGTCGTTGGAGGGGGCGTCGCCGGTGGAGGTTTCTCGGTACGTCCTTATCCACCAGGTTGTTTCCTTCTATTTGTCTGACTCTGACTCTGGCAAAGGCGCTTCGATGAAATGTGGAGGGACCTTCCCAATGCACTCGCCACTACAGCCTGTCTCATGGTGACTCCCGCGGCTCTGGAGTCGGTCCTAAACTCACCTCTTCCGTCTTCAGCGCCTCTGAAGGATCGGAAGGAGATCCCATATGTGGTTGCAGTGTCTAAAGCTGCTCATGTTCCACGCTTTGAGCTCACGCCTGAAGAAGAAGAAGAGGATGTCTTTGGTCGAGATTTCAAAGGATACTTTAACGTGGCAGTTGAGAGCCTTTTGGACGATTTCTACTCCATCGTCGCTCTGGATTTCATGGACCTCCCCCGCTTGACGGTCGGCATGCAACATGACAAGGACATCTGGTGCCATTCGCATCGCGGGGGTATACGCCACTATGTGGAGTCAAGCTGATAAAAATCTATCTTTCTGTCACTTTTTTAGAAACCATTCTGCTGCTCTGCTGCAGAGCGGCCAACGGGATTCCTGAGTTCGCCAGGCTTACTGGCGGCTGCAACCGCCTGAATGCAGGGCTATGAGATATCACTGTAGAGTCGATATCGCGACTCCACAGTAGTTGGTATCGTACATTTGTCGCTGACTGGAGACCGCCGTCCAACACCTGAACTGATTCCCCTATTGTAGAACGAATCATGCCTGTCCGGAATTGTTTCCTCCGAACTACTGTAGAGCCTTCTCCATAATAGATCCAGAGCTTGAATAGGGCAATGGTCGAGCCATCCGTGAGACAGTTGTTCGACTTGTGCATGGTCTGGTCGTTGGCAGAGAAGGCAGCTCGAGCAATCCCCCTCGTCCTGAGACCCTGATAGTATAAAACTGCTGGACCAGTCAATTCGGTGCGTATAAGCTATGGAGACCTCAACCAAGGATCTGATAAGAGATCTTTCGCCGAGTCTCTCTCCTCCGGCCGCCATCGAAGCATCTTGCGCTTAAATTCGAGAAATAGCTTTTGCTGTGGTCCAGGTAAATTCCCTTTCAAGTCCTCCAAGGACATTGAGGGGATTGGAGCTATCCCTCTCCAGTTACCTGCTGGTCTTGGGTCACTATTGGACTGATAGGACTGTCCTGAGACAGATACCTTAACCGTCAAAAGATTTCTTCGCATACTCGCTTTTCCAAAGCAAATCTATAGCTGGCAGTCCAAGAAGAGCAATCATCTCAGCAAGGTGATGGCTGTCAGAGTTCTGCTTGTTCGAATCTCGGGCATAGAACAGATGTTCTTTTTGAGAAAGGTCCCACGTCTGTAGCGGCATTTATCGTTAGTCAACGACATGTTCATATCATGGTGGTTGACGAAAGCTACATACCAAGATGCCCAGATTCCAAATATCAACTTTCTCGTCCCAAGGAACTCCAATACGACTTCAGGAGCCCAATATATGTACGGTTGAATGTCCCCGAAGTACGTACTTGCGCCAAAGCGAGGCTGACCAAAGTCACATAATACAAGTCGACCGTGATTTTGAGTTCTTTCGAGTTTGCGGGAGGAATAAATCGCCCGGTCTTCAACGGTCTTCCGGGGGCTAGGATGAGATTTCTCGCCCTCTTCGAAATCAGCCAGGAGTGAGTTGTCTTCAATGCCAAGAATGATGTTCTTTTCTTGTATATATGTCAGGACCAATTAGAGCGAGCTCTTAGACAGTAGTGGGCCTATCATACCAATATGAACGATGCCCGGTTCCGTATGAAGAAAATTCAGAGCAAGAAGAACATTTGCGGCGAACAGATTCCGAAAGTCAAATAGCCTTATGCCTAGAGGAGTGTGAATAAGACATTGGTACTTGCCCTCGGGAGAGCTAAGCTGAAAGGTGTCGAGTGCTCTGCGCACAAGCATGGCGCCCTGATGGCGCGTGCTGATGGCATTCAGATGATTGTAGACGTCTGTTTCTCTTCTTCTCTCAGCAGAATCGCGCTCGAACACCTTCAATGTGACGTATGTGTGTTGCCTCGTATAATGTTAATTCTCCACCACATCGGCAAGCGGAAGCCAGGAGACTAACTGTAGATCTTTGCGTAGCCAAACTGTAGAATAGGCCCCAAATCCCAACTTTCCAATCACGAGGTACCTTGAACGAAAAATCTCGCCGATCCTTACGGGATAAAAACGATCTGGCGAATACCATGGAAGTTTTTCCTCCTCAATCTTCTTGATAAGAGGAAAACCGCATTGAGAGAAGTGTCGCCGGTGAAGGCCGATGCACTACAAGGGTGTGTTTGAGCAGTGATTTGGCTCGTTGGAACATCGGGCTGTGTACTTCGCGTAGCTCATGGTGAGGATCAAAACAAATGAGCTTAAATGGATGACAGCTAATCGTCAGAATCTGACACACTAGGTGGCTCAGTAAAATGGCAGACAATCGGTGCCTTCAGCCTTAAACAGCTGCCTGATGACACAGTGCCAGAAGATATCGGCTTAGACAACTGGAATATCCCAAAACAGTGATTTATGTACATCCGTCCATGGCGCTGTCAGGCAGTGCAGAAATACGGGGACCGCGGATGATCAGCTCTTGGCACCGCGCGGGATGTACAATAAATACTCCTTTGGGTTAGTGTAGACCAACATGCCAAAAATGGCATACATCAGATATCAGCCATGTCATCAGCAATGCTATCAGCCGCGGGTGATCAACAGCCTTATGATGGATATCACTGTATATATATCTTCATACAGGTTTCCAGCTCTTCTTGGGCATTCACTAAAGGTCACTACAGCAACTCCAGTACAATAACCAACAAGTATGAATATGATGGACAAGCTCTTCTCCAAAAGCAAATCAACCCAGCCCGTCTGGACGTTCACCATCAACGGAGAAACAATTTCCTGCTCAGGCAGCCCCGTCTTCCAGCTCACGGCCCAGAAATCAAAACCACACCTTACCATCTCTCGTCTCCCGCCGCCAGGACCATGGGCTCCGGCCCCCGTCCCCATCGCAACCTGCACCGTCCACAAGTTCCCTTCTAGCAAGATGGACGTCAGTCTTCACGGACATGAGATCCTGCTTAAGCGCGACTTTCTCAAAAGCGATAACCACCACTTCGATTACCCGGGGCTAGGGCATTTCAAATGGAAGCCTGATGAATGGGGAGGGAGTAAACTGGAGTTATTTGATAGCGAGCGGCGGTTGTTGGCGAAATATCACAGGAAGAAAGGGCTGTTTTCGAAAGAAAAGGGTCAGCAGATTGAGGTGTTCATGCAAGGGGATGAGCGGTTCGTGGAAATGATCGTTGTGACGGCGTTGGCCATGAGGCATTACGTTGAGGTGGAGAATAAGGCTGTCGAGACGGTGACGGAAGTTCTTGAAGCTGTGGCGGGGGCTTAGGACTTGACCTCAGAACCATCACATTTGACATTAATCCATGAGACATAATACATGATATCAAGGCAGCTTTTAATCGAACAACCGGTAGCTACGTCTGCACCTACGTCTGCAAATGTACATCCTTCATCCCCTTGACCACATCATGCCGCTCGACGAGCCGATTATGCCAAGTCGTCAACTCAGGGAACCGCTCAAGATCCAGGCCCGCCTCGCTCGCCGCCGCAACATACGGGAAGATAACCAAATCCGCCAGTGTACTACACTCGTTAGCCTCCATACACCGCCAGTAAATCAATGCAGACATGTCACATACCACTTCTTGCCAACTAGGTACGGACTCTGCGCCTTCTGCAAATGCTCCTCGAGATGCAAATACAACCTTAGCGCCTTACGCGTGAAGCTCTCCTCGGCATTGTCTTTCCCGTGGATGGTCTTGTCCAGGAAAGCAACCCAGTCCTTCACCTCCTCTGCTTCCTTGGACCCCTCCTCGTACGAGAAGCTGTTCTCGGCGTCGTATTGCTCGAGAAGGTAGCGGGTGATATCGGTCAAGCCGGATGCACTGGTCTTTTTGCCTTCACTGGTTACGTCGAAGAGGACGGGCAGGCTGGTGTATGTGCTTGCATCGTCGCGTTTGATGTCTTTGACGGTGGAGACGAGGTGGATGCAATGGTGTAGTCTGTGCTGTTAGTCTTGTAGTAATTCTAGGGAAGTATGTGACATACCGGAGGAGCTGAATCAGGATGGCGATGGTGGCACCCTCTTTGGCCTGTGGTGAGGTGTAGAGGGCGATGCTACCTTTCTGCTCGTTAAAGACGTTCATTGCGCAGCACTTGATAATATGTGATCAGACCGAAGGATCTATAGCCGCACTCAAGACAGCAAGCGAGAGATATATAGACAGACGATAAGCTTTGCACGTGCAGATGCAGTTCACTGTATTAAGTTGCATCTCAACCGAATCAGGCAACCCATCAGGCCATCGGGCGAAATCAGCCAATCGGGGTGGAGGCAAGGGAACGTGCTGATGGCAGGTGGCAATTCAATTGGCAAATCAGCTGTTTCGTTCGTGTCGGAAATATTCTCAAGGTTTGCATGAATCTGATACTAGAGAAGAATGTATGGAAGAATGGAAGAAGAGAAGAGTCGAGAAGTGCGGATATAGAGATATATGACATCATCACTTTGAAGCCATTGTCCATAACACATGTTATTCAGTCTGAAGCATTCTATATAATATGTAGCTGATAGAGAGTGTCGAACGCTACATATCATTACACAGTAATATAAATAGATAGCAGTAGCCTCTCTGGGGCAAACACTATAGCTGCGTATATATATTTTGCCCTACTCCTACTATTAAGGAACAATATGCATCAGTAGTACCAATAGCAGTATTAGAGTAGTGATCTATATTAGAATATTAATCATCCCAGATAACTCCACAAATCCTCACAAGCATCTCTCAACGACTTCTCCGTCGTCCATCCCAATTCCACCGCTGCCCGATCCGCACTGGCAACACACGACCCAACATCCCCCGCTCGCCTACCCACCACCCGTCTCGGAATCGCCCGCCCGGATACACTCTCCATAGCCTGCACCAGCTCCAACACCGAATGCCCACACCCGGTTCCAAGATTAAACATACAGAATCCGCCCCGCACACGGCCCTCCCGCGCGGCAGCCAACGCAGCCGTATGTCCCCTCGCCACATCGGTAACGTGGATGAAATCCCGAATCGGGGTCCCGTCGGATGTATCCCCACTGCCGTGGATGAGGAGTTCGGCTCTCTTCCCGGTGAGGATGTCCACGAGGGCGGGGACGAGGTTCGAGGGACTGACTTTGGGGTCTTCGCCTAGGAGGCCCGACGCGTCGCAGCCGATTGGGCTGAAGTATAACGTTTTCATTTGACATGCTGTCTGTTGTAGATTCTGTCAGTATCTATTATCAACTTCAACCGTGGCGATGGAATTTACCATCTGTCAATGGCCTTATAGGCCCAGTAAACAAGGACAATTAGTGTAGCTAGACCGACAACACCAGGGACCACATATTAAGGAGCATTGGAATATCTTTCTCGGGGAAGGTTGTGCTGATGGGTCCATCAGTAACTGTCATCTGGTCTGATGGCATTCTGTCTGTTGTAGATTTGGAGGGTACTTTAGGGTTATTGCGAGCAACCCGGTACGACGGCGTTTTTTATCTGGCGATTCAGACCATAATTCTGTCGTTTCTTGAAACAACTAGAGGTCTCGCAATAACACCAAAGTACCCTCCAAAGTTTCGAGCGGAAGGCTCGACCTGGGGTTGGCCCATCCCGGTTACCCTGGTCACCTTGTTCAGTGACTGCTCTACATAGAAGATTAGTTACTTGCGGCTATCACTATTGCATAGCAGGAGTGAAACTATGACTTACTGACATCCTTTGGCACCTCCACCTTGTATGGTGTGATATCTAGGGCTTTGTCTGGGCCCAGCCTAAAAATCTGCCTGATCCGACCCTCTTGCAAGGTGCTGATTGCCAGCGGCCTACCCGCGTCGGGCCCATCCGCAATTGCGGCAATAATCTGCTGTAGATTCGCTTTCTCCTCCTCTGGGATGTTGTCCTTGTTGGCTCTGCCCCAGTCCTTCAACTCTTCAACTCTTCAACTGGCCGATAGACCACGGCGAGCTCGGCGGCGTTGTCAGAGTCGGACGCGTTAGACATGATGATATGATTATGAAGAAGACTATCAAAACGAAAGTCGGAGCAGTCCAATACCTAGATAGCACAGTATTAGAGTCCATAATCAACAAAAGCAAGGATAGTGATTTACCGTTTCTTGTCCAACTGACGAACCAGTATAAAGCATGGCAGTTCCGGAGAGCCTCTACTGGCCCGCCCAGGGAAGTCCCATGACAACGCTCCATCTGCTGCCAGAGTTTGTTCTGTTGTTGGGGATATATCAAAGGCTTCGATAACCACTAGTCATCACTAGACAATGTTAGACGTGGATCGCTTCATTTCTCAGAATTACAGAGTAATGGGGCGCAATTCGAGCAAAGCAGGCACACAGTTGCGAGTGTAAGAAGAACTACATACCATGGTCTCCGCAGATATAGACAAGCGTTTTGCTGAGCAATGTAGACAATAAGTCCATCACCAGGTGCAATTTCCTTGAATGCACACAACGCCGCTTCTCTGTTGACGAAGCCGCTTCCATTCAGAAGCATGCATTGCTGCAGGAGTTTTTCGATACAATTAGTAACTTCAATAGATTCACGGACGGCCCTGAATCTGTTCAAAGACTGGAGAAGGCGTTGGACCAGGTCTCTGTTCACCTTCTCGATCTCTGCGTTGCTGTCGTGCTTCTCTGGAAGCTGGGGGGGTAGAGCGACGTGATTGAACGTCAACGTGAGAATGTGGGGCTCGAGCATGGTTTCAAGTCAGGCCGTGACTTTCCTTTCCTTTGACGTCAATACAAGGGAGTCATTAAGGGAAGTTTTGACGTCGGTGCCTACCAGAAATGAAGTCACTCTGGCTGGCCTCGCCAAACGGGGGAGGTGGGCCTGGAGCCCAGGAGAGGATGCGCTGCGGATAGGAAGTAAGGCAAAAATACACCACAACGCAAAAGAAGGATAGCATATGAGAAAGCTATTGAAAAAGGCAGGGTCGTGGATGAGTGGATGAGTGTGTTTGGGATTTTTTTGAAGTAGATGTGCGATACATCAAGCGCTAGCAGAGTCACCTGATTTGTATACTGCCCTGAGGCCTGAGGCAAACAAATACAACAGGTGGTTGGTCTTGTTTACCTCACAGCTTCACCTCCTTGGACTGTTGGGAAGATGCCGTGTCATCACTTACATCTCACCTTGCGCTCACTGGCGCTTCTGCAGGCCTGAACGCAGCACAGCCTTGGTCTATCAACAGGAATGGTCTATATCTGTGCATACTTAGGATTCCAGCTTGCAATGGAGTGACTTGAGGATGTCTGAATAAGAGACATTGAGGAAACATTTCGTCCGCCGCAACGCCTCAAAGCTTGATTCAGTCGGGAGCAAAAATTTCATTTCTGTTAAGGTAAGCAGCTTATAGCAAGGTTACGGGGCAAGTCAAAGAAGCTAATGCAAGTCTCCGCTGCTAGTCAGATAGCTCTCACGGTGATCTTATTCTCACGGTCTCACCTATACCAGCCTGGTCGAGCCAAATGCAGCGTCACAACTCACAACTCACAACAACCGCCTGCTTCGCTTTACAATTGGACAGCAGCCTCGTTGAACGATTAGCGGAGCTGACCGAGCCGCGGAGTACAAATTGGACAATCAAGTGCAATCATTCGAATATTACTGCAAGTCCGGTTACTTGGTATATAAGACGTCTGGCCGTCTGTGTATTCTCTCGATTGATCATTATCGTATGGTTGAGTCATACATCGCCGAATTCCCAACTACTAAGATATACTTGATGTCTACATCTCTCTTTTGCTACTCCCAGGTCATTTCATATCGGCCCCGCAGCCTTGAACGTGAACGCAAATTCCAGGACTTTCTTCGACCGGCTGGTCATTTCGTGATGATCTTCATGTCGAGGCGGAATTGATCTAGAGCAAATAGAACGTACCCAGACTACGCTCCTTTGGTAGCATGAAGCTGCCTGGCGTCTTGTAATTGTACTGGCGTTGAACTCCAGTATGCTACCATCCACAGTCATCTTCTGCTTGAGTCGAGGGCGGCTTATTTTCTGGAATCAGAAGAGCTCCACTTGTGTATGACTGTGTTCGGGCTGAACTTCATGCCCCTTTCTGCTAGGCACCTGAAGAGATTGCAAGAAGATAAAGATGTCATCAAATGTACACTATGCCTATTTTCCAGGGATGTGAGCAACAGTGAGAATTCCGACGGTCTTATAGAGTTCTTATTTAGGCTCTGCTAATCTTGAAGTCTAATAAACTAAAGGTAGAGGTTTAGAGGTTTATCTTAGATCATTTAAAACCTTGGAAACCACATTGCTGGATGGCGTAGAGGATGATGGAGTGAAGAGAAAGAATAGTTTATATATTAGAGCCATTCATTGGAAGAATGAGAGAGCCATGGCTAATCCTATGGCTGAAACCTTCAATCTTTGTAAATCACAATAGGCAGTCACAAAGGTGGTTTTCCCTCGGTCTAATTTAACTATAGATTGTTGGAAACACCGTCTATCCATCTCCATTCAAATGAAGACTGTGCGGCCTCCCAGAAGTTCCAATATAATCCTGACGCAGATGAAGATAGGCATTTAAGACCATTCGCATATCGACCACGAAGCGCGGACTGCCGTCTCGCTAGATGACAAACCCGGGGGCGTCTATCGCGCAAGGCTCGCCGTCAGGAACCTTTCCAAAGCATGGTCCAGGTTATCTTGTAGCTGAGAGGCACAGTGAGGTAAGAACCAAGCTTCATAAGCCCATCATAGGGTTATTAGCTGCCAGCAAGCGAAAACGATAAGCCAACGAGAATACGACCGGTTCTAAGAATCTCGGTCAGTCAGGTGGTCTCCAGTTTGATAGGGAATTGACCTAGAGCAGAATGAACTTACCCAGATCGCCCACCCCCCGTCCCCGTGTTTGAAGTCCATTGAACTGGGCCTGCTGATCCAGACAGCTCACAAATAGCTTCTATAAGCATCAGGCTGACCAAGCCGGGGCGAAGGGCTCGATCTGCGGATGGATTTACCCAGTCGCCATACTTCATATTGAGATTGACTTCAGGGATGTGGAAAGGGTTCATTATGCCCTGTTGAGATAACAAACATCGGACCATGCAGAATGATATTGTAGTTCCACAGTTATTACAAATGGATCCTCCTCGTCGAACCAAAAACTGCGAAGTAGTGGTTGCGTAAGAGTCGGTATCCGAGCCTTTCTTTGAACAGAAGACTGCGAAGCGTTGGATGAGATTCCGTGTCCGAGCCTTGTGTTTGAACAGAAGACAGCAAGGTCGCAAATGTATGTAGGTATCTGATGGAGTAACTGACCGTCGTTGTTGTTGATGAGAGTGCCCGCGGCTAACTTCTTGAAGAAATGTGTCCATGGCCCAGCGATGGGTACGTCTTTTCTGGCCTGTCCAGGCTCGCTGCCACCTTTCGAGCTCCTCATCCGTTGATGTTATCGGTAGTACTTCCACGTGGTCTGTAGAGTGTCTAGATAGCAGAATATTAGAGTGCATAATCAATATCATCAGTGATAATACTAACTTTTTCTTGATTCCGACAACAAATCAATAGCCGAATAGGCCGGCAGCCACTAGTATAAGTAAAATGACTGCGATCAATCCTGCCGTACGAAACCCTTGGTCTAGTAGGAGCGGGAATGTAGCCTGTTGTCCCCGCTTTGGACAGAATTGCGGGTGTCGTTGGTGGTGTTCATGGCGTTCGTGATTGTTGTGAGGATACTCTTCATGTCCTGTCGACAACCATAACACGATGTCGACGGGGACAAAGCAGGAAGGAACAACCCTGGTACTAACCATGTCATTGTCGATACCGCTGCTTGCCAGTATTCCGTTGTTATCTCCGAGAAGGTTTCCTGATTCTCCGTCCTTTGTCAGGTATAGGATCAAGGACATAACGTACCTGGTCTTTCGTAAATATACACACTCCCCGTCCCCTAAATGTTTTTTTTTTTTTTTTTTTCCAGTTTCTTTTCTTTTCACGAATTCAAAAGCTGGATGGCGCGACAATTCCGTAGTTGTGGAGCATGAATACGTTCTTCAACCAGTCGAATGGGGTCATAATCCAGTCGAACAGTTCCTTCATCCAGCTGGGCACTTTGCAAATCCAGCCCCACAGTTTGCGAATGGCCCATTTCCAGAAAGATGGGCGGTTTCTGGGAAAGTGGAATGCCAAATGCCCGACAACATATTGTTCGAGGGTTCCATCGTGGGGAAAGGGGACGACATGTGACGTCCAATAACCAGCTGTGCGGCCCTCTGATCAAAGAAGTTCTTGATCCTCTTTTGTAAATGTTCTCTTCCTAGGCCTATAGTGTTTGATTGTTGCCATATAACGAGAAGTTCCACTATGCAGTCATGGCCTTCCGCTGCCGCGAGGCACAAGGCTGTATATCCGTCTGTATCTATGTTTCTCAAGGTTAGCGTCGATATCGATGTCAATCTCAGTTCCGGAGGCTATCGACAATATCTCCTTCACGAATGCTTCATCTCCTATAGTAGCAGCCACAGCCAGTGGGGTATCTCCTCGATCATCTGTTAATTAAACTCGGATCTGCCCCGACTCGCAGCAGGGTTTCAATCATCCCTCTGTACCAAAAATTGAATTGACTTTCCCGCTTTTGCATGGCCGCCCAGAAGAAGGGTATGCGGTTTTGGTCTTGTCCAGTATTGGGGTTGGCCCCTTCTTCCAGAAGCAATCCCACGACGTTGTACTTGCCTTTCTGGATGGCAAACGAAACGGCCTTCTGGCCGCTTCTCGTCCACCTCCGTTGCTCGTTCTCCAGTACTGTTCTTATTCCATAGTTACTAGATCGAATGACGGTTTCTATGACAGACTTGTCCCATCTGGATCGAAATGTGAATTCGGATTCTTCCTGCTCCCAATTGCCTTCCATTCTTTACAATAAAGGAGGTAAGATGGTTATTTGGCTGGCTGCTGAGGGCAATAACCCAAGATAGCATGTCCGCCAGCTATTCGGTATGTACTCCATAACAAACCGTGGTTCCGCATGTGGCATAAAATATCATGGTCAGAATTACATAACTATGTAGTTAACTAGGTAGTAACTAGGTAAAATATGGTGGCTGACAAATCACACATAACCGGATTAAAGCATAACATTTCCATCAACGAAGGAATGTCAACACTCTCTGGACACTAAACACATTTCACCACATCATCAACGAGACTTGGAATTATATTCTCCCTCATTCCAGTAAAATGGGATCAATAGATAATCCCAAGAGTTTCCTATTTCTTCCCCCGGAGATCCGCCTACTAATCTACCGGCACTTACTTATCCCAAAAGAAGGCTCTGTTGAGATGGGTGAAAGACTTGTCGCCGACCCTGAGGATGCGGATCCGTTGGGTGAACGAGATGTATCATTTTCATTTTTCGATCCGATTCGGAAATGCAAGGTCAGAGGCTATATCATGTGGCAAGGCGAATCGTTGATAACCACTTTAGGAGCACTAAATCTCCCTTGCTCACTACTGCCCTTGTTTCTTTGCAACAGTACCGTCTATGAAGAAGCTGCCTGGGTATTCTTAGCTGAAAACAGATTCCGGTTTCATCTCAGAGAAGAGCCTGATTGGGATATGTTATATGGATGGCTGGAGATGATGGGCAGACGCAATATATGTCGGCTTAGAAATCTCGTGATCTTCTACGACTGTGTTGACGTGAGAGTCCACAAAAACCAACAAATCAGCGAAAAGGTATCCTTTGATCTGAGCGGGGAGACTACGGGCCTGACTCCCGCATCCTATGATACATGGCTGGACGAGCCTGCGCCCAACTGGTTCGAAGTCATCAGTCCGAAAATTGAGCGGCTTTTCGGAAAGCTGGGCTGGTCCAACAGCCCTCTTACCGTGACGATGTTGTTGCCTGACTGCCGAGACAAGCTGGTACCCCGCCTGTTGTATCCAGAGGTTGATTTGCAAGAGTATGATCCATTGCCCTTGTTCAATCCGTTTGGCCCTAGGGAAACATCTGCCCAGGAATGGGAGTACGACCAGGCTGGCGCCAGGTACAGCCCAAAGGAGTTTTGTATGGTTCCAGATCTTATCGAGGGTTATCGGAAAAAGTACGGCAAAGACACTCTCACTGTCCAGTGGAAGGGACGTCAATATGCGGATAAATGGGATAAAACAAAGCTTCTTCTCCTTCGCTCTGGATGGGAGATTTTGCGTTGGGAGGAGAGGCAGCCAGCGCCTGATAAGAAGCAAAAGGTGCATTTTACTTTGAGATTGGGGAGAGATTTGACCCATGGATGTGTCTGATATGACGTCTCAGAGTACTCCAAAGTCAACGGTACATGCATTTGAGAACGTACCAGACCATCTTGCTTGTTGGCGTGAACTGAACACTATGGAACAGATATAACCCTTTTGTTTGCTCAAAAAGATTTTGCTAATACTAGAAGTGGAGATACCCCCCATTTGCTTTCGAAGATTTTGGTTGCTTTTAAACGGCGTTTTTGGTGTAACTAGGGTCAGTAGGACGTCGGCTCATGAAGACGACTCCTCCGGCATAGCAGTCCCTAGAGAGGCTCGCTGTATGAATATGAATACTACTACTACTACTACTACCACCACCACCACCATTTATTAAGTAGTTCTCCTGAATAATAGGGCATGTTCCTCTCCGCAATGGATGCATGGAGTGGGTGTTGAGTCTGTTGACTATGATCAATGCTACGGCTTGTACACTCACTTCTCTCAATAGGGCTTATTTTGTTGCTGGTAATTCTATCTGTATCTAATACCTCAATATCAGCATAAATATGACCACTCATCACTAGAGCAGTATGATCGTCGTTGCTATACCATGGAATGCCCGCGAACGGCCTGAGGGCAACACACATCCGCCACCCGAGAACAAAGAAATCCCAACAGCTCTTCTGCCAAGACACTCACAAAGCCAATCAGATTAAATCCCTATTGATAGCCTTTCATGGTTAGTCCGAGGTCCAGAGATTACGTCCGCGGTCTCTTACGCTTCCTCTTGCTGTTGTGCGTATCTAGATATGTTGCATGCAGATATATAGTGCCGAACGTCAGTGCCTTGTACCACTCTAAATGTCCCACCCTAAGATGATTCATGCGGATTATCGAAATGCCTCCGAAAAATGATAGCGAGGCACTGTTAAATGAAAAGCGAAATGACGCAGTCCCATTCAGTGTCAGAAAACATCACCGACTCAGGAGAATAATCGCCATTCAATCTATCCTCATAGTCTCCCTTCTGGTGTTCGCTATCGGAGCTGGTTTTGCAGTATGGACGGATGCAGGGTTAGATATCCCTGATATGGTTTACTGTAAGTAGCTTACCACTCTGAAAGTCCGCAACTAACGAGCCCTAGCCCCCGCGCAAGACGCCATCAGATACAAGAACGTCGTCTTTAATTCCGGCCGGGGAGATCAAAAGTCCATATACATGGGTCCACCATCGGAAGAGAACAATAAAGCGTGGGATGATATTCATGTTGGTATGTCGTTTGTTCCGACGCTCTGCTCGACTTGCGCTGAGTCTTCAGCCCCGGCGATGATCAAGATTCCTGCGAGCGATGCAGCGAAATTGGTTAATAAGACTGTTCCGATTCCCGATGCTTCGGGGTCCAGTTCGGGGTACTATTTGATTGGACTCGATGTTTTCCATCAGTTGCACTGTTTGGTAATTCTTCCCCGCTAGCTGGTAAATCAGAATCAATCTGACGTGCGCAGGATATGCTTCGCAAAGTACTCTGGGGGGTTGATATGCATGACTATGAGTCCAATGACGAGGATCTCATGAAGCACGTTGATCACTGTGTCGAGATGATCCGTCAGAGCCTGATGTGTTCAGCCGATATCACTGTCGATGTGTGGGTGTGGAGCGAAGAAAAGCAGCATGTCACTGTGCAGCCGGATAATATGCACACTTGTCGGGACTTTGAGGCTATTCGGCAGTGGGCACTTGAGAGACAAGTTGGGGAATTTGATCGGACCATACATCTGGTGGATTAATATCATCTGCTGACAGTGTATACTTGTAAATCTTATGCTCCTCTATAATATGACGATTTCCCAATTTGGCTTAGTGGACGTCGCAACGTCTCTATGAGGTCTACACTTTGCAGTTCTGTTTTGCACTGATCACTTTTTCCAGCAACACTGTCGTCTTCTTCTGTCCCATCCAAACACGTGTTGCGAAACTCATCAAGCCAGCATGAACATTCCCGAGACTGCCGAGTTCCTGTGCGGCCTTGAAGGCACGGATGTCACTCTCGATTCCCCATCCCGCCAAACCTGGGTGATCGATAAGAAGCTCTCTGAACGATCTGACTGGATGGCGCAGGAGGAGGTTGCAGAGGGCCTTGGGCTTCCGTTCGCAGCTGCTAAGTTTCTCTGCCACCGCAAGGAAAGTCCTAGCAAGAAGGGTTTATGCGGATTTATCTTCAAATTCCTGTGATTGGGACTCTATTTCAGACCCCTCAGATTCGACGAAAGGAGGCTGCTGAGCCACAGGCGCACATTGAGTTGACGAGCCTGAAAGCGCTCAAGGAATTGGGATGCGATGTTGTCCCTGACCTCCTTGCTACGGAGAGGGAAAGCAAGGCGAAGATAGTATTGTTCCGGGAGGTTATATCACTTACGTGGTCTGGGATAAAGTCCCAGGGGAGCTTCTAGACGCAGAAGAATTCTGGAAGCTAGACCTTGAGTCACGCCAAGCAATCCGCGATAAATTTTGTGAAGCCTATCCGTAAGATTAGGGAACTCTCTGCCTGGCGTGCTCTCAAATTGACATGAAAATCAGAAAGCTGAGGAAGTGTGGTTACCTACCGCGTATGTCAACCATGTCGAAGATCATCTATGACAAGGCCACCGGGAATATGCACGCTCTATCTGTTGTTGAGTAGGATATACTATAAGCTGACAATAATTAGGCACTTCTCAGGCTTTTCACGCGCAGGCCGTACGGATACAAACGAAGAGTGGCATGACAAGTACTACGTTACGTTTCATTTGGCCAAGCCATCTCGGAAGCCGGACTGGGAAACGGATCCCATAGGGTGGACTTGGTGAACGTTGCTGTAAGCATTCAGGGTCCGCTGGTGGACAAGGACAGTCCGAGCAAGCTATGGTAGAGAGCCACTGGCGGGCCAACCAATACAGCTCAGCAGTCCCGAAAACACCAATCATTGCTGCAGGGACGACTCCTGGGCCCGAGGACGCCGACTGTATAGCTGAGATGGACCCCAGACTAGAACTACTTCCAGACTCCTCAGGCGTAGCTTGTACCACATATGGGAGTCACCGAGCCGCAATAAACTGTGCTGTGGCGAGCCTCGACCGTGCAGGGCCGGATAGGCCTCATTTGAGGGATCGCGGCACTCAAAGCCCCTTGCAGACATATTCTCGCAGCAGGCTCATTACCCTTGTCCGGTAGGTAATGAAGATAATGTTACGATCGCCTTCAATATGCTTGACTGGCCACTCGTACTTCGTAAGACACTTACATGTCGTGGCACACGGACTGGATTTGTCAGTGTCTGATCTGTGGCTCATCTGCGGCTGATGCAGGCGTTAGTGCTTACGAAGGGTAAATCCCAGGCTTTCCCTCCAATTACCCGTCCTCGTATTCAAGCCATCGAGAAATGCTCATCCCATAGGTGGAGTGTGGACATAGCGTCGATGCTCAGCCTCGTGATGGCTGTGCTAATAAGCCTGGGGCAACCCCCAGGCAACGACATTATCATCAACATCATACTATCAATCATCAAGCAACTCTCAGATATAGAACATCATTAATCCGCTATTGAGCCAATCTCACTCCGGACAAACGGTCAATATGAATCGACCAAAAGCTTCTGAAGAGCCAGCACCTGCCTACCATGAACTATTCGACACGGAACCTATCAATCAACCGACAGCAACATCTTCCAGGACAGTATGTTTTCTTTAACGCTTGCAGGTAGATAAAGGCTTCAACTGACTATTTCAGCACCAATACGCTGCTGTCGCCCAGAATGACGTTGACGAAAACGCAAACGTCGCAAGCCATCACGACGTAGAGTCTCACCCCCAAGACTCCTCCAATCCTCTCGACCCTACAAAACCACATTTCCACTGCGAGACATGCGACCGCCAGCTCGAGCGCCGAGAGAGAAGGGATAAAGAGAGCGAATGTTGTCGGCTGGTTGCGCTGGTGTTTATTGGCCATCATCTTTTTGGCATTGTTGGGGATTGTGGTGGTTGCTCGGACTCGGAGAGGGAAATAAATGGATTGGTATGAACTCAAAGCTGGACCTTGATATTAGTGTCTCAGTGGAATTGAAGCAAAGGTGGTGTTATTGATTGATTGTTGTGTCGGTGTTTGTTGCGAGTGCCTGAACTCAATTTATTATTCGTTTCTGTCGATGACGTCTACATCCTTACTAACGCCTCCCTCCTACAACCACCTTCAAAAGGCCCCTAATCATTATTCTCTGCGTAAAGGCATCTTCTAAGAAACTGTTCACTCATTGGAAACCATGTCCGAAAGTAAGCCCTTCTCTGCAAGGTCACAGTACGCCCCGCTGATGTTGAAGACGCACATACATCCCACCGCGCCGGATTCATGGACCGGATGCTACATCCCGGACATCATGACAACGAACATGAGCAACATGAGCAATATGAGCCGCAGGAGCAGCATCCTGAGGTTCAGCCCGAGGTTCAGCCTGTACAAGGCACCCAACCCCGGCCACGGGTCAAGGATGGCGAAAGGGAGAGAGTCGAGGACTATGTGGACGAAGAGCGGAAGCTACTATAGGAGGGGGACATATATGGTGGACTCATGTAGGCTATTCCGAAATAATAAGTGAATATCATAATTAGTGCATTCACTGCTAAGGAGCTATGCTGGTGGCCATTCTATCCTGAGTATGAAGTGAATCCCTTCGAAGTGAATTCCTTGGACACAGAGCGGTAGAGAAGAAACTGTCTCCCTTCTACTCAAACTTATCTTCCTCTCTATATCTTCTCTACACTTTTCTATTATAAGCAAGTCCCTTCTGATGTCTTTATCCATACCAGACGGTCGTGGCACTGTTGATCAGACACAAAAAGAGTCACATTCTTCCTTAACGGAGCTGGAGAGTTCATGTGTCGAGCTCCTTGATACAATACAGACAGTTGAGCTGCTTTCCAGCATTTACGGGTATTCTGTACCAGCGTGGTGTTCTTCAAGTTAAACCATGCCAGTTGGGCGCTGGGAACGGTGGAACTTTCCGGCAGCACATTATGTCTTCTGCAAGCAAAGGCCAGGCGTCCTTTGCATGATGGCATTCAAAATGCTTATGGTACAGTAAGTCTGCGCGCTGTTCTTACTATCCTAGTAAGGATTGGACACTCATCGCTAAAGTCTATGGTTCTGCTCAGCGAGAGCCCTGATGAATCGGGTTTGTTTCTCTGATTGGAGTGATACTCCTGGCTGCCATCCTTTGTGCCCATTGGTTCATCAAACGTACGAATAGAAAGTCAGTATTATCATTGATGATGTTGATTATGGACTCTAATATTATGCTATCTAGATACTCGACCACACACATCGAACTGCTGCCGGTTACTGCTACCAAAGTGCAATTTGAGCGTTGGAAGAAGGCCTACGCAATAGGCACAGGGACCCAACCATGGGGAAGCCGCCTCAGAAAACTTTTTCGACGAGATTCTTTTGTATCCGCATCACTGAGCCTCATGGGTGACCCGGGTGAAGAAGTCCTCGGCAGGCGATCGACCCAATCAACACAAAAGGAAGGGACGGTCCCAAGGGAGTACAAGGGCTTTTCAATTCCGGCCTTGACTGGACAGCTGCTATGCTCGGAGATGCAACGACCTTGATGCCTTCGATAATATGCAACAGGCACATCGTTCCCGTAAGGGATTACGGGCAACAAAACGTCGCAGAAGGTACGTTGACGGATAATACTGAGTGCATTTTGAGGCTTCTTTATTAATGTTTAATAGACTGCGCAGTATGACCTGTCCATCACAAGCAGCAATCGAGAGAGACTGGAGAGTGACAAGTCTTGCCTTGGAGTCACGTTCCTATTTCAATGGGACGGATCCACTGGAATTATTAAGATCATACCTACTCATACACATCAGACTATGACCGGGGCCGCTTCTACTATTGTTACCCGTTGGCTCCGGCCAAGATCTTCGTCTCCTAGACTGCATTGGCATTCATTCGCGCTGTGGAGTACATGGAAGCCTACAGTTGAGGAACACGATTAATGCCTAGTCACCTCGCCGTCTCTGCATAGTATCACTCCATCCTATGACAGTCAAAGTCGACACCAGGCCAAGGTCAAAATGCAGATGAAAGCCAACAAGTACGTCTGATAACCAGGACAACGCCGATCGTGAAACCCACACGTACGCGCCGTCTACAGTCAGTTATACCTCTCTATTATCATGACGTCGAGGCAGAGAAATTGTCCGATCAACGCGAAAAGCTGGCACTTTTCAGAACTCTGGTATATCACAGGAATACCAGAAGCGGGAACTTTTCAGCGATTATACATCTGAATCACTGAGATATCAAGGAGGTAATCAAACAGAATGTGCATTAATATTCCGGTTGATCCCAATGGTTGTGTTAGTACGGTAGGACCTTGCAGGGATGAATCTTTGAAGCAATGAAACTCGGCCTGCCACTACTTTCCAGATTAGCCATAGAACGAAGCAGCAAGTAAATGAAAACTCTGTAAAACTGGGCAAGCCGACGACCTGCACACACTTATGGGCCATTAAGATGCGGTGCTATAACGGTTCCTCCCCCCTCTCCCTCCGCCAGCGATTCGTCCCCTCCATCGCCCCCGGCAAATCCCCAAACAACCACCCCCATTTCTCCAGGAAGCCCCTCGTCATCTCCCACCCCCTAATATCCCACGGCGGCGACCACACAATCATTCCCCGTCGCTCAACACCAGCATCACCATCAACATGCTCAGCATCAGGAAACCCCTCGTACAAGCCACCAATGCAATCAGCCCACAATTCATCCTCGTCAAAACTACCCGCCGCAACGGCTAGAATCAGACGGTCTCGGCCCTCGGGAGAGGGGAAGAGGTCGATCCAGTCGCCGTGGGGGACTGTTTGTTGCAGTGCTGTCGGGAGGAGTGCGGGGGGGACAAGCTGGGGGTGTGATGGGTAGGGGATGACATGTGTGACTTCCTCGGAGCAGTCTAGCGGGGTGGTGAGGATTCCTGAGATTAGGGTGCGGTTTGTGGCGAGCGCGCGGATTGTGTTGAATTGGAGGAGGGTTATTAGGTGGTCGGGGCATAGGGGGAAGATGATACTATTGCTACTCTGCATCCGGGCTGGGTGTGCTCTGGCTGCAGCTGCAGGTGGCCATGGTGGTAGCAGGGGCTTCCTTGCGCTATAGGTTTGTTTGGCGAGAGTTGCTGGGATGGTTGTGATTGACTGCGCTGTGATGTCCCAGCATTCTACCACTGCTTCTTTTTCTTCTCCTCCTGTTGCGGCATTGCTTGCTTTAACTTCAGCTTCTTTGGCTGCTAGGGCTTTGCGTTTTCCTACAGGAACTTAAAATCCGATACAGGTCGGGTTGCTCATGCGAACTTACGGTATGCCCGTGTATTGAGGCGAGTCTGTGCCCGCCTGCGTGCTGCGGCATCTGTAATCCCAGTCCAGTCATCCTTTCTGGTTATCGCCTGTTGCGGTGAGTGTGAGCAAGTCGCGTCACGCCATGCCGTATTAGTACACGTACCTCTGCTAATTGTGGCATCGAGGCCAATTGGATGCGCTCTGCCGATAAGTCCGTCTGATACGTATTACTCATTATGATAGGGGATTTGTGAACTCAGTTGTGAGAATGAGCCCGGGGGGGGGAGCGGTTGTAACTTGTAGGTTAGTTGGGAACTTGGGACTCGGGAGGCGGCTCATGCAGCCTGCTCACAAAGACAAGCCAAGACAACTCTAACTTGGGGGCGGGGGCGCGGCCTTTAAACACTGATAACTCCGAAAGGGGCCTAACTGTAGCACGTCTAGCGTCATGCAGCCTGCTCACATTGCTTATTTTTTGATGAGGCTATGGTCATTGGTCCCTGCAGCTGGCTCACTGGCCCTCTCGGGATTCTCCTATTGGTTCTTCATTTCAATAGCAAGCTGAGCTCGGATGTATAAATATCCCAGAGATTCTTCGACAAGAGCAAAAGAATAGACTATCAACCAGCATCTTAATTTCCGGGCTTTTGTTCTTGGAACCATAATAAATCCAAAACCCAATCCAACCGACCTCGATGCCTTTCCACCCTGGCGCTCTTCCCGATCTCACGGGCAAAATATACATAGTTACCGGTGGAACCTCCGGCATGTATGTCTCCTCTCCTCTTCCCCTTGTACACCCTTCGCTCTAAGTTACTGACCTCACTAACAGAGGCTACCACACAATCGCCCACCTCGCATCCCACAATGCGCACGTCTACATGTGCGCCCGCTCCCAAGAAAAAGGCAACGCCGCAATAGAACGCATCAAAGAAACCCACCCCACCGCCAACATCTCCCTCCTAACAATGGACCACAACGACCTCTCCACCGTCGTATCCGCCGCGAATGACTTCCTATCCCGCGAGACAGCGCTACACGGCCTCGTCAATAACGCAGGGATTATGGCAACGCCCTTCGAACTCACCAAGGACGGACACGAGGTACAGTGGCAGACGAATTATCTTGCGCATTGGCTGTTCACGGAACTCCTGCTTCCGGTTCTGTTAAGGACTGCTAAGACCACTACGGCGCCGGGAGGTGTGCGCATAGTGAATATAACCTCGTCGGGCCATCTGAGCGCACCGAAGACCGGGATTAATTTCGACGATACATCCCTCAAAAATGATGGGCCCTGGGCGCGCTATGGACAGAGCAAGCTCGCGAATATCCTACACACGAAAACCCTACATAAACGGTATGGACCGGGCTCATCACACACTACACAAGGGTCTGGCGAGATCTGGGTCTCATGCGTACATCCAGGCATAGTGGGAACGAATCTCGCTTCGTCGGTTGGCTGGTTCGAGTCGAAGTTTTTCTCTATCCTGCGTCTGTTCGGATTGTTTTGGACGGCTGATAAGGGGTCATGGAATACTTTGTTTTGCGTTGCGGGAAGTGATATGAAACCGGAACAGAGCGGTGCGTATTTGGAGATTTTTGGGCGGTTTGGGGAGCCCTCGTGGTTGAGTAAGAATGCAAAGGATGTGGAGCTTGCGGAGAGGTTGGAAGAGTGGACGGCCGAGTTGATGAGGAGGGAGGGCTGGTTGAAGTGAGAAGGGCTAGTTATTGCTATTGTCATTTATTCATCTATATCTCTATTCGCTCTCCATTAACGCGTGCGGAATCTGTTGGTTTTGGGTACATTTGCCTACTTGTCCTACAGGGTGATCTTATAATCTGCGGTCAGGGAGTGAAAATTGTACCACCATAACTATGATCCGACTGCTTAGTCGTCGGCAGCGGGGTATATGCGCCCAAAGCACTGGGACATTAAAAAGGAAGTAATCAGACAGGAGGTGCATTGATATTTTGGATCCATTGTATTACTCACGCTTAGTACTTAGCCAACATTCAAGATGCTTGTGATTTGCTTATTGAAAGTGGCTATGTCCGCAGACTGGGCAAGCTGGGCAATATTCCGGATTATTACCGAATTTGGTATATGACATGGCCAAGACCGGCTGAGGGTCCAGACGCTCAGCTGCAGGTAAGACGCTGATGGTGACGGACAACGTGTGTTTTTAGATGATGCTGAAGTGTTTGTCGAATACTTCAGCCTTGTATTCGAGAATATAAATATGGGCGTGGCCGCGAGTCGATCTCGTTGACAGACAGCAACTCTACCACTACGGAAATATCAAAGCAAGATGCGAGTACATATGTTCCATGTTTCCTTTCTTGCGGCATGCAGCACCAGCGTGGCCAATCTGCTTGGTCCGGTGTATCCTGCGCCTAGAGACCTCACCAGCAGCTCAAGCCGAGTCGCAGCTGGATGGAATAGTCTTACAGCGAGGCTACACCGCGAGACCTCCTCGCATTCCTCTTTGCTGAACAATCTCACCTTTTCTGTTGGTCTGCTTTCTATCCATGATCCAGCAGCAGAGAAGCAACAGTTTCACTACACCTCGTCCGAGATCCAGAATGCCCCAAATGGCACCAAAAAGGTCGACGGAGACAGTATCTACCGCGTAGCTAGTCTCTCGAAGCTCTTCACCGTTTTTGCTGCAATGCGCGAGCTCACCAGTGAGCAATGGGAACGTCCTCTGACGGAAATCATTCCAGGCTTCGCTGAATACGTCAAATCCACATCCGGCTCGGTCTACTCGACCCCCTGGGACCAAATCACCCCCAGCGCTCTTGCCGCGCAAATAAGCGGCGTTGCGCGCGATGTGCTGCCATGGGACGGTGCAGATCTACTCCTGCAGTACGCATTCGCGCTCCTTGCCGGTCTGAACCCCGTGCCTGCAGGCGTCGACCCAGCAACCTATGGACTCCCGCCTGTCGACCTGAACGATGCTTTATCACTGTCACCGTGTCTGGCGAACGAGAGCGCGCCGTGCACCGGGCCTATGTACGCCGCCGGTGCCGCCGACGATGCACCGGTGTATCTCCCTTGGACGAGTCCGGCGTACTCGAACAATGGGTTCATCCTCCTTGGTCTGGCTCTAGCGAACTTGACTGGCAAGTCCCTCGACGAGATATACAATCAGAGTATCTTTGATCCGCTGGATATGCATTCATCCTTCTCGACTGTCCCAGCGGTGTCTGAGCTTTCCCGCTCCGTGATCGCAGGCGACTACGCCTCGGGCTTCGGCTACGACGGCGGCATCTCCAAGTCCTCAGGGGGTATCTACTCGACCACCAATGACCTCGCAAAATTCGGCACAGCTATCCTAAACTCCACGCTCCTACCACCGGCCACCACACGCAGGTGGATGAAACCCGTCTCGCACACGGCGGACCTGCAGTATTCCGTCGGTCGACCGTGGGAGATATACCGGTACAAGCATGCCAAGTCCGGCGTGGTCACGGATCTATACACCAAGCTAGGAGATGCAGGAAACTACGGCAGTTTCCTAGTCTTAATCCCTGACTTTGACGCTGGGTTTAGTATCATTGGGGCGAGTGCGTTGGCTACGCGATCGAACGCGACGAGTCTTCTGGCTGATCTGGTCACGGAGGCGATTCTTCCTGCGCTGATGGAGCAGGCTGCGGCTGAAGCGAAGACGAATTTTGCGGGGAAGTATACGAGCGATCGATTGAATTCCTCGCTGGCGCTGGCTGTTAGTTCCACTTCTGGAAATCCCGGCTTGTCGATTACCTCGTGGGTTAGCAACGGGACGGATCTCATGCCGTTGCTTGGTTCATTACTCGGAAGCAAGAATTCGAGGCTCGTGCCGACGATTGTGTCTGAGGGTGCCAGGCAAGTGGCTTTTAGGCCGTATACAGCTACACAGCAAAAGTCCGGAGGACTGTTCCAGAGGAACTTTGACCTGAATGACTGGCTAGTCGTCGGCAGCGGGGGATACGCGACTAAATCACTGGGAGAGTTTGTGTTTGAGGTGGATGCGCAAGGGAAAGCGAGCAAGGTGCAATTGCCAGCTTGGAACGTGAGTCTTCATAGATAGTCGTCTGATTCATAGAGACGTATAAATTCATCCCAGCATGCATGCGACTAAGGCACTGGGACAGTTTGTCTTCGGGGTAGATGCGCAGGGGAAGGCAATCAAGGTGCAATTGCCAGCTTGGAATGTAACTCTTCATAGATAGTTGTCTGGCTCATAGAGACGTACAAATTCATCGCAAGCATGCGACTACTGATCATCAAACCCACTCATAAGCCAACACCGGAATCGTAAACTCCTCCGCCGTACACGTCGCATTAAAAAACGCATCATGCACACACTCCAACTCAAACTCCGTGCTCCCAGAGTACGTAATTTTACTCCCATTATTACACGTCAGCGCATGCCCATCCCCAAGCACATAATCCATCCGCCCAATAGAAGTCTCATAATTCGAGCTCCCGTAGAAGCTCACAATCCGCCCCAGCCCGCGGTCCGCATAGCCGCAGTTACTCTCCCCGTTCCCGATATCATGCACCCGGTACCCGATGTACTGGTCGTGGCACTGCAGGCCGTCCGTGAAGTCGATGTCGAGGGTTTCGAGCGGCCCGTAGCCCCACGGATGGTAGTTGGGCATGCCCGTCCAGCAGAGGTGCACCCAGGAGCCGTTGCAGGTGGCTTGGTTGGGTTCGCACCAATCGTATGTGGTGGAATTGCCTTGTCGGCAGAGGCAGCCGTAGGCGTCGATGTCGGCTTGGTTGTGGACGCAGTCGAGGCTGTGGGAGCCGTTGTACCACTGGAAGTTGTTTACTGTCCAGGTGGGGATGGGGCAGCCATCGGGGGGTGTGATGGACTGGGTGAGGGCCGTGGAGGTAAGGGCCAGAAGGCCGGTCAAGAGGCTAAGGATGGTCATTTTGATGGTAGGATTGTTTTGACTGTGGATGGTTAGAGTAAGGAGGGGGAAAGGATGGGTTATATAGATTTGTGCATAGATTGGGGACGCCGCAGAATGTAACCTTGTGAGATGGCACGATCCAAATCGACAATGGCCAGAATCCTGATGGTCTACGAAGAGAACAGGGTCCAAACTCAATCAATATCGTATCTGACTCGCATCTTCATCATTTGAAGCCACCCGGGATTGAACCGCCAATGAGCTGTAGATATCTCAGACACTACTTAAGACATGTCTTGCAACCACTGCAATTAATTGGTACAACACATACAAATCTCCTTACTACTTCTTACTTAATCTTTAGGCCTCCCATCCTTCTCCATTAAAATCGGGGTAAATACGCTTAAATCTCACGGGTGGAGCTTATGATGCTTATTTTAGCCCAGACCTGCAGTATCCATTGACCACTTATGCATCAATATCACATTGTCACATCCACATAGTGTTCTGTTTAAGTCCCATGGAGGCTGACAGGATACACGCCACTGTCTTGTTTGCAGGTCTGGACTATCAAATGTTTACGATATGCTGAATAAGGATATTCAGTCATCGAATGAGCCTTACACGTAGATATGGTATCTATTAAAATGCAATACCGCTGGCTAAAAGGTGTCCGGACGATGTACTCCTAGTCTAGGGATGACATATTATAGTTCCGGTGGTATACGCTGTGGCCTCGTCGGACCGGCCACGGGCCTCCACTGCAGTTTGGTTTACCCACGAGTTGTAGGAGGAAAGCACGATTGTTCTGGATATAAATCCATCATTGAGTACTCAATGCAGTAAGCTTGCGGCGCAGCTGGTCCAGAATCTTCACGATATGCATCTTCCGGAGGACGGTCGGGGTGTGCTCTTTCTTTGACAGAATCAAGGCCCTGCCTTTAGTGCCACCAACACGTTCTCCGGTAACAAACGCTGCATTGTTCGCCCGAGATAAGTTGAAAGCTTCAAAACGACGAGCAGAGATCGAGGTGCAATCTCAACGACACAAGTAGGACGCCGGGGAGAAGATTTGGGAATCCAACAAGCGTCAGGCTCCTTCGAACCATTGCAAAGAGCCATAAGCGGAGACGCAAGGCAGAAATACTCATCAACATCCATGATTGTGAGCTGCTTGTTGATAGGTTTTAGAAGGGCGGCCGTTGTGTACTCAGTATTTCATCAGCCATTTTGTAGACACGCAACGTTGGCCAATCGTCAGGGCGGTTTGGAAGCCCGTGTTTGGGCTCGTTGTCTGGATCGACCAGCTCGCATCCCTCCTGCATTATGATTGCTGGCGTCCGCTTGTGACGCGCCCTCCTCTTGACCTCAACGATAGAAAGCGTGGCCAGCGTGTTGCGACCCGCAAAGCCCATCGGGGACAGTGCTATAAACCCCCTTTTCAAACATCGGGATGAAAGATGTCCTATTGCGTTAGGTCTCTTCATCATCTGCATCTGGAAGATCCATCAGGGGTTCGAGCGGCTCTTCAACCCCTGTGTCGATGTGGTGTTTGACCGAGAACGCAGACGTTTCGAGGCCGGAGGACCAATTGCTTCCCGATCCCTGTCGTGGATCCCTTCTACAGTCATCGCCTGCTCCTGCAGCCGTCTGGCTGCGACGAAGGAACCGGGCTAGACTTGGTTGTCCTTCTTCCCTCATGATCCCACCCAGGCACAACTTTGATCACGAGTAGCTCGCTCAGGTGGTTATAGTCAAGCTTGAGGATGTTGCGGCGGTGTTTGATATGCTCCAACAACGCAGTGAACTGTTTCGGGGATACCGGATGGAATAAGAGGATTGCTTTTGAGTCCTCCTGCTTCTCAGAGCTTCGTGCTGGTCGAGAGCACGACTTAGGGGTTGACTGGGTCATTTGTACGGTAGGGTTCTCGTGGCCTTAGGGCACATTATTCTGTTACTTTTGGTAAAGCTCCATAACGCCATACGGCGTGGCGACACTAAACAAACACCACAAAACACAAGCACCCATATCTACTCTTTACTCTCCTCCGTCGCGATCCGTCCCCTTTTGAGGCCTTTCTTCGCCAACCAGCCCCGGAGGGAGGACGCGGATTTCTTGGGCGGGCCAAGGGATTTGCTGCCGCTTGGCGGGGCGGAAAGGGGGCCGAAGTCGGAGGCCTTAGTTGCCACGCGCGTACTCATCGGCGACAGGACCCGGGCCTGCTCGACCACATGGGTGATTAAGCCCCATATGGTCTCGCAGTCCCGGGCCCACTTCAGCTCGTTGCTTACCCAAGTCTATACAACATCAGTAAAGAAATGAGGATAGTTTCCAGCATACAATTCGCGTACCTTGCCGTCATTGTCGACCCGAAGGAAATGAAACTCGTTGCCGTCGCTGGCCATACCCCACACGATCTTGTTCTCCTTCTCGAGCTCTAGGCGGCGGTGATGAATGATCACTTAAGGGGGTCAGCCAATGCCTTCTCTTATGCATCAGGGGGTTAGGCTTGACATACTCATGTAACAAAGGCATTGGGGTATGCCCTTTCGGGCATCCCCAAGCCTTTTCGCCTCGATTGCAACGAGGTTCGTTCCCATGCCATCTTTGCCTGTCTCGTACCATACAGCAAAATCTACTTTGCCGTTCAGATTACGAGTGACGCCGCCAACATTGACCAGGAGATCCACGCGAGTCTCCTGGTCGAGGAAAACCACATCCTGGCCCCTCGAGGTCCTTGCTGCTGCCTCGTCCTCGCCAGTGTAATCCCCCTGGGCGCAAATTGCTTCCACTAGCATTAGGCTGACCAGGGTCCGGGCAAAGGGCTCGACCGAGGGCCGGCCCTGCCCGGTAACCCTGGTCACCTTATTGATTGACTTCTCTATATAGAAGATTAGTCACTTGCGGCTATTACTATTGTGTAGCAGCAGCTGAACTATGACTTACTCAGGTCCACCGGCACTTCCACCTTGTAGGGTGAGGTATTCATCACTTTATCGGGGCCTAGGCCAAAGATCTGCCTCATTACACTCTCCTCCAACGTGCTGATGGCGAGGGGTCTGCCCGCGTCGGGGCCAGCCGCAATCTCCGCGATGATCTGCTTCAGCTTGGTGTTCTCCTCCTCCGGGAGGTTGTGCTTATTGGCCTTGGCCCATTTCTTTAAGGCCTCGATGGGCCGATAGATCATGGCGAGGGGGGCGGCGGGCTGGGGGGCGTTCTCTGTAGACATGTTGATTGATTGACTGTGTCTTGGATTATTATCTTGAAGTAATGATTATGTAGAACGTGACTATCAAAGAAGACTATCAAAGGAAAATGTGTTGATTGCATACGATACTGAGCAGTACAGCTAGTTGGATATTCGCCCTAAGCCCTAAGACATGAGGAGTAACACATCAGGAGTACCACGATTTCGGCCAGAGCCAGGAAATCGTACCAGGCGATCAGGCTGACATACTATCATTTTAGGAATATTAAGATTAAAACCCGTAGTGACATCTCATAGCCATTACCTGAATGTCTTCGTTGTCGAACCACTGTTGCATATATACTCCCGCAAGTATCTATACATTTACCTCCCCCTCAATCTCATTGCCCCATCATCAATAGCCAGAGGAAAACTTTTCCAAACATCCCAATACCTAATGTTACTCCAGTTTCCATCTTGTGTGATAGGCCAAATCCGAAGCAACACATTAGCAATCCAGGGATACACGCTATCGTTGTAGGAAATCTGGAAGTTGGAATTCTGAGACATCGACTCTTCGAATCTATCCCGGTGCTCGTAGCGGATATCGTGCTCGATGGTCCACTCCGAAGCGAAGAACCTCACGATATCGGCGAACTTGCATCGCGGAAGGTACTGCCTTTGAGCCTGCCCTTGTATGGACAAGGTGAGCCGTTCAAGGAGTGGTGCATCCTGGGGCTTCGCGGCCGAAATGACCTCGAAGATTGAGGACGCAAGTGGCTCGTCAATGAGGGTATTGACCAGAAGCCTCCGTATGTGTCCGTTGCGGCTCCGGTGGATGCCTTCTAGATCTTCTTCGGTGTATTTATTGTCAAAGTCGTCCCAGTCCGGATCGATGGAAGTGTTCTCCTCGTACAAGGTCGGGTCAG
Source organism: Scortechinia acanthostroma (assembly GCA_011319215.2). Classification (NCBI taxonomy): domain Eukaryota; kingdom Fungi; phylum Ascomycota; class Sordariomycetes; order Coronophorales; family Scortechiniaceae; genus Scortechinia; species Scortechinia acanthostroma. Next base: position 142,178 of record JAABUG020000005.1, read on the forward strand.
ATACGTTCAATACCAGGTCGAGGAACTTCAGGTTTCTAATTGTGCCCACGGCCTTGTAGAGAGCTACTTCCCGGGCGTCTCCTTGGCTACGACTGAAGGGTATGCTCATCTTCTCCAGTATAGGGCAGTATCTGCTGAGCTGGAGGACGTCCTGCTCGGTCAAACATTGCCAGGGAAGACCGGCTACAGACAGCTTGCGCAAACGTGGTCCGTGACGTCTCGCTAACGCCCCTATCGAGAGCCGTGAGTGCCATGCAACCAGGTGTATCTCCAATAAGAACGGCAGACTCTGAAGAAATCTTGTTGCTTGCGGGTAAAAGTCGGGTGCTTGTTCTGCTCCGGCCTCTCTGGCACCAAGGAACAAGCGCAGTGTTCGAAGGGCCGGAAAGCAAAGATGATCTGCCCAGGCTGCGAGTGCTTCTCCCTCGATGGATGATCCCAGATCAAGAATCTGGACGGTGGAGAAATCTACGTAAGGAACCCATTCTTCGAGTGCAGCGGCAAGCATGGGGAAGTAGGAGTGTTTGACCCGAAGACGTTCTATTGCGGCTGGATGTTCGTCGCGTGGTTTTTGCATCAACTTGGTCATTCCAGCTCCTGACGCATGATAGGTAGGATCATCCGCTCTTGGATATATCACCTTCAAGTTCGGGGCGAGGCCCAGAATGCGCAGGAAGCTTTGCTTCTGCCAAATACCTTCTGGTGTCGATGTGTCATAGTACGGAGTGATACTATACAGAGACGGCGAGGTGACTAGGCAATATTCATGTTCCTCAACTGTAGGCTCCCATATACTCTGCAGCACTAATGAATGTAAATGGAGTCTACATTCGGGTCGGTATTGATGCAATGTCTGAAGCAGGCAAGGAGGAAACTGTTCATAGTGCAAATGGTGAAGGTCCTCAAGGGCAGGAAGTCTCTTAATCAACCCCGTGACGCTTTCCCAGCATTCATAGTCAATGTCCGTGTCGCGGTAAAATATATCACATCCCGTGCCATCCAGTTCCTCTTCAAACTCATATGAATCTCGCGGGTCGCGATTTAACGGTGAGAAACGCGAAACTCGGGGTGGAAACCACTCGTCATCATAATCAGGTGGAGGCGATTCCATCACGAAAAAGCCTTCGATGATCAGCCGCCTGACATACGGAAAGGCATCGGCCTTTTTGCAATTTGGCGCAGACCGTCGCCACCTGGTTATCAACTCGTTGACGGCGACAGAATTGCAAGCGGACTGTATGGAAGACGAGCGACTTTGCTACTGGCAGAGCTAAGGCGAAGCATGGCTTGTTGACTCGGAGGAGGCGAAAGACGCTGAGTGGATGAACGTCAGCAAGGAAGTGAATCACCAGGGAAATAATCTCTGGAGGAAGGTTTTGAAAAGACATCGTTATGTGGCATATCGAAGGAAAAGGAGGAGGAGAAAGCAGAGTCGGTGTTGAGCCGAGACGCCCGAGATAAAACAGAAAAACAAACCCACCAAGAACGGGAAAAATGTGACTCACCGACTTTAAAACCTCAACATCGATCAGCACTGATCGTCATCCGAGTCTCCGACCACACCGGTGCACAATTTGTCATCATCGGCTTAGCCATGTGGCCGAAACCTCATATTCTCCTGTTTGGGGTCGGCAGCGTTGGCGCCATTCATTTACTCCAACTGCAACGCGCGGGATGCACCGTGACAGCTGTGTGTCGGTCCAACTACGAGGTCGTCAAGGAGAAGGGATTTACACTGACAAGCGTCCGATTCGGCAATGTCACATATCGGCCGGATTACATCGTTCGCAGTGTCGCTGAATGTCCAAAAGACACAGTATATGATTATGTCCTGGTGACGGCGAAATGCTTCCCCGGCAGTAAGCCGTCACTAGCAGATCTGATCAGACCAGCCCTTATCGGCCGTCCAGAGACTGCCATCGTCCTAGCTCAGAATGGCATAGATATTGAGAAGGATATTGCAGACGAATTCCGGGAAAATCCCATCCTCAGCGGTGTCGTCTACCTCCCAACCACCCAGACTAGTCCCGGCGTCATCGACTACCCAGAAATGCTGAACATGCTGGAAGTGGGAACTTACCCCGCTGACGCACCTGCTGCACACAAGGCAGCAGCCAGCAAGCTCGTTGACCTCATGAATCAAGGCGGCGGCGAGGCCAGACTTCACGACGACATCCAGATCGCGCGGTGGACCAAGTTGCTCATCAACGCCTCGTGGAATCCTATCTGCGCGCTGAGCCTGTGCACGGATGGAGATTTTCTCCTCACTTCCGAACCATTCGCATTTGAACTTGTCTGGGGTATTATGATGGAAATCGTGGCATTGGCGCAGAAGGTGGGTATCCCCGGTGTTGACGAGGAAGCGGCGAGAGTGCGGCTTCAAACGGCAACACGTCGGGCGAAAGCAGGGACGGGACGCGATCCCAGTATGCTGCAGGATGTCAAGCAGGGTCGATTATTTGAAGTCGAAGCGATTGTTGGGAACACGGTGAGACTGGCTCGGAAACATGCAGTTAGCATGCCGCGGTTGGAAACAGTGTATGCATTGGCAAAGGGAAGATATGAAGCCTTAGCGCGGAATCGATCGCATTGATGTATTTCGGTTCTATCGAGATTAGAAGTCAGAGATGAAAGATCAGGTTGAACGGACAAATATATCGCACTGAATAGTCTTGCGCCCGTCGAGCAGCGTCCTGGAGAACTGACCCTCAAAGCTTCCGGCCGTGCTCTTCTGCATCTATGTATGAAGCTGTTGTCCTTGGCCGCTCCGCAGTCCCCAGATATCCAAAATCAGGTTTGCACGCATACCACACGGAGTACGTCAAGAGAGAGAAAGCCCCTTGGTCCGACTCGTGCTTTGATCGCTATCGAAATGCAAGCCAGGAACATGCTTGAAAGAGTCCATAATCCAGGCGCAAATAATCAGCAGTCTTCCCTTCAGCAGGAGGGTCATGGAATACAGTACGAGGTTGCCAGGACAATGAGTATTTTGAAACTCATGCCTACCTGCTGCAAACACAGTTGTGAATTAGATAGAGGATGCACACACTATGTACCTAAGGCATAGAGTCTTCAACCTACTTTGGCAAAACCACCTCCTTTGGCAAACGCCGTCTAGTGTTTGTATTTTGATAATTCGATGGGGGGCTGCGCGCCGGCGTTTGCCAAAATGGGTGGAAGACTCTAGTATCTAGTGTCTCCATAATCTTTAACATCATTTTTTATGGCACTATGCTTAGTATTCACATCTGCTTATATTTTTCCCCTTTTAACTCTCCTCTGTCTAGCCTCTCTATGCACCTTCTCACTCTCTCTTGCTTACTCTCTCTTTCTCACACTCTCTCCCAGTTTTTACAACTAACTTCTTTTTACGCCTTCTGTGCTTATTCCTCGATTGCGTCTTATTGACCTCTCCTACCTTGCTTTGTGGCCTATCAGGGCTGATTCCTCCTGACAGAAATGTGAGTTCTTCTCCTGCGATAACACATCAGTGAGGATGATATTTCCCCTGTTGATTCTCCCTCTATGGCGTGCCTGGAGTGCTCGAGCAACTTGAGATCCACTTCAGCTACATCTCGCTTTCAGTGCTAGTTCTGAGGACACTGGATTATATGCATTGTCTTAGGAAATACGGTGGGCTAACCTAAACACGGATGATGACAATTTCTAGTGATTCCCATCCCTTATTGAATCCGCGACTCAATCAGTGTGTTGATTTCCATACTGGCGTTTAAGATAGCATAGATCTGAGCTCGTGTTGCAGTCCTCGTCATTCTACCTATTTTGACTACGAAGGTCTCTTACCTACGCTTGGTAGCGGGCGTATCTGACGGTATGCTTTCACCCTATCCGAACCCAATCCGGTCCCCATACCTGCAGGTCTCACTCTTTTCACTAGAGTTAAAAGTTCGCTTGACACTAACATTGAGTAGATGGCGAGCGGTTCGAACACTTCACCATGCAACATCGACGGCGTTGAGTATGACCATAAGTTCGTCGAAAGCCTTGAGGGCAGTGGGGCGGCAATGGCGGCGGTACTGGAGCTTAAGGACACGGCGCAGCTCTGGGACCTGTATTTCAAGGATTCGGACGTGCGGAATGTGTTGGAACAATACTTTGGGGTGAGAAGAGACGGTTACGCAGCGGGGCTGAAGGGGAGCACATCTGTGAGGAACAACATGCTATCATGGGTGAAGAACACTTCGGTGCTACAAGCAATGAAGAGTCGCGCGATGCCTGCAGTCGGTGTGGTTCAGAATGATATGTATGCTGGGGCCGTTACGCTCTGGTTTGTCCGCCAACTCCAGTCCTCTTTAAAAGTTCACCAATATAGAAGGAATGAATTGTTCTTCTAATTACTCATACAGTTACAAGGCCAAGACCAAATCCTTCAACTTCTCGAAATTAGGAGTACCAAGACCGGTAACGGGATCCCAGCCGGCAGTGGCGTTCCAGTGAGCGTAGGGGATGATACCACCACCAGGGACTTTCTGGCCGGTCTGTGGGTTGACACCATCACAACCGACCGAGGCACCGGCAGTGATGTCGGTGAGCCCTTCCTGCAGTATGCTATAGAGCAATGGGTTCAGGAAGCCGAGGGTAGACTTGCCGGCGCGCAGACGGGCGTCGTTCAACAAAGCGACAATACTGGCAAAGACGGGGCAGGCAGCGGACGTGCCACCGGATCCGTAACGTTTGCCAGTATAGATGACCTCGTAGCTACTTGCGGTTAGAACGCGGATGTCAATGAAAGCGGGACCACGTACTCAGGAGTCAAGCTATGGGCTGAGACGTCAGGGAATCCACGGCCGTTGAAGTTGGTGTACTGAGAGTAGTATTTCTTGGTGTCCTTGCTAATGCGGCGGTTGAGGTAGTTCTCCACCGCCAAAGTCTGGTACCAGGGACGGCTAAAGTAGTTGCTGAATCCGCCCGAGCTGCCAACCCAGGCAATTTCGGGAGCATAGGACTGGGTACCGCCAACCGCGGTGATGAATGGGCAGGTGCCAGGGAATGTGGGAGTGAATTGGAGAGTGTTGGTGCCGTCATTGGATTTGCACGGCGCGCCGATTCCTGATCATGTTAGCAGGGAAAACACTACCAGAGGATCTGTGCCTACCGGTGTCACCAGACGACTCGAGCACCGAGATACCACGAAGACCCATCAAGCCGATTAGGTTGCATACTCTTTTGGCGTAGTACTCGGGAACAGTCTAATAGGTCAGTGTCTACCTGCGTAACACAATTGCAAGGGGCTCACCTGTTCGTCGTCACCGTACGAGTTGGAAATCACATGGGGAAGCTCAGAGTTGGGTTTGGAGAGCAAGTACTCGTAGTACTGGAGGTACGGCTCATTCTGATTGTCCGCAGCGGTGGGCTCGTCCAGATTGGGAACAAACGGACTACTTCATTTTAGCTTGATTTTCTTCACTTTGAGGGGCTGGCTTACGGTGAACCGCCAGTGATAAACTCCGTTACTGGCAGAGGGTGAGTGAGGGCAGTGATCAACTCCACGTCCAGATCGGCCTCGCCGAGTTGAGCAGTGGTCCAATTCTGATCATTGGTACCTCCATTAATCAATTCGACAGAGAAACTCTGGGATGGGATGTTGAAAAGTTTCTCATAAAGAGCCAAATCTTCATAGTTGGCTGACTGGTTCAAGAAACTACCAAAGCCGATCCGGCTTCCAGAAGACGGATCAGGCTTGTAGTCGCCGATATTGTACATCTCCACCAGACAGTCGGGAGTGATGATCTGCGCGCAAGAGGGGGTGGCTGCCCTCCTGGGACGGGCTGGAAGCTCTACTGCGTGAGCCGGCAGTGCGCTGTCTTGCACCTTGCCAAAGAAGACAGTGGGTGCAATCAGATCGATCGAATCCGTAAGGCTATCGGGGATGGAGTACTGCGTGGTACGCAGTTTCTGGGCAGCACCATTGCGGTAGTAAGAGAACTTGGTGTCGAAGAGCTTGTTCGCCGTTCCTACTGTGGTGGCAAAGTTTACCAAGCTGCCCTCACGATACACTTGAGTGATACCAGCATCCTTCAGCCATTGGATAACAGCATCATCGCTTGCAGTAGGGAAAAGGGCGTCAATGTCGGACTGGTCCAGCCACTGGCCGTACACCGCGTTCCCTGGGGTCGCCAGTGTCGTCAACTTTGACTCGAGCTGGTCGATGTTCTGCCGAACAAGGGCAATTGAGAGAGTGATCGTGTCGCTCTCGGATGCATCCTTGACGAGCGTCCAGCCACTGGGAACAGCTGAGAGTTTCTCGTGCACCGCACCAAGGGCTGGGGCTGCGAAGTAGCAGAGCAACCCGGCGTAGATAGTCGAGGAGAGCATGGCGGGGAGGACTGCGGAGCCTATGCAGAGGGTCGGATGGAGAGATAAAAGACGAAGGGTGATAAGCTGGATCGGCAGGCGATCGATATTTATATTACCGTGTCAGTTTCTGTAGAGAAAGCGAAATTATCATTCCATATGGCGGCAACCGGCATGATGCTAGGGGGCCGGAGGAGAGCGAGACACGCGCACGGCGCACCCCGCACCATGCAGGACCCAGCATCGCTTTGCGCCATTTTCTCTACGGACACCATAAAGGGCATTAGTACTTCAATTTGTTTAATTAAACCCGCCGGAAGACCGCAGGAGTGGCGTCTTTGATTTAGCTTGATGGAAGCTTTGTGGGGCCTATTCACGAGGCTGGAGCGCTTATCTTGGTCAAGCCAGGACAAGCATTTTTGCTCCACTCCCGCCAATAATCCTTCGGTTCCTTCGGTTCCTTCCAAGGTTTTCCCCAGGAACAGCCGAGGATTTGACATTGGGATTGGAGACAAATTGTTACATCTGTTCAGGTACCTTTGAGTCGTAATAGGCAAACTTCAACCCCGAGGGTAGCAGAATCATCCGGCTCGTAGCAGGCAATGGTTTCCAGTTGCAACGTGTGTTAATTCCGACGCTCAAGAAACAAAGTCCGGAAACCTTGAGCCATGTGGTGATTTTACTCCGTATTGAATCAGCGATCAAAGAGACAGAGACAAACCATGTCCGGACTCCGGAGCGTGAATCTTGCTTGACTACTGACGAGCATGATAGGGGATGTTTTCCGGGGTCCACTCTGAGATTAATGGCCTCTTTCCACTAACCCTTTCAGGAAGGTGCTTGCATGCTTGCCTAATCGATGTGATTGATATCATGACCCAGGGTGACCATAGGTTTGCGGTTCTATCAGTAAGAGATTGCTAACAATTATTAATGCCGTACTTGAGCCGGTAAAGTTAATCTACCTAACAACCGATCGAGTGTTGGTCATATGAAAGCTTAGGGCTATTGTCAGCGGATCTGGTGTTTATTTGGTATATCTTATTGGGGAAAATATGCCAAGCACTAGCATCATTGGTCTAGTGGTAGAATTCGTCGTTGCCATCGACGAGGCCCGTGTTCGATTCACGGATGATGCATTTTTTTTCCTTTTTGCACGCCTCAACATTGTCTCATTAATGTTTACTATCGACTTGTCTCTTGTTAATATTCATCTTCCAGTACCACTGCCTTCGTTGAGTCGAAATGGCCGTACGGAGTACTTCATAAACAATCAGCGATGTTGGCGATTTGGTTGTCTACCTGGATAGCTAATATATATTTTGCGAGCCGTTCCATCAACACCACGTTGAAATATCTTTTTCATCCTATTGTGTCATCTGATCGTCATGGATGTCGGGTATATATTTCGCTCCGCTATTTCGTAGGAGGAGTTCCCATGGAGAGTCCCGAGTCTGCATCATTCAGTACACTAAGCAGCGCACGATGAGAGACAACCTACCAACGACAATCTGCTGTCCGGTCATGGAGGTATTCTTTGCCAAAGTCACAAACATATTCGCGCAATCCTCCAGGTCAGTCTAGTAGAAAGTGAGCAAGCGATCGGAATACCGAGGACAAGAGCATCACCTCATGCTTGAGGATGGCCTTTTGATTGAGCCACTCGATTGCCGTCTCGCCGTACTTTGTACCCTAGAAATCTCCTTAATACCCGAAGAATATCTGAACGGCAACAATGGGGAAACTCACCCAGTCGGTCAACAACAGTCCCGGTAAAACAGCATTGACACGAATTTTTGGTCCCACGGACAATGCAAGATGCTTCATAAGGTGCAAAGCAGCGGCCTTGGTCACCGAGTAGCCCATGCTGCTTCCGTCTGGAGTGATACCCTAATCATTCTATATGAGACATGGTTATACGTGCTTCAAGAGGGAGAACGTACAGCGATAGATGAGGTCATTAGGTAGACACCACCGTCCTCATTCTTCTCGAATATCGGCTTAGCGGCCTGCATGAGTTGTAAATGCGACATAACATTTACTTTCCAACACTGAAACAATTAGCATCCGGACACGGGCAGCCAGGTTGTATCTTGCCTTGTCCCATTCCTCAAAAGACAAGTCATAAATGTCCCGTCTATCAGCGAACCGAGTCCACCCGGCATTTGCAATAACGATATCCAAGCCGGATAATTGCTCATTCGCCTCTTGGACAATACGTTGATTGTCTTCTGGGAGTTCAGAGTCCTGTGTAACGTCAATTTCCATCTAAACTATCCTCGGACCGCAAACTGACCCCTTGGAGAACAATGCACTTGATAGAGTACTCTTTAGCTAATTGACTGGCAAGATCTTCCGCAACCTGACGGCTTGAGTGGTAGTTAATGGCTACATTGCAGCCCTCAGCTGCGAATCTCTGGCATACCACGGCGCCCAACCCTCTGAACACGACGTTAGATTTGGAAGGAGAAGGAGGCATATGAGATGTTACCTTGAGCCTGCCGCGACGAGCACATTCTTCCCCTTGAGACTGTATGGCATCCTGTGTTGAGTCGCAATCGGAGGTGGACGATGGTTAAAGTGAGAGTGACTAAGTCGATGACAGCAATAAACGTCAAATAGTGATGCGGGGTAAGGTCCTGGTTCCCCTCATCAGCATGCCGAGGCCTCTCGTACAGGGATTCCTTGTGTGCCTACTCCATCCGCCTTACCTTCGCAAGCCTGTTCTTTTAGCGACTCACGATCGTACTCGATCCCTTCCAAATAGCAGCCAAACATTGTTTATGGCATCGCGTATAATATCTTGCAGTCTAGTCTCACAACCTCTGCGTGGCCCGACCTCGCTGCCAACGCCAGCGCTGTCCGGTTCTTGTGATCCCGTGCCAGACATCTGTATCTGCTACCTCTAATAGCCTATTTACAATCAAGTCTTTTCGCGCTTCAGCACGGATAAGCAACGGGGTGTTTCCACAGTGATCCAGCGGGAATGAATCCACATCATCGCGCTGAAGAAGGAGCTTCACCATCTCAGCTTGCCCTTTGTAAGCCGCGAAAGCGAGGGGGGTCCTGGCAAACGGATCTCGAGATTTGACAATGATATCCGGTTGGGCCAGTAACACCTTCACGATCTCCGGATCCAAGCGGTCTTGGGCAGCTGCGCAGCTGGGCAATGGTTGACGGTGGGAATATTTGATTGTGGTCAAGTTAACGTCTACCCCTTGCGCGAGTCAGAACGTGATCGATCAAATTAGTCCCTGCCAGTCCGACACACGTCAATATCATCCCCCTTAGATAGGTCGGTCGAAGCAACTCGGGTCCCATTTGGCTCGTCCCCGAGAAAAACTCAACGACCTCATCCATCCCCACATTCATCGTGTTGACAAGCGGGGAACGGCTCCTCGTCGCTAACCCTTGAAAGTCACGACTCCGCCACACAAGCGCCGTAGTAATCGTCTTCTCATTGCCATCGTCGAGAGTCGGCGGCCCACGGCAAATGGGATGGTCGTGACCGATGAATCCGGCTGTAATTGCTGCGTGGAAATGGTAGATCACGATACCGTCGAATTGCTCTGTAGGATCACCAAAGCCAACACGCAATCGTGCGAGGTTGAATAGGGACTAAGGTATGTACTATTGACGAGGCGTAGGTTCAAAAACCCAATTAAACCTGAGCGGTCCAGCATCCGCTGTCTCTTATCTTTCCAGCGCGAGCCCCCAGCTGGGGTGGTGCGGCCGAGCATATCATGGAGGATCTCGGGAGGGAGGACGGCCATAATCGTACTAGAAGGAATGTGCAGGAGAGGTACGTCTGTGAGAAGAATCTGGCTGATGGACTTCTGATAGTGGATGGTTGATAGTCGAGAGCTGGAAAAGATGAGAAGATATGACCAGATGGTGCCTGGACCCGCAAGGACAGGCTTCGTAGAGAAGAACATGGATTCAATTCAAAAGGAGCAAGAAGATACTAATCCAATGACTTGATACAGTCAAGTTCAAAGCAAGTATTCAACAACATTATCTTTTATCTTAACCACCAAACAAGTACAGATCAAGCATCCATTCAGCAAGGTACAAGGGCAATCACTTCACGTTCCACCGTCAATCCTCGATATCGTTGATGATATCTACTCCCCAGATATGAGCGCGGTATATCCGACGACTGTACAGGTCCTGCCCGTAGATGACATTGAATTTGACTGGATCCTCTTCGACCTTTACGTCAATATCCGGGATGTGGTCGGATGGTGAGAGCCCATTCGTAGCGAGACAACATGGGCAAAATTCAGTGCAATGGGATAGGCTAGGAGCTCTGCCAGTCTCCCTCTTGCGCAAGCAGCAGCCGCAATTTCTAGAACAGCAGCCTCCCCGGAGTGCACATTCACGATTCAGCGATGTACACAGATACCAAATGGAGTTGGGTTTATATCTCCAGGAGACGAATGCTCTGTGGAAGAGTCCACTAGGCGTATGCCATATGTGGTCACTGATATCACTCCGGCCCTGCACATACATGACCTCAAGACGTTTGTGATGCTTTTCGGTATCTTTCAATTGTGACTCCAGCTTCTGGCGATGCTCCGAGTCTGATGCTTGAGTGAGAGTATGGCGCCCCCATTCTAGCCTTTTTTCCAAGAAGATCAGTGCTTGAACAATGCGCCGGACTCGACTCTCGGTCTCTAATAGACTCTGACACCATGTCAACACGGAAGGGTCCGGAGGTTGTGTGTGGAACTGAAAGAAGCGAACAAGACGCGCGCATAGTTTTTTACCCTTTCGATCCAAGAGTGTTGCCAGTCTTTCCACCTCTTCTTGGTTGCCGAATAGGTGGTCTGGTAGACCCTTCTGAAGGCTGATTCTGTAAATCAACCGCGCTTTGTCAAATATGTCTATGTGTGACAGGAGAAATGGTGTATAGTCCTGCAGAACCTTTGCGTTTTTAAGTTTCATCTCCCAGTAGTCAACACTCCCTTTATTAGGCTGAGACCTCTGCAGTAGCTTGAGAAGTCCACTCATCTTGGTATTAGAAAGCATGGTTTCGAATGTATCTCTTGAATAGTTTGTGTGCGTCTGCTGCATGTGTGTAGTGATCGCTTTGGGTGAGTCAAACCCAGCAGCAACTGACATCAAAGACGCGATTCTGACATCATGACTTACCCAGAGAATTGTCCACTTCGTCTAGACCTCATATTTTCCATCTTCGACTCTTCAGGCAGGAAAGGTACACCGTAGAGTAATTTACCTCCTTTGACAAACGCCGCCCGCCTCGCAGCATGTCTAAAATATAATAGAAGTAACTATTAAAACTCGGGAGGAAATGACAATCCGATATACCAAAGTTCATGGTATTCTTAACTTTTCCAAAGGCCTTTGCGTCTGGCACTTTGCTCCGCACGACGTCCTTTGCGGGGCCTCATCCATCCAATGCTTCTCTGAGGGACTCCCATTGTAAGTGTCTAAAGCTATTCTCATTCTTATTCTCAGCCGCAGGCCTTATGGGGCGCGTAAGGGGTAGAACGTGTAATATTATCAAGATGTTGTGTATAGGGTGATTCTGGATATAGAAGCCTTGCTGGCTGCTCCTGAGTTATAATGTATGCATGTTCCTACATCTTAGGCACTTTGAGTCTCCCTAGAGCCTCTACAAGGCAGCCTTTTATTCCATTCTGTAAGTGTAATCATCTCCCTCTCCCACTGGGCGAAGTCACGCTGCATATAGCTTACCAAGAGCGGCGGTGGAGGCCACTCGCTACAAGGCAATGGCAGGGTTGGTATCTGCGGTAATAGCATCTGCAGCGGTGCTTAGGTGTTGAAACTAGGCGGGAAGTACAATAGAGGTAGAGGCTGGGAAGAGCTTTAACAACATAACTTTACGTGTATTTTGCTTTAAAGTTGAGCAACCAGAGCATCCTGCTTTAGCTGCTCCCTTTCCTTCTTTACCTCCTCAGCTTCCTGCTTCTTATGCTCCTATCTTCTTAAGATTCCTTTCTCTTGCGCTCCATTCTGCCTCCTCTTCTTTCTTCTTTCTTCTTCTTCTTCTCATAGCCTCCTAAGCCTGACGAGCATCCTTAATTAGACTTGATATCATCATTATCAGCATGGCATGTGTGTCAATGCAGCCATGGCTGGAGGCAGAGTCATATTATCTTTTCCGTTAAGGTGGTTGTTGGAGGAGGGAGGCGTGTTGGCATGTCTGGGCAGTCAAATTGCGTTTTAGCAGACATTAGTTGAATCACTCCTAAAGTGTTCGTTAGAACCTTAGTTATTGCTCTTTCCATATAGATTTACTACTTACCACTCATTCTGGATATTGTTTGTTTCTAATTTTGATGAGACTTGGTAAGGGTTCGACCCGGGATTCTGGGAGACGATTCAGGTGGACCAGGCTTTCTTCATATCCTACCTTTTGAGAGTACATCAAGGGAGGATTCTGGGAGGTAGTTCCATCTCACTATCGAACACTACCGAACACGAATCATTTATCTTTCTCCTTTTCCATCGTTTTTCATCAAAATATCTTGTCGTCTACATTCTCTGATACCCATTCATTGATAGTAGCCTTTTTCTTCCCTTCTCGCTCCGTCTCTCATATCGGTCTTCAGTTGGCGTCCGCGCGACTTTGTGTTGGGACTAGGGGTACGCGTTGGGCGGTGTTTGCGACTAACCCAGAAGTTGAACCAACTCCCCCTACGTTTCCATATGAGTCTTTTACGAAAGGACAGCATTTCTTCCAGTCTTTAGCTCCACATTTCTATGCATTTATTCCAGATAAGAGCACTCAATATCTCAGTTTAAAGACGAGATGCAGAAGACAGTGCAAGTCGTGTTGTGGGTGATGCAGACAAGTCGTTTTGTGGGTGATGCAGAAGCTTTGAATTTTGATCGTCTTCAGCAAGACGGATAGGTGAGCTTATCGGTCCTTTCCTGACTTTCAACACAAGGCAGTGTACTGAGACGCGTTCACTTCTCACTAGACAGCATCATGGAGCATAATAGCTCCGACGACCCGATGAAGGACATGCAAAAAGGTAGCGCATATGACCTGCGTGTGATGCAGAAGCTTCGATCGTCTTCAGCGCAGATGGATAGGTGAGCTTACTGATTCTTTCCTGCCTTTGACACAAAGGAAGTATACTAAGACTCTCTTACTTTCCATTAGACATTCCCAGTGATTGCGAGGGCGTATTCCAGCTCGATAGGCCAGTGGGAATTCTCGAGAACTGTTCTGTTTCATACTGGTTCATCAGTTGGACCAGGAAACGGTAATCAGAATCCTTTCTGATGTTGATTATGGACTCTCATATTGAATCCTTGCTGATGTTGATTATGGACGATAATATTGTGCTATCTAGATGTTCGACCGCTCCAACTTTCGTTTTGATAGTGATCTTCATACATAATCATATCATCCCAACAGCATAATGAGACATAATCATATCATCATGTCTGACGCGTCCGACTCTGAGAACGCTGCTGAGCTCGCCGTGGTCTATCGGCCCCTTGAAGCCTTAAAAAACTAGGCCAGAGCCAACAAGGACAACATCCCAGAAGAGCAGCAAGTGCAGCTACAGCAGATTATTACCGCCATTGAGGCTGGCCCAAAGGCCGGCAATCCATTGGTAATCAGCAGCCTGAAGACTACCAGGTTCGCAAGATTTCTAGGCTCAGGGGCGACAGAGATCTGGATATCAGCGGATATAAGGCGGAGGTGCCAAAGGACGTTAGTAAGTCACAGTTCAGCTCCTGCTACACAAATAGTGATAGCCGCAAGTAACTAATCTTCTATGTAGAGCGGTCCCTTAATAAGGTGACCAGGATAACCGGGGAGGGTTTGCGATAGAGCCTTTGCGTGGACTTGGGTCAGCATGATGCTGATGGAGGTCATTTGTGAGCAAGCAGGCTACGATGGAGTTCACATCTTTTGGTGGAGATTGTGCAGTGCAGAAAGGTTGACGTGGCTTTCACCGGTGCAGACAACATGTACGCTAGCCTTGTGCAGTTATCGAGCCTTGTCAGTATCATTGTGACCAACATAGTACATACTGCAGTGTGGCTGTCTTGTGGCCGTTTCTGAAGCTGGCGCTCGCCCTCTGAACCTTCCTCCGATCAACGATGCCGATGACACCAACGATGCCAACCATAACAACCCCTCCGAGTCTGAGCCACTTCCTGCGACCGGGCCTACTCCCATCGGATCTACTCCGTGCAAGGCCAACGCAGTAGTCGTTGTTTCTTCGGCGGCCACGCCCACCCCCACCGCTTCAAGTCTGGTCGTGCTGCGCGTATGCCAGTTGCCCCAGGCGCACTCCGTCACCCAGCCAGACTGTCAAGGGCAAACGCGCAGCGACTTCGTCGCTCACCTTCAACTTCGAAGCCCATCTGCGGTCAATCAGAAACAAAAGGGCTCGTTCCATTGAGATGGGAGTATTTCAGGGCGTCAGAAAGTATCAAATTGAAGGCAATAGTAGACTTAGAGAGGAATTCCGACAAAGCCGAAAAGTCAGATGCACTTCTTTATGGCCATGCTTGTGGGCACCGTCTTTGTTGGGTCCTCCCTTTGCCAAAAGGCTTTCTTGATCTCAGCTAATGATATGTGAGTATGGTCTCCTTTCTGCCTCTAGTAGAAAGCTAGTGACTGATTTCTCAGTGCTCATCCTTCACTGGCACTTCAAATAGAGCGTCCTCAAGAACATAAAGGCTTTTCGTCTTTCCTACAAGTACCATATCACCACCATCACTTCCTCCGATGCGAGCCAGGCCCGAGACGGGGTGGTAAACATGGCAATATTACTGCGTCGTCTGGCGACGCATTCATTACTTTCTCATCTAAGGACGTGCTAAAAGGAATCGCACACCAGACAGCCATCATTGCGGTGGTATCTGCTCTCCTCCTCCTTCTGTATTGGGCTACCCACCAACTGGAGCTTCCGTCGTCGAGCCCCTGATATAATGGCCATCTATTCAAAGACCACTGCACATACTGGGTGCATTCGAACATCGTTCTGACATTTGAGTGATGGTTCACGCTACTCGTTGATGTCGAGATGAGGTAAATTCTATTGTTACAGTTGGTGTTGGGAATAGATACTAATACTTTCTCTTATAGATATTCAGCATCACATGTTTGGCCGACTCTTTGCTCACGACGGTACCCGTGAGCAAAATGAAGTTTGTGAGGCAGCATCCAATGTTGCGGGACAGACACTGCCACTTACCGATTCCACAAGCATATCTTTGGGAATTGCCGTAGGGCGTTTGAACGCCTAGTTCAAATGCATCTGAAACGTATGAACAAGTCAAAGCAAGTCAGTTCCTCCACAAAGCAGCTGCCTGTTCTTGTCTTCCTCTCCTTGAACTTTCCATACTGAACTACCCAGCCTCGGATAATCGCTAACAAAAACGAGCATAGATCTTGCCTCCATACCACGCGAATGCTTCGCCCAGGGTTGCGCTCACGCAATATTCCGCTGATCAACCTCACACCACTCGTTCATTCGCGCACCTTTCCCGTTTACTAGATACAAACAAGACTTATAGCCATACGAAAAGGCTCGAACTCTATCACCCTTCTCCTCAACGAGGCATGGGCTATTGGCACGGGGCGAGACCCGTTGCCAGCGAAATCAGCAACCTTTTTCGGAGACAACGACGGAATACTGGCAAGCACTCCTCTATTGCACCAGAAGGCTTAGAGACCGACCTCACCGAATCCTTTATAACTGCTCCCACGCGTTCTTTTGTCCAACAGCGAGGCTCGGATACCGAGTCTTGCACAACCGCTCTGCGAGTCTGAGCGCTAACCAGATTGCCGAACAACGGCACCCTGAGTGACAGACCTGTCACCGCCACCACTTCAATGAAAGACTTGCCTATGCTCATCAGCTATGTGCTTGCTTTTGGTGCTGGTTTAGCTTGAGGGATTGCCTTAGCGTACTAGGTCTATATGGCCATTAATCACCGGTGAAGTCCATTTGTCTTGGTATTAGTAATAGATACTAACAGTTTTTCTATAGATATTCGACGATGCACGTTCAACCCTTTCCACACGACAGGACAATGGGGGGAAGCAGAAAACCCCAAAAACAGGGACCTTGAGTTCCTGACAAATAAACACGGCCATCACTCCTGATCAAAAGTGATATGCGATAGAAAATGGGGCGAAACCGAACACTGAACAGAAAGCATGGGGGTAAATTCGAGAAGCATTTCAGCTCAAGCCCCTGACACGCTCCTTTGCAGCACCTACTGGTGCATGAGCTGTCTGAGAACGTCGGCGAAGAACTGAATCCCAATGGATGCGGATGGAATAACGGTCATCGCAATTGAGGTAGAGCCTTCGAATTGTGCGAGGATAGGGTGTAGGCCTGCTTCCGCCCCGTACATGTCCCTCCAACATCGTGGGTTCTAGTTCTACCTCCCATTTATGATTCTACCTAAGCTATAGAAGGAATATAGTGGTCGAGGGACTACGTACATAGCGATGACGACTTTTAGATATCTCTGCACTTCCGTAGGCCCGCTTGAGCTATATATGTACTTGTGGATATCACATCCTCCCTGCTTAAAGAAAACTCCATCCGCGGAGTTATTAGTCTGCAGTCTGCATCACGACCCTGCCAAGCAGCCACATGGATTCGAAGTTCGAACGTTGCCAAGAGATATCGGAATTCAAATCCGCAGTTTGGGTATCTTTGTTCTTTGTTGCATATCCATTGAACCCAACGATCAATTATTTGTGATTTCACTTCGAAATCATGGAGTCAGTGATTCGGGGCGCTCTCTAGTGATAAGCGAGAGGTGTAATTGGATCAACTCGCTTAAGGGTAGTGATAAGCGAGTTGCCTGAGCAATCAGCGACCTTCAAGCAGTGTACGAAGAATCAAAGTGAATATGCCTCTCGCGTATGCTCGTAAACAACCGAATCTACTGAGGGAGAATCGACCAATGAGCACAAGTAAATTAGCGAGCTTTCGCTGCTAGCGCCTGTCTCTTAGGTATAAATACCCCCGATTTTCCCTCGCTCCTTGCTCTACCTTCTTGTAGTCAGGCCTCGATGCAATGCATCCCTCGGCCAAGTGGCAATCAAACAGACGAACTTCTCGAGTCCTTGTTCCTTCGCACCCTTTCTTAGCGAGTCTGCGCCCTGTCCTTACCTATCTTGGTAAGACTTGAACTCTCTCCTAATGTTTACGCTTTTGCTGATTGGGAAACATTACAAGGAGCGACAGGCGTGAGACAACAAGAACCTACAAACCACCATCCAACCCCACATACAATCAGATGTCGAACGTCACCCTGAGCAACAGAGCCACCTACGCGTCCTTTTCAATCAATGACTTGCCAAAGGTCGTGGCTATGTCAGTGCATCTGTTGGTTCAGCTATTATGATTTCCTTGATGCACCGGGCCTATATGGCCTTCGATTGATGGTAAGTTCCATGGCCGTGGTTGGCGTCTTGGGGGTGGTACTAGATACTAACACTTTTTTCCATAGATATTCGACGTCGCACGTTCAACCATCCACAGATCGAGCCCTTCGCCCGGACCCTGGTCAGCCTTATGCTTATAGAAGCTATTTGCGAGCAGTCTGGATACAGCGGAGCAAACCATCGGCTGGATCACTCTACTTGTCGTCATACTTGTGGCTGCCATTCTTTGTGTTTACTGGTTCATCAAACGTACAAATAAAAAGTAAGTATTATCATTGATGATGTTGATTATGGACTCTAATATTGTGATATCTAGGTACTCGACCGGACACATCGAACTCCTGCCAATTACTGCCACTAAAGATCAATTCGATATGTCTTCCTTGACCAGGACACCCGCCTTAGTCTCCTAGTCAGGGTTGACGGTGTCCTCCGCAACCTGCGACCACGCCGGGTACAATGGTGAAGATGAGGGTGAGGGCAGGACCTCGAAGAGTCAGGATATTGTCTTCCTTGACAGTGTCCTCCGCAATCTGCGACCACGCCGGGTACAATGGTGAAGATGAGGGTGGGGCCAGGACCTCGAAGAGTCAGGATATTGTCTTCCTTGACCAGGAGACTGCTCACCGTTGACGGTGTCGTCCGCAACCTCAATGGCAAGGTCGATTTTGCTGTGTGGTATGAGAGCGCGAGGGACGGCATGGGCACCAACCTAGTCGCTGTTGAGGTGAAGAGGCTTGGGGATGCCCGAAGGGCATACAGCAGTGAGAAGAACACAGACCTTGTGTTTTTCAGCCATGAGACTTGCCTGTGGTTCGTGGTGAAGGTAAACGATGTTGTCCGTAACTTGAACAACAAAGTAGACTTTGCGGTGGTGTATTAGAGGGTCTTAGAATAGCTATGCTGCTTCAAGCTGTCAACATAAAGTCAGATATCGGGGTAATTTAGTAATGCCTATTCTTCTATTACAACCTTGCCCTTCAACTGTAATCAGAGAAATTATAAACCTAGATTACAGTATAGTGTTGCCTGACCTACCTGAGCGGTTGCCGCAGGCGAAAAAAGAGGTCGTCTTCTCTGACATCAGACTCCGAAGTGACAATGGAACTGGTGAACAATTTGAATATACAGACCATTTACCTCTTCTCCAAGGATCTTTAGCCAAAAGGCCTGCAATTTGAGAAGTACACGAGTTGCCGGTTACGGTGGGCGAAGACATGAGACTACATGAAGCCCAACACTGCGAAAACTTAACATTAGCGACCTACGCATTGAAGAGGATATCAACACCTTCTCATGGGCCAGCCGGCTACTGCCTTGCCACAAACCTTTTCCAAGGCAGCTGGATACACAAACAGACTGTGTATAATGAGGGATCTCACAAAGTACTCAGCCACCTGCAAAACTAATACTTCCGCCTTGGGGATCGGCAAGGTTCCTCGAGCTACTTTATCAGAAAAGGACATTAACAGCTTGCCAATCGACCAGAAAGTGAAGCAGTATGCGGTACGAGCTGCCAACGCAACCAAAGAGGAACATCCCATCTTTTGAGGCACTTGATTCGCGACGATTGGTGGTGTTTCGCTTGTTTGTGTTTCCAATCCCAACTTTTCTCTCCTACCCGAGCAAGCTGACTTTCTCGCTGTTACCAGTCCTCAGAACGGTCTTGTTGATTAATGCGTTCACGTCCGCGACAAGCTGTTCAGTTCCCGGCGTCCTTCTACTTTTCGGGCAATCCATTCACTCAGTAAACCATCGACGTTTACCTTCGAGCAAGCGAAAGTCCTTTTCCCAATGGGAGCCCTGTCGATCGAGAGAGGCTTCCGAATATTCAGCACTCTCCCAAAGCGTTCGCTCTCATGGAAGGGCACAAAGAGGGTCCCGCTTGACCGATTCTCCGACTACGTCTGATATCCCCTCTGCTTGCCGCTCGTTCACGACGTGTCTGTACCGAAAAGGAATCATAATACTATTGCCAAACGTGCAGAGGTCGTCATATAGCGATGGGAACTGTCATATATCAAACCACGCAGCCAAAAAGATGTCTAGACGGCCATCTCTAGCTAGTGATGGCAGTGGGGAACACAGCAGGGACACGAGAGGAACTATTTGACGGGAGCACCAACTTTTTACAAGGTCTTTTTCTCTCGGCGCTCGTTGTTCTGCTACTCTCAACTATCTCGGACAAACAACAGAATGTCTGCTGCAGGAGAATCCTGCATAGGTGGATGAAGACCTTAGCATGTTTGTTGCACTAAATGAAGGTCAGTGGCATCTACCCCGTCAGCGTACATGGGTTCGAAATACCCGCTGTGTGGTTTCTAACTGCGACCTCAGTCCACAAACGCGCCTTGACCTCTGCGGATATCTTGCTCTTTCCTACTCCCGGAATATACAGGCTGCCGTGGACGAGGATACATGGTTGCAAGATAGATCAATACGCGAATGCCATCCCTACGGACGAGATTCAGATAAATTTCGAGATGTTTGTTGGGCGCCGCGCCACTACCGATATTGAGCAAGACATCGTTATAGACAGGAATCTTCTGATGGCATTCGCCAACAGATTCTGGCCTTATCAAGGCCGGCGTCTGCAAGGCTGATAGCCACTTCAACAATTTACCTTTGTCAGAGAAAGTTTTCAAGAGTGCTTTTAGAATAAATGATAAGTAATACCTTGAGTTGATTGCAGATTATTTTCAAATGAGAGTCTAATGAAATATATTTACTGTTAAATAAACATAAGGTATTGCAGCAGATTAATTCTAACTAATAAGATGTTAGTAGTGTGTCTTTGTATAGACATTCACACCTGCATGCTGCGAACCTAGTTGTTAATGACAAACAGAATTCATTCACAGCCTGCTTATAATTCTTCTCTTCTGACTCCCCTCTCTGATTTCTCCATCTACCTTCCCACTCCCCCTCCAGCTCTTTACAACATCAGATACCGCCATGTCGAAGGACAGTGTGAACATCAGCAGTGCACCACTGGCTGGGTCCTTTATGGCGCAAGACGGTCCAATGCTGCCGGGGCTGTCGCTTGCTGGCATTGTTGGCGGAGTTAGGTTTAGTTTATTCTGTTACTGGGGTGTGATGAGAATTAAGAGAAGTCCAGTCCATCGCCACAGTTGATGCTAGTAATAGATACTAACACTTTCTGTTATAGATACGGAACGTCACACGTGGAGCTATTGCCTGCGAATGGAACGCAAGAATAGTACTAGCTGTGGCAACAGGCATTCAACGAACCGCACCTAAAGACGAAGAAGCCCAAGAAGCCCAGAAAGGTCCCCATCGGGGCCGGCACTGATAGAGCAGGTCGGAATAAAACCAGCCCGTTGTCGCGAACCTCGAGTACACTCCAAGAGGGATCAGACGAGAGGAGTGAGAAAACAAGAAGCTCAAGTGCATCAGAAGTTCCATCGTGGAAAACATAGGCACGTGGATTGCTGCGATCGGGTTCCTCCTCGCTCTGTGCAGGTACATCTACGACTGGTACAACAAGACAGCCACGACGGAAAGACTTCTCAAGCGTATCGTGACGTACTTGAAGATGAGCAGGGAGCTCGCCAGATCTTCAGAGCTGTCCTTCTTAGGACACTTCAGCACGTGAACCAAGACAGTACTACCTCCCAAGCGGCCCGCCGGGAGCACATCGGTGAAGAACAACATAATCACGGCAAGAATGAGATGTACGCTGAGGTCGCCCAGGGTGATACAGCAGGTACGACCTACTCCATAGCTGGAAGCTCCTCGCCTTCTTTTGGGAACAAGTCTCCAGCAAAATGGTGAAAGGAGGAGTCCCCTCTGAAAGCCTCTCGACATTGATGTCAGAGAGCGCGTGGATAGTGCAGCGGATAGACTTCAACAAAGTCCAGGGCATCCACTCAAAGCACGACGTTAACGTCTTCTTTATCTTCTTCTGAGTGGCACTTTTCAAGTGGCACATCTGTTACGACAAGGAGAAGAGGCTCGACCCGGTCGTTGCGGCAACTCGCAAGGTTAAGGTGTTCCTTTCAAGGCTCTGTACCCGCAGAGCCATGCTGAAGCAGCGACTTAAGCTCCAGGGCAATTTATAAGTAAATGAAATCGCTATGGTCGGATCCACTAAGCAATTCAGACGCTTCGGTCTCTTCAGAGTCCTCCAACTTTTTAACTTATTCGACACTTCAACCGCTTCGGAAATGTCAAACTTAGGCAAGGAATTTGAGCCTGACCTGTACTATCACGCAGTTGTTAGGTGTTAAATAATGTTGACTTTCACACTAAACTCCTGCTTATTATTTCTTGGGGAGTCCAATAGGCTAATAATGCAGTCTCG
The DNA here is from genome assembly GCA_011319215.2 of Scortechinia acanthostroma. Taxonomy (NCBI): domain Eukaryota; kingdom Fungi; phylum Ascomycota; class Sordariomycetes; order Coronophorales; family Scortechiniaceae; genus Scortechinia; species Scortechinia acanthostroma. The sequence continues at coordinate 164,242 of JAABUG020000005.1, forward strand.
GTATCGCTCGCCATGCGCACCTCCGGCTGCGCATGTTATGGGCAGCCCCTCTAACCAGTTGCCTAAGTATCCTGTCGAGAGTGGCCGCGCGCGAGCTGCGAAACCCACTTGTCCCGACAAACTACCACGCCGAGGATGCGAGCATGTGTCGGAATGTCGTCATGGCGAGGAGAAGATAGGCGGGGTCTTGAATGAATGTCGACGGACCGACAGCCGATGATAGCTGGTGAGGTAGAATGCCTCTACCAAAGGCTGATGCCTTTCCTTATGTCTGGCGGTTGATCATCAAGGGCTTTTTCTTGATGGAATCCCCTCCATCTGGTTAGTGAAGGGTGGTTTCAACCCTAAGTCTCACGTTTCTCACCGTTAAATTGCGATCCGTGAGATTCATTTCGAGACTACGCGCATAGTCCGGGAAAGCGTTAACACCAACGACCACGAAATACCCAGCCACATGGACTTCCTCGCCAGCATGACGGCCGCCGATGATGAGTCGGGGTCTGCCGGGGGGATCACTGCGCCTTGGCAAAGAGGCAGCTGGATTGGGATGGAGTCTGGAAATAGTCAGACTGGGGCCAAAGGCGACCAGAGCTGCGCCGTGTCATCCAGCTCCAGTCACAGTTAAATCCCGACCCGCAGGGTTTGTATGAGTATGAAGAGGAGCTCGACGGCACAGGATGGGACCTATGTTACCGCGACAGAGACATTGACTATGAATGCTGGGAAAGTGTCCGGGTTATGACAGTGCATATCCTGCTTCTTCAGAGGTTCGGGCTCACTCGCCATCCTTCTCCTGCTTCAATCAACGGCCTCTCAGTTGCAAGCCATGCTGCTTCGCACCTTGCCCCTCACCCTCATGAACTGTACCCGCGACTCGCACGATTACGGCATCCCCGCTGCAACACAGTTGGAAATCCTTCTTCTTATCCACCAGCTAAAGCGCCGCATTCACGAAGCCAATGCCATTGCTCTGTTCGCCGCCTTCGGTCTGCTCATAATGCGCACATGGCTCTCTTGCTGCTCTGGATCTGATAGTTGCATAACGATTAATCTCAGTGAAGAAGACGATCTCACTATCGATGTTCGAGGCTGGGCAGAACAGTTTATCCACTTTCCATTAGAAACCTCCCCCGCTGTTCACCCAGCACGATATCCTCCAGCTCGGCAGATATTACCCTCTACTGGAGAAGATGAGCATCCCTATCCGTCGTACCGAAGGAGATGCCTGGGAAGTGGCCCTCTACAAAGCCTTGGGCACAAGTAGAAACCCGACGTTCTCGATCTGACATTCTGTGACAATTTGCCTTTGTTGGAGAACATGTTAGGGAGTACTTTTGAGAACGAGAGACGAGTCGCGCATTGAGTTGGTCGGGTCTTGTTCTATAGCATATGCCAATGCAAAAGCTACAGCGCGATTTTCTTCCGCATCGCACATCTCTTGGTCCTATCAAAGCCGCAGCGCGCCTGCTCCTCCAACTCCCGTTGATGTCCCTCCCCAGCAATATCCACGTCCACCTCCTCAAACCCCATCTTCGCATAGAACCGTCCATTGAACTCCACATCCCGATACGTCGTCAGAGACAGATACTCATATCCCCTCTCTCTCGCCTGCCCCTCCACCTCCTCCAGCATCATCCGCGCAATACCCCTCCTCTGCCAGTCTCCGTGAACGTCCATCTCGGCGATGTACAACATCCCGTCTAGGTCCCGCACGGCGATAAATCCTACTGCTGTGTTGTCCGAGGTAACTGCAACCCATACATTCTGCTGCGCTATCATTGAGCGGAGTGGTGCCGGGTCAAGGGGTGGGGAGTCGTCGATCCAGGCGAGATTATCGACGGTGCGGAAGAGCTCCGCGGCGGATTTTTCGATGGTGTTGATCCTTGGGATCTCTTCTTCGAGGGCGAGGCGGATTGAAATTTCGTCTTTTTGGAGGGGAGTAGTTGACATTTTTATTTGTGGTGTTTTGCTTGACAGATACCGCAGGTGTTGTTCCCTGCTAGAAACTGATTGTTTTAGTATCATTATCAGCAGGATGGCGAAAGAAAGAAATAGGGCTGTTATATAGGTTCAAGTACCGACTGGGTGATCCCGGCTAGACAAGGCAACTTACTTGGAGAACCACCAATCAAATACGAGCGCTGCACCAGTCTAGATAGTTTGAGTCATACACCTGGATTCTTAGACACCGAATCGCGATCCCCGAATCTAGAGGCTCTAGCCTTCGGGTAGTATAAGAGAAACGGTACTCCTTGGTAGTTGAGGTGTGAATCCGCGCTGGAGTCTTCACAGCCCTGAAGTGGTACACTCTGCTGTCTGCAGCCGGATCAAGCAGTGCATCCTCATAAACTTCAGAAGGTGAAGCATATTGACCGTGACGCTCGTTCCGGACCCGGCTCCAAAGATTTGACACTCAACTCGAACTGAAGGCCAGGTTGCGCAGAATAGGGGTACGACGGAAACCTGCTGTGGTGATGGCGGCGCAGGTCGTCAACTATACAACTCGTTTGCCACCACAAAATATAGCAGACTATGCTCTCAGCTTTGAGCCCGGTCCCACAAAAAAAGGTCCTCAGCTGGGCTGTGAGGGTATTCATGTCTAGTAAGCTTTGCGTGCCAATGCATATGAAGTGGTTTAAAATGACGATAATACCTGCTTGAATTGACCGGCTGAGAGCAACACTATATTTAATGGGTTCAGACGCCATACCAACTACTGCTAGAATTTCAGCTATTATTAACACAATGCAGCTTTATAAGGGCAGTCTATCTTGCGTCATTATACATACAATAGCCGGGGGTGAGATAGTGGATCAGTGGAACACCCTGTTCGCAGGAAGCTAGGACAAATATCATCTAACACAGCTGTCACACTTCTTGGAAAGGTTCTTGGACCATAGACCCCCACAATTCCCTTCTGAATTGGAGGTGCGTAATCACAAGAGAAAGACTAGTCAAAAAGCACGCGGCTAGGGTGAATGCCGCCGAAGCGTCTTGGCCTCATGGGTAATCAGAGAGTAAACGCGTCCCAACACAGCGCTGGACATCATAATCAAGAGGGCGATCCACGCCACCGCAGCTGTGTTTACGCCTTCCACGACGTTGATGCCCCATAAGACGGTCTTTTGACCAGGCTGGTAGGTAAAAGGAAAGCGTAGCTTCTTTGGAACATCTCCAACCACACCGAGGAGTGGACAGCATGGCCGGGCTGGAGTAGCTTTGTCGCCAAAGCTTCACTTATGGCCCGCTCCCCAATCTCCATGGGACATGGGTAGTAGTGCCAATTTACCATGCGGACTTGCTCTTCGGGAGGAAGGGATGGGGACCGTATATTGAACGGCGTCGGGACTTCACCAACAGGCATCAACATGAACTGCAAGAGGATGATCAGAATGTATAAGAAACTGCCGTCAGATAGATGGTAGACAACTTACAGATACAAAGTTTATCATTTCTGGTTTGTAGAGGTGCAAGTCACCCAAGCACCAGGAGAGCCAAGAAGGTAGGAATGGTACCTTGGGAAGCCATGATTCCTCTCTTCTAATGGCACGATAGATGAGGCGAAGATTGTCAAAGAGATCTTGATCACTTGTGAAGAACGTCACGTCGATTTGCTTGAGAATCTCGGATTTATTTGTGCTGAAACAAACAAGAAGATATGTCCGGTCCCTATGGGGTATATGGTCCGGTATTATTCCTGACACAGTCCGGCCAGGTTGATCATGTCGCCTGTTAGGGGACTCGCTAGAGGAACTCACAACATGGGCAGCGGGAGGAGAGCGCGGCGTCGTAGCAGACGTGCCATTTGAAGAGGGTCCTTGAAAAGGAGTAGGAGAAGGAGAGGAGGAGGAGGAAAAAGAAGCTGACGTCGCCATTTGAGCAGCAGCACTGAATCTTTGTTGGAGTCTCTCCGCCGCACCATCCATGCTCTCCCTGGCATCAATGTAGAGAGGCTTTCCGATCGGACTCCTCCACGTTATGCGTCTGAATCCTTCTGGGGGCTTCGGCCAGAACATGGATTCCAACAAGGCAAGAGGTTCTGATACAAGCCGGCGCACAAAGCCTGGCTTCATCAGTTGAAAACTGGCTTCCATTTCCTCTGCCGCACCAACCTCCTGTTGCTGCCGAGATGTTGCTCTGGAGAAGAACCTGTCCTGTCTGTGTCATTATTGCCGTCCATCTCACTGAATAGGGGACGTCTCATCTCCGAGAGTTTATTTTGCGTAGACTCATCGAAGTCTTCGTCGCCTGTGGTGATGAGTAGAAGTGTTAGTACATGAGTCACCTCCAAGGCTACCTTACCTTAGACGTTGACGAAACGGAAGGAGACAGTCCCATGTTTCATGGCGGGAAGCGTCCTTGGTACTTACAGCAGGAAAATATATAAATACAACGCAGGTAAATCAGGGAAGGTTGATATTCCGATCAGATAGTGGACCCTGGAGCTCTCACTGTTAAGCATAAGTCAAGGCTGGGATGCCTGAATGCCAACTGTATTACTTTATAAATTGAATAACGCTCACAGCCCTGATCATGGATATTATACCCTACTTCCTATTTGGCCAGATATGAGTCATGTGACAAAGACAGCCAGGAACCAGGGGCCAGGAGCTGGCAAATCAGAAGCGCTGACTCAGAGGCAGGTCTTGCCTGAGGCAGATACTACCCCGGATTAGAATTGTTGATCTGGCGCTATCAAGCCACTTTCTTGGTGTCCTATCTCGTACGAAGTTCGCAACGCTAAGCGATCCAAGACGAATAGTTCCTGACCAAATTATGTCTAGTGAGACTGTAGTGAAGATGAACGATGAGGGGTCGAGACGACAGCGGCGCCGCGACCAAATCCAAAGACAGAGATTGAGAGCTGAAAAGAATGACGCAATTTCTAGAGATGCTCCAAGCATCTTCACTGCGCAGAAGTAGCATGCTTGGTTATAGAAATGGTTAAACCATGGTTGTGCACTGAGAGAAGACTAGGCATCCATGACCGCTGCAGCCTGGCTGCCTGAATGAGCAATCTCTCCAGCCTCGCCTATGGTTCTTTCACTCACCTTTCTGTCATTACAACGCATCGGCCAACATTTCTACCACATCCAACGTCGACCGCGACTTCCATCATCTTGATCAAATCAGTGGCATCTAACGACATACTTCCCTTCTGCCAGGAGATATCATGCCTCGCAAAGACTTCCAACGAGACCTGATTGGTGCGAAGACGCCAAGCAGGTTCCCTCATCTGAGCGGCGTCAGAGCAGGAGATCATGATGGCTCTATCACTTTTACATTTACCGATGCCTCAATAGGCACTCACATTGATTTTCAAGCCATAATTTCAGGTGAGGCTTCTTCAGGACCTTCTACACGCGACTGGAACCAACTGACTCTCGGTAGATACACAAGACTACCCCGAAAGCCACACGTACTTTGTGTTCACCACGTCGGAAGATCCTCCTTCAAGTGTTGCTACAGTTCTAGACAACGCTCCATCCAGGTTTTCGGGGGTTTCCCTTGGGGATTTTCTCACATACATCGACGAGCTCATCCAAGATGCCCTGGTACATCCTGGTATCGAAGCTGATGACGACGAGATTGGATGTGGGGCTGACGAGACAGACTTTGACGACGACGACGGCTACGATTGGGATTTGGAAAATGAGCCGGCATTTGCTATTTCCGTGACAGACGAAAAGGATCTATTGAGATCCCTGCGCCGCGACCTTCGCGCCGTGAAAATTGCTGGTGTTAAAGTGGGTTATCTGGGGACACTGACAGGCGCTATAATTGTGTCAGTTTCCTGTCGTATCGGTAGACTAGGCATCTCAGAGGAGGCCATGAAAGCATGGAATGTACGTGCTTCGGAATACCTGGTTCTTCTCATTCGGTATCCAGGCGCCTATGCGAATTTCCCGAAACTGCAGGCCCTCGGCGACGCAAAGTACTCTGCGATCCAGTTCCACGTTGGATTATGCGATTCCTACAAGCCAAGTGCCGAGGAGGCCACGCGAGCCTTTCAAGGGGATCTTCCACTGTCCGAAGAAGGCCTAACAGGGACCGCTCAACGATTGAGACCACTCTTCATCGAGCACCCGCTAAATTCGCTCCTGAACGAGAGATTTCTCCGGATTATGGACCTGCGATATCATTTAGGCCTGTCATGGACCGGAGCAGAGCTTTACATTCAACGAAATCAGGGCAGGAAGCCAGAAAATGGCGCTATACCCGACGACTATTTCGAGCCAGACACGTGGAGTGCCTCCGCGCCGGCCCTATTGCAGGATGACCATATAGGCAATAGACCCGATAACCCGTCCCTGCCGTTGATAGCCATCCAGTTCACTCTTCGCCACTTTGTGAAGTGCACAGAATTCTGCCTGGTCTGCCATTGCAAAATCCGCGAGAGATTTGAAGCAATCAAGCCGTACGTTTGTTCCAATGGGTTGTGCTTGTTTCAATACATGGCGCTCGGCATGGGTCCAAGCTTGGAACATGAAATCCGATTCCAACCAAGCGTTGTTGATTTACTCATCAGTTTGACATATGCTCGGGCAGGGTCCGGTCGGCTCACGGATTTTCCCACAGGCCTAGGTCTCAAAGTGCCAGGAGTTCTAGACATGAGTAAGCTGGACGAGGTCGAACGTCATCTGACAAAGCCAAAGGAAAAAGCTCAGGTTCCAACCTGTCACAGTGGCACCCTGATCCCTGCAACAATGGCGTGTCGCCCGGATAAGCACACGCATCTAAAGCACGGGGACTGGGTGGTCATGTTTCAGACTGGAACGGATCTAAAGGAAGGGCCCTGGCATTGTCGAGTACAGGCCATTGATGCTGCTGAGGTACAGCTTTCCTCTCCGGTTGTGAAGGGGCAGCTAGTCTCAGCATCCGAACTTCTGCCCCGAGGCCCGTCACATGTCAAATTCATGATTTATGAAAGGAATTTCGATGACCTTGACGTGAATGATAAAAGAGCTGCCGTCAGAATGCTCCTCGATACTCTTCCCAGTGTTGATAAGACGAAAACCTTCCTTGCGGAGTCTGATAAGAAGCTGGCTGCCTGGAAGGATGTCATTTCCCCGGCAGCACTTGACGTGCTGCGTTGGATCGTTGCGTCAAATCGCTCGTTTATCCTGGAGGACGACACCACGCACTCTGATCATCGAGTGACTGGAATGGAGTCATACAAGCAGTTTCGGCTTGTCCAAGGGGCCCCAGACAAAGAGCAGCGCTTCAGAGCCGCCGTTGCCGCCAACGCCGACATTACCAAGACAGGTTACCCCACCATCTTTGCCTGGCACGGTAGTCCAGTGTGCAACTGGCACAGTATCCTGAGAGAAGGCCTCCACTTCAAAGAGGTTGCACACGGACGCTCCTTTGGGGATGGAGTTTACCTGTCTAATAACTTCCATACATCCGTGGGCTACGCGGCAAGCAGCTACGACTGGCCTCAGAGCAATTTGAAGATCAGCATGCTGATCTCACTAAATGAACTGGTCAACGCGCCAGCTCAGTTCAAACACACCAACCCGCATTACGTGGTCTCTCAGCTGGACTGGATACAGCCGAGATATCTCTTCGTCAAATGCCACACCCAAGGTGCAGGGCCCAGCGCTGTTGGTCCAGCAAATGCAAAACCGTCAGCCATGTACAAGCAGGATCCGAAATATCCGGCCAGGGGCCCGGATTCAAGTCCGATCTGCATTCCGATCTCCGCTCTTAACAGCCAGCGAAGACATAGCTTGGGGGTTCTTAGCCAAAGCGATTCTGACAGTGGGGGAAAGAAGAGAAAGCGGGGTGTAGATCAGATGCCTGTGCCTGCCAAATCTGAAGACATAGTCTTAGAGGAAGATGACGTTGTTAGTGTCGCCACGGCATTCGACGATCTTCAGATTCTTCTCTCAGAGGATGAGGGCGAGGTAGAGGAGCCTCCGACAGTCAAGCCGTCCAAGAACGGCGTGAAGAGTGACTTCGAACCCGGAACTCTCAAAAAGGAATCACTTCCCTTGCTAACACCTCCCCAATACGCGACCAACCCCGCGACCAAGGTCCTACAGCAGCACCTCCAAGCTACTCTCAAAGTGCAGGCTCGAGAGCCTCTTCACGACCTGGGCTGGTACATCGACCCCGATTTCATAACCAACGTATACCAATGGATCGTGGAGCTGCACAGCTTCGACCCCAAACTACCACTCGCAAAAGATCTCAAGCAAGCCAACCTGAAAAGCGTCGTGCTCGAACTCCGCTTCCCTCCCGGCTTCCCCATGTCTCCCCCATTTGTCCGCGTGATCCGGCCGCGGTTCCTGGAGTTTGCCAATGGCGGTGGTGGGCACGTCACCGCTGGCGGGGCCATGTGTATGGAACTCCTGACCAATTCAGGCTGGCTCCCAACGGCGTCTATCGAGAGCGTGTTACTACAGGTCCGAATGGCAATCACCAACACCGAGCCTCGTCCTGCACGTCTGGCGCTGAACCGGTCTCGCACCGACTACTCCGTTGGTGAAGCGGTTGAAGCGTACAAGAGGGCATGTCTGGCGCATGGCTGGCAGATTCCGGAGGATATCCAGCGGCTCTCGTGGGCTTGAACTTGGTTTGATATTTATGAGACAAATGACTTCACCTATTTATGAATGCAGACCGAGAGCAATCTTTTGCTTAGCTCTTCTCAATGATTGTATTAATATCCTGACTTTTGCTCGAAACATAGAATTTGACATGAAATCGCTTCTATCAAATGTAGATTCAGCGGCATTCTGAGTGTCGTCCGGCCTATGTACTCGTCCGCCAAGTGTGGCTCGATAGCGTCAGCTTAACAAACGATCCTCCCTTAATCTGGTGTACTAGTATTCTGCCTCAGCCCTCAGGCAAGAGCTGCCCCTGCTCAGCTGTCTGATTGGCCAGCCCCGGACAAGAAGGCTGCCATTGCTCTTGCCAGATGACTCATTTTGGGAAGTACCCAAATAGGAAAGTAGGGCACCTCATCAGGGCTGCGAGGATTATTTACATTTGCAAAGTGATCACGTTGTGGAATTCAAGCAACACTATCTGGACTCATGCTCAAAGCTCCAGGGTCTACTATCTGATCTGGTTGACCACTTTTTGATTCACATGTGCATTTCATGTATATATCTTGCCACAGTAAGCCCCAAGGACTCTTCCCGCCATCAAAACATGGGACTGCCTTCTTACGTTTCCTCAATGTCTAAGGTTTCTTTGGGTAACTCATGTGCTAACGCTCCAAGTCATCACCTACAGAAGACGAGACGGATGGCAAGCTGCATATCTTATGCCAACCGTCCTCTGACGAAAGAGCCGCGGTCAGAATGCTCATCCCTTCCCAATTTTGATAAGATGAAAGCCTTCCTGCGGAGTCTGATAACAGTATTCGATGGCGCCTGCGGTGGCCTACCAGCAAAAGCCATGGATAGCGCGTTCTGAGCAAACTCTACCACCCGTGCTGCCACATCTTCGCGAACAAGGTTGAAGGTAGATGAGTTCAATGTGGAGGAGCGACAACCAGAGTCTTGTACGTCAGTGCCTCGCATTCGAAGAGCAGCGAAAACACACCAATAGCGGAGTTAGGACGGTAAATGCATGCAGCTTCGCGAAATCCGAGTCGACGCCAGAGGTAGATACACTCACGATTGCAAGACGCGCGTGCAACGCTATCGCGCTGCTTTGTGTGACGCATAAGCCTCTCAGCTTGACTAAAGTCACAGTTCTCGCGGCCTGGGCTGCAGAGAATATCTGCCCTCGATCGCGATCCGGGGCTCCATCTTATGGTTTGAAGAACTCTAGGCTATTTATGATCACAAGAGGTAGGTTACTCCTCGAGAGAATTGCCCTCCCGGCTTCTCTTTATTCCAAGACTCAATATGAAAGGGACGCTGTCCAACTCCTTCAATTAATACAGCAAACCCAGCAAGGGAACTATGCTCAGTGCATACCGTTACTTCAAGAGTCAGACTACGCCACTGCAAAAGCCGTTGCCACTTGCATAGATGACCAGAAGCATGCCGACTTCAACAGGATTACGGAAGCTGCCGTCGAGGTGGGAACACAGGCCGGTAGTAAACCAGAAGTATTCCAAAGTTTTATCAACTGATTTCGAGCGGGCCCTTCAACCATAGAGCAGGAACCATCTATGGAACAACAGGCCGGCCCCTCTATATTGAAGGGCAAAGCACCAGCACACGATCAGGTCGAGCGGAAGGCTGATTCAGATCTTCGTTCTCCTCGCCCAAGGAGTAACCGCACAGATTCTTCAAACTTCTCGCGTCGACAGAGCGGACAGCCACACGATAGCAATCCTTCTGATTCGGAGTCCGATGGGAATACCAATCACCGGCACCACAAATCCAGGCCATATTTTAGCATTGATAATCACGAATCGCGAGTAGCTTCTGGGATCGACAGCCGGACTCCAGGATGAAGGTGCGTGGATTTCCAGGGTGAACAGGGTGAGTCGGGGGGTCTCATACTCTCCTGTCGAACTGAGCCGCTAGGACTCACGTAGTTTCGCTTTGTGTTTGACTGACTCATCTCAGTAATCAGCTTGGTGAGTGGCTATGAAGAAACAGCAGGTCATATTCTAAAGCGTGGGACTAGACAACTGGTATATTGAAGACACAATTCATACAGAAAGAAATGGATCAGACATTAACAGCCAGCACCTTAGTCTGTTCCACATGCTCGACCTCCACGACCTTGGCCACCTCAACGTCCGACTGCGGTTGGTTCTTGGGGTAAAATTCGATCTTACCCCCATCCTTGATCACCCCCGTTCGGTCCAGATAGTTCCGACTACGCACGTATGGGTCTAGCTGCCAGTAATTCGACCGCAACTGCTCAATCAACTCATCCCGATGAGCCTTGGCTGCTGCTGTCTCCTCCTCGTCCTTGTTCTTGATGGCTGTGACCCATTTGGAGGTGGCCTTGAGGAGCTCGTCGCCGATGCTGGCGCGTTGGGCCAGTAGAGCATCACGCGCGGTTGTGTCTTCCATGCGCTCGTTCTCGTTCTCGTCGGGCTCCACGTACTCGTATGTCCAGTCCTCGGCCCCGCCGAGTTCCTTGACGATCTGGTCGCGGGAAATGAACTTTTCCAAGTCGTTGATGGACTTGGTGAACTGGACCTTGGCGACAATGACGGGATCCATCCAGCCTTTGATGAGGCGCCAAATACCTGTTCTCGTCAATTGATGCTCTTCCTGCAATAGGAAACGAACGTACTTGAGAAAACCCATGGTGCGTTGTGTATGAGCAGCACGCCCAATGACTCGGGGTAGTTTGCTTCAAAGCATTGGATGATGAACTTGACGGGAGGGTATTCCATGTTCGAGAGACCAAACCCAGTCATATCAAAGACGACCGCCTGCATTCGTCAGTTGTGTCCAGGCAAAGTTGAAAGTGATGCTTACAGCAGTCTCCACCGGCGGCAACAGTAACAACCGCACAGACTCAATAACGTGGATAATAAATTGATTCAACGCCTCCTCGCTCTGCGCACCGGGCTTGTGGATCTTGACGCGGATCACAACGATAGGCCGGCCCAGCTTATCAACACCGTGTACATACGCCTTCCCCATACGCATCTGCGCCAGAAAGTCCTTGCCATTCTTTGCGGCAACAGCGTTGGAGGTATCCCTTGACGCCTTGAGCGCATGCAGCTCGCCCTTGGCAATGACTTCCTCGTCGACGTGGAATTTCTTCATGCGCCACAGGATGGCCTCAAGCATCATGACAAAGGCCTTGTTGACGTCCCACTTGCGCGCCCGCAGGAAGCGCAGGAACAGTGCATCTGGGTTATCGTGTCTTGCGGTGCTCAGGAGTCCATCTTTGATTTCCTCGGGTGAGATCTCGATGAGAATATGTTGGACTTGTTTGATTTCAGAGGCGTGCAGCCCGAGCCCCTGGAGGCGCTGAGAGACTTGAGCAGCGTAGGCGGGGGTGGTCGCGGTGCTGCCCTTAGAGGCGCTCGTGTTGGTCCGAGCGAGCGAGTTTCGTCGGGGCTGTGGCTCATTCGTGTCCGTTGTCGTTGTGGTGGATGTCAGAGCGTCGGACAGACTCAAGACGATAGTCCATAACTGCTCGAGTTTCTTCTGTTGGTCTGCGGAGAGATTGCCGAGGAATCCTTCGGGAATGTCTGTGGGCGCCATTTTCCAGTCTCGGTCTCAGTACGAAGAATGTCTGGCCGGTCAAGCTGGGTTGACCCTGTCACCCTATATATAAATCCAGACCAGCCTTATTGTGCACAGTGCATATGAAAGTGCCCCGCAGGGATCGGCATGCCTCGGTTTCTACACGTCCATATGGTCCACTGTTATTATTATTGTGGAAGACATGATAAGCGCTACGAGGCATCAGGGACCGTTGATCCATCCCCGCGATAGTGGATCAAGTCATGGCTCATCAAGTTCGTCTCAACTCAAATTTCTCCAGCTTCCAAGTTCCAACGCATGGCCGAACCTAGGCTCGATACTGTAGTAGTATCTTCGGGGTCTACTCCATGTGCTAGCGAAGATCCTTGATATGACGCATGCATGCAAGCCTCCAGCAGTTCTGTGCTCATCCGGCCATCTCCTGAGTTCCTGACTCCAAGTTCAAACATATGCATGTTCGATCCGAGCGGCGGAATGTGCTATTTACCTACAACAGACTGTCCTCGAAAATGAGATATCAAATCGCCCTAATTTGAACGAATGACCCTCACTAGTGTTTCTGAATCTACCCCAGAGTAGAACCTCAAGTCTGAACCCGAGTCAAATTAACCCCGCATTCATGATGAACCCCCGACAAATGTTTAGTGGGTTGGACATGGAGCGACCAATTACGCTTTGATATCGAATCACTAGACCCATCGGAAATTACCACAAATTGGAGCGATCCACAAAGACCCACGCTATGGATTGCTTTATTACCCCTTTTGGAATGCACTGCGAAGTCCGCCGGAGTCGCTGATTGGCGCGCCACAGCCTGTTTCGCATTGTCAGATAATCAGATTGAGCATGTTGGGAGCCTTCAAAGCATTTAATACTTGTTTGGGAAACGAGTGCGATGCACTCCAGGTTTAATAAAGATGCATGGACGTATTTGCCACCACGGTTCTTGGGTGCGTTCGGTCTCAAGTGATGCATCATTTCCTCCCGACTTCGCAAGAGAAGTTGGCTCGCCCTGGCCTCGTGATGGGTCGTTTATCAACTCCTCGGTTGCATCTGCCTTGGGTCCGCAGGCTAGGACGTCGTTGTCAGATCAGGTTCACCTACAGCGGCATTTTCGAATTCAAGGACGTTTGGGTACTGCACCCCAAAAGACTTTCCGTATCCTATTGATCCAAGGACCTACGTCTCTTTCATCGAACTTGAAAGAAACTTGATTCTGGGAATCGGAATATCTGATATTACACTATCTCAATCTTGTGAACCAACAGGTTTAAAGCCACTGTTCATCCGATAGGATGTCTAGCAAGAAGCACCCGAGGGAACATTCTCGCACTTGGAACTCGTCTCGCCGCCAGTGATGTCCACACCCTCCCAGGTCCAGTCACTGCAGCTGCCGTCTCCGCAGAGAATGTACACCTGGACAGCGTCGGACTCGACGGTACCAGTGACGCCGTCAATGGTCAGGTCGGTGATCGGAACGCCAGTGGTAGGGGTACCGGTCGGGCTGCCGTTCTCATAGTCCTGCTCGATGACGATACCATAATCGGTGATACCAGACAGTTTGATGTTGGAGTAGGTGACCTCGCTGACGGAGCCAGTGGCATCGTACACGGTCTTGATGCGGACGCCGTTGGCCGAGTTAGTCACGGTGGAGTCGGTGATGGTGACGTTCTTGACGGTGTTGTCGTCGCGACCGCCGACGGAGCCGATCGAGAGACCATGGCCGCCGGAGCAGGTGCCGCCGGAGAATTCGATGTTCTGAAGTCAATTAGTTTTCAACGCCGATCAGCAAGACACGCCGGGACATACCTCGCCCGAGTTGATGGCAATGCAGTCATCCTGGTTCTTGACGGTCGCGCCGCGGACATAGACCCCGGTACTCTCACTGATGTCAAATCCGTCGGTGTTGTGCCCGCCGTTGTCATCACCGTCTGAGTTGTCGATGGTAATGTCGATCAGGTACAGGTTGGTCGCCTGGACACTAATGGCCTGCACGGGGGTGTTTTTGATGGACAGGCCGGTGATGGTCGAGTCCTCGAGGCTGTGTGCGTACATGAACTTGGGCTTGGTCTTGCCGCCGTTGGTGCCCTCGCCATCCCACCAGCGGGAGCCGTCGGCGTCAATCACGGCGCCGGAGTTCTGCTTGACGGTGATGTCTTTTCCGCCGAAGCGGATCAGGGGGCCGCTCCATTCTTCGTAGCCGAAGGTGGTTGTGCCTTCGAAGACGATCTTCGGGGATTAGCACAGTGCTATGGGCAGGGACATAAACAATGGAGCGTCGTACGGTAGTCCCATCATCGACATCAGACAGATCCAGTGTCTCACCAGCAGGAACCTCGATATTGTCCAGGACAATCTCAGAGCAACCAGAGGCGCTCTCGGTGGCCTGGGAGGCCGCGGTGAAGGTACAAGTCGAAGACCTCTTGGTCAGGTCCGACACGCGAGAGGGAGCAGGGGCAGCAGCCACTAGGGAGCCCAGCGCAGCTAGGCTAAGGAGCTCAACGGAACGCATGATGAATGAACGAAGGAAAGTTCCGATCAACAGAACAGTTCGGGTCGCTAAGGAATGGATCTGGTCAACAGGTACGAAAGAAAGGAAGGATGGCTTGGACAATACAGCTTGCTAGATGAATCCATGGTTCCATACCACGACCCCCTTATATACCCATCGACGTTCAGCAGTGATTACTGAAGCTAATCTTCCCCCCAACTTGGCTCGAACTTGGCTCCGGCCAAGCCGGTACATGAATGTCTGCAACATGAAGGATCATTGGCGGGAATCGCAACGTTCATTAACCTCTAACGGCTATCGGAGGTTAGCCGCGACAGGAGGATGCTTGGTCTGGCGTCGTCGTCATCAAAGGAGCGGCGGCGTCGCGCGGGATATCAGAATGCTCCACTACGAGTCATGATTAGTGTGGTGGATGGGCCCTAGGGTGGTTCGAAGGAAATTCAATGTCGCACTAGTTCCGTGAGGATTTCTCCGTTCATTTTCTTCATTGTGGACCTAATTCATTGCAGTGATGCTCTCGGATCCTTCTCCTTGTTATCGGCCTGTGCTAATTTGCGTAACATGCAAACGTCTCAGCACTTCAGTATCGACCTTGGAAGTAGTAGCATGTTTATAATCGACTCAGTAGACGATTCCGAATCCATTGTCAGTATAGACGATCGAAACAAAAGGACAAGAGGACTTCTTATTCATTCTCTTCCCGAACGGTGGAACTAATTTTCATTCGGAGTTTATAGTGAGGATCGGCAGTCATAATAAACATTCGTCAGGTGTATAGCACGTATCCACCTGCAATATACATAGATTAATTGCCTCGCAATGCTCTAGGCGCAGACAGGCGGGGTATTAACGTGTCCGTCAAAAATTTCGAGGGGGATATTTCGGTATAATTCAGAGGCTCGAATTCATGGCTGCTGACCTGGGCAGCATCAATAACATGAGTAAGCTTGCGCAGGGGATATAACGCAAGAACTGTCCAGATGCTGTCTGGATTTTCTGCGCTCATATGAGAGGGCGTCTAGACTCCCAACCTGATAGGAGTCGAGCACGTTGAGTCTCATATTGCTGGATGACGCGGCCGAATATAATGTCCCAAGAAGCGTAGTATAGGGGCTGCAGTGATGTCTTGCAATCACGTTCAAAATAGTGAAGTGCTCACTAGAATGTGCATCCCTTCGCGTCGAGACCGACGGTGGTGCGCTCTCGTCTCAGCCCTATCTGAAGTCGCTCCAACGACGTCCGGAGGTTGTTGGATCTTTGGCCTTTGAGCAGCTACTACCTTGTCATTGTCGGTGCTGTGTAAGATGTTCATTCCAAATTTTCCAGCCTTCAGTGTACACGGACAGCTTCGCAATAACGCTCTCCATTGTGCGCTTTGATAGGTGGACGATCTCAGCATCGAGATGAAGTCATTCTTCATGAACGAAGCCACATTCAAGGATCGGATTTGACATGGGGAATGTCCCCTATTCGTTGATCCTAAAGCCATCAACACGTGTTTCCTTATTATTTGCCTCAGGGATGTGGTTTTCTTGTCGGCTTGCTGGCCTGAGTCTCCGATGAACGAGGACCACAAGATGGTAGGAATGTATTATTTTTCAATTAGACCACAGCGGTAAACTGAATGCCTGAAGCTTTCTACATTTGCAGTTCTCAAACGGCCGCAGTAAAGAGTCGTTCATTGAGGATGAATGACATTACAATGTGAGGGGTGGCTGTAATCGGGCCAGTGGTGCAGGGATATATCCATTAGCTTTCTTTGTATATTGACTGAAAGGACGAGCTTCATCTATTAATAGAAGCATGAATAAAGGACACAAGGAATCGTGTATCATTCTTTCAACATATCATATGTTGATACACAGCCAGCACAGCCAGGGTTTCGAAGCCAAAGATAACGCTGTGGCTTCGAGTCTTTGAAGGTGTCAACATTGTAAGGAGCCTGAGGCACCCACTGCTCCAACCTCATTGGCCTACAGCCTACGCACGTGACTTTTGCTTTGTCTCCAGTGGATAGTCACCTGACTAATTACTGGACTGGGAATTCTCATAACATTATCACGTGACTGATAGCTGGTTATTCACAGCTGCGACAAAGAAATACATTCACTGCTTTGTTTATCAGGCTGAGCTGGAATTCGCCCACAGTCATCGAAAAGATATAAGAATTGTGTCCGTCCAGTCTTTCGATACTGGTTTTAGATATAAAATAATCGCCATGGGTAGTCTTCTCGACATGGCGTCGTTGGACGAGCTAAGCAGTCGATTTAATCATTTTCTTAAGCAGGACGCGGAAAGGGCCCAGCTTATCGAGGTGAGACCGCCTCCGCCTTCATTATTCCCCTTACGCTCTCCGCTATCTCATTCTCTCTTGGACATTGCTGATTCTGAACAGGTCGTGTTAAGAAAAATCAACGAAGATAAAGGACGACTGGATACGCTTACCATTGAGCTGGAGCATGAGCGAGAGTCACGCCATCGATACCAGATAGAGCTCCGTGATTTGCGAGAACAAAGGCAAAGATGGGACCAACTCTATGTAAGTTGACTTGTACGCAGTGTCAATTGCTTCCTTCCAGTCTAATCTTCGACTAGAACAAAGACCCATATGTGGCAGTCCTGGTCGATGGTGACGGTGCCATCTTCAATAACGAGTTGTTGCAGGACCCTCGTCAAGGGGCCCCTGAAGCTGCTCTGCGGCTCTCCCAGGCAGTCAGAAACTACCTTAAGGATACACCTCTTGGATCTGAGGACGTTCCTATTGTGGTGCGGATCTTTGCAAATCTGAACGGGCTGGCCAAGTCGCTCTTCCACCACAATGCCATCGACTATGAGGATAAGATGCGGGTATTCGCCGAGCAGTTTACTAATAGTCGTGCCGAGTTCGATTTTGTCAATGTCGGTCACGGCAAGGAGAACGCTGACTCTAAGATGAGAAGTAAGTTGTCTGACTGGTTGAGAGGCACCTCACTAACTTGATCTCGCAGAGATGTTCAGCCATTTCTATAAAAACTTCCAGTGCAAGAAAATCTTCTTCGCTGGTTGCCATGATAACGGCTACCTCCATGAGCTTCGTGAATACGCAGGCGAGTCGGCCAAACAGCGCATCGTCCTCCTGGAGACTACTCCTGCGCAGCCTGCCTTCACTCAGATGGGATTTGAGATGACCCGCTTTGATACTGTCTTCCGCACCGACTTTCTCGGATCACCGCCTGTTCCCCCTGCTTTGACTGCTCTCAGAACACAATCGGTGACTGCGCCCCCTGCCAACAGCGGAGTTATTGTACAGCCACCGATCGCGCCTCCGTCTACTGTTAGAAAGGAAAGTCCTATCGTGCGACCGGCAACGACAAATGCTGTCCGCACCACCTCACCCGCGGTAGCTCCGCCCGAGCGTCAAGCATCTCCTGCAGTTGAAACTGTGGTTAGCTCCGGCAACGGTGGCGTCTCGATTAAGTATCCTACATACGCCACAGCCGGCGGTGCGAACGGTCACCATAACCTCGTCATCGCAGCTCCTGCCAAACCTAAAGAGCCGCGGGTCATATATTACAACAGCAACGGGCAGCGCATCGATCCTCCCAACAACAAGCCCGCAAACCCGAGTGATCATCGAACCTACAGTGAAAAATGCCTCAACATCAAACCAAAAGCCTTCTGTAACGAGCTCTTCCTGGCTGATGGCTGCTCCAGGGGACCGAATTGCCCTCAGGAGCACGAAGTCAAACTGACGCCTGGAGAGCGCGCCGTCCACAGATGGAAAGCCCGCGGCAGTATGTGCACTAACGGTCCTTACTGCGAAAACTATCGCTGCTATCTGAGTCACCACTGTCCGTTTGGGGACGGCTGCCAACGCGGCCCGACCTGCAAATTCAAGACTTCGCGCTGGGGAGATTTGCATTATGCTAAAGTTGATCTAGAACCTGAGTAAGTCCATGCCACCCTGTCGATTAACCTGCTGACAATTGCATAGTACCAAATGGGTCGAAGGCAACGACTTTCCAGTGAGAGTTGGATAGCTGCCATGTGGGAGAACATACTAGGAGGAGGATATCCTAACCCAGGAGTCCATATCATGCTCATGCTAATCACGGCCTGGAACACCATTTCTTCTATATCTTTCAAACACGCTCACTCTTCCTGCTGATCGCAAGGCTAAAGCTTTCATATTTTGAGTCATCTTTATCTTGGTCTACTTTTCGACTGTCATTACATATCATTCATCTAACTCTAATTCCATAGTGCTACTGATCACGAATATGATTATCGTTGGACCTAAATACAAATGGTTTTCTTCAGTAGTTGCGACCTGGCCAGAATTTCAAGTAAGCTTAGACTGACGAACACAGCCAACCCGATCGGAAAGATGGGAGACAGAAATCGTCGGCCTTCTGAGCACCTCTCATTCCCGCTGACTTTTACCCCAGAATGCAGTTTCTTGAATGATATATCACCATCTACGGTCTGAGTCAATAAGGGTGAATAACCGACGAGGCCTTTCTAAGGAGTTATCACCTCACGACAGACACGAATGAGCACGCACATCCTGTAAAAAGAGTTGATTGCAATAAGCCCTGCATGCATCTCCGGCCTCGTGGCATTAAGTAAGTCACCGCATTATAGCCAGCTATATATCTAGGAGAACTAATACGACCATCTGAAATCAGGACTATCAGGCCCATCATGCAACCTCTCGGTCGAAACATCCTGCGCCCGAACCTTCCTCCCCTGAACCCGATCCCTGCGCGCATTATCCATCATCATCCACCCACCCAGCGCCAGCGTCAACAGGATCCCCGTTCCCCCGAACGAAGCGGTCGTGATCAGCGCAGGCATATACCGCGGGGCGTCCTGGTTGCGGAAGATATTTGAGCTGACGACGCCCATCAGATTGGCTACGGGGACGGCGATACTGGTGAGCACGACGCGGCGGCCTTCGTTTGCTATGTTGTTGTTGTACCAGACGTCCAGGAGGACGGAGGGGGCGGAGGTACCCCTATGTCAACACATTAGCTTCACATCTCAAGGTGAGGAGGGACATGGGCAGAAACATACCAGGTCATCATAAAGGACGCAAAATACGCAACGTTGATATCCCGCTGGACATCAATCGCCGCGTAGATGACGAACCCGATAAAGGTGAATAGGAAGCCGAGCGCCACGAACGGGAACCGCCAGCGGGTCCAGTCGCTGCAGAAAGCAAGGATGAGCAGCATGACTGCGCCGGAGACGTTCGGGGCAACGGTGTACAGGTTCGTCTTGACGGTGTCGTAGCCGAGTCGTTTGATGATGGACGGGAGGAAGAGTTGCACTGATTGCAGCGGGACACCAAGACAGATTTGGATGGCCAGGATGAGCCACGATGTGCCGTGCCGGAAGATCTTGAACGCGTCGCGGAGGTCGAGTTGCTCGTCGACGATGGCTGAACTGTCGCGCTGGAGGCGGAGGTATGCGAGTTCCTTTTCCTCTGGGGTGAGGAAGGATGCATGCGCTGCGGAGCGAGGAAGATACCACAACGTGAAGACCGCCATGAGGATTGTTCCTCCGCCCTCGATGAGGAAAAGGTAGCGCCATGATGCCAGCGGGCCGGACTGGATCCGGAAGACGCCAAACGCAAGCAGGCCGGAGAAGGCCGAGGCGATGCTCTGCGCTGCATAGAAGATGGCGAGACGCCGGGCTAGTTCTCCACGGCGGTAGAATCTGCAGCTGTCAGTCATGTTCTTTGCAGCCTTGTTGAGGAATTACATACGTGGTGAGATAGTAGATAACCAATGGAAAGAACGCACTCTCCGACATCCCGAGGAACCAGCGAATCGCCAACAGGCCCCCAAAATTGAACACCGCGACGACAAGGATCGTACACAGCCCAAAGACGAACATCATACACGGCAGCACGCGGTTAGGACCGTACTTTTTGCCCAGGATACCCAGGAAGGGCGCCGTCAGAACATACGGAATAAAGAAGATGCTGAGAATCAGGTTATACTGGTTTCCCTCGAGACGGAGCGATTTCTCCAGTCCGGCGGTCTTCGCGTTACCCACATTGGACTTGTCGAGACTGTTGAAGAGGTACATGACGGCCAGCACGGGGAGAACGCGCAGGTCAAACTTCCAGACTAGGGCACGCTCAGCGCGAGGATCGATACCTGCATCCGGGGGCGAGTCATCTTTGGGGATGGCTGTGTCTGTGATTTCCACCGGGGTTTTGGGGTCCAAGGAAGACATGATTGCGTTTACTTGAGTCTGTCATGTCGGTGTGCAGCATCTCGTCTATATCTATATACATTGGTCTCCATCCTTATCTCCTGGTGTCTCTCATTCTGCTCCGGAGATGTACCGATGTCGGGGAATCCACTCCATATCTTGTTACAGATAAGCACCGGCCAATCAACCCATTCAGTGGCGCAAACCTTAGATATGATCAATGCGAATTGTTCAAGGGGGAAGATAGGAGGAGTCGAATAACGGGAAAATGATTCCGATCGAAGATGGAGATCGTCTACCATCCAGTTGTCCTTGCCCAGACATCCACAATCCTCGGTCCTTCACCATCCTTGCTCGAATGAACAATCAGATACCACCGGGGTCGTAGCTCAGTTTCGATGACGAAGTCAAGTGGAAATTTTCGTCGTCGATATATCTATGCCCAAGTATAATCATGGTACAACATAGCGCGATCTGTCACCAATATCAAAGACCAGCTGAAGTGTCGTTGGACTGCGAGTCCCAAGCTTAAGACTCAGACGACGCTTGATGATCGCGCGCTCCTCGAACTACCTTGGTCGTACGACCAATGCGCGACCAAGCTCTGCTCTTCCGGGGCGCAGAGCTCCCAGAGCTCCTCGTACCATACTGCTCAAGCAAATCATTGCCACAAGAAGCGCACGGCAGCACAGCAGACGCAATCGGGTTCTCGTGTTTGCACGACCGACACTGCCAGTATAAAGCCGATGACTCCATGCCCAAGGATTTGTACATGTGCGATAGCAGGTTATCCACAATACTACGATGTTGCTTCCTGATTGCCCATTCCAGGCTGCACATCTCCATTGCATCCTGAATGGTCGGGTCTGCGCCAGCTTCTAACAATCTCTGCACGGTAGCTGCTTGGCCTCTGTAACAGGCGACGATGAGAGGAGTTGCGTTGTTACGGCCGCCGGCCGCATTGACGTTCATCCCGGACCGGATGAGTCGGTCCACCAGGGGTACGATGCCGTACGAGGCAGCGTAGTACAATGGCTCCGTCTTGCGGGCTTGTTCAGCGGGGACGTCATACAGAAGAAGCTGGACCCAGGACGTATAGTTTCCCCCGCCAGGAAGATGACGGGTATCGAAGAAAGATAGGATCTCGTCAATTTCCGTGTCAATGAGAGAATAGCCCGATGGCCAGGATGGACTGCAGTGACTCGCCCAGTTCTCGGAAGCATACTTGAGCAGCGGGTACTTGTTCCGACGGTTTGCCAGAGAGCGAAAGTTCGGGCAAGGCTGTTTGAACTCGTCGAGCATCAGGTACGTCAAGCATTTTTGCCAGATGCGCCGTGATCCCTCGGTCTCGTCCATGCTGTAGTACGCTGCTGGCCCGATTTTGATTGCATCCCCTGTGATAAAAGCTTTGACTGAAGAATGCGCTAGAGCAACAAACGAAGTCTGATCATCGTAGACAATCAGCCCTTGGCAGATTGAGAGTATGACATTAGGATCAAAGAGTCTACAGTCGTCGTCGATACTCTTGTCCCCTTTCGTCAGGACGACTGCCTCGCTCAGCTCGGACAAGGTAATCTCCTGGTAGCCTGAACTAAGCCAGAGCAGTGTTTCTCTTGCAATTTCCCGGTCATACGAGGGGATTCGACAAAGTATGGTTTCGTAGGTGCCCTGCAGGCTTTCCGGCATAGTGTCCAGAGCGCGAACAACGTCCCGACCTGTTTTCTGGGCACTTAAAAGGTCGATTTGACATTGCACGTATCGAAACCTGCAGTAATACCTTAGCCTGACTTCTTTAGCTTGTCCACAAAGCATACGTACATTCCACTCGCTTTGTCGAGCAAAACTTCCTTGATGCGGGATTTGATGTGTTCCGGTAGACGTCGAAGGGCCGGGACTGACGTTAGCTGTGTGTCGAGAAATGCCCCAATGTCAATCCTGTTAGTAGAAGGTCTCATTTGCGCCCTCACGATACGAACGGCGGGATTCGACACTGGGGGCGAAGTCGTGCTGGTAACCATAATGCGAATGTTTTCCGATGACTCCAGGAGGGTGAGCAAAGCGTCGAGAATCTGCGCACTTTCACTGCTCTCGTTGATCGCATCCACGACGATGAACAGCTCCGATAGTGAACCTGTGTATTTCAAAAGCAGGCTCATGAGGACGTCAGGTGGAGGAAGTGTGCGTTTCCAAAAACCTTCCTGCAACTCGTCGAGGATCCCGGGACAAGTTTCAGATAGCTGCACCAGCAATGCTCCTAGCAGGTAGACCAGTTCCTGCGAGGAACTCAATTGGAATGAGCAGTAGTAGTAAATCACTTGGCTGGAGGTACGCTTGGCAATGACATCTTTTGTGGATTCAATTGCCGTCGAGCTGATGGCAGATTAGCAGCTGGCATGGTGAGGAGTTCCCAAGATATACCATAGAACCGTCTTTCCTGATCCCGCTGATCCTTGGTCAGCGTCCCACCACAATTGATATCAAGAGGACTCACATTTCCCCTCTAGGGAAAGCAATCGGCACTTGGCCTTCGTTGCAATCCACGACCGAAAAGGTCCGTCGATAAACCACGTTCCAGTACCAGGCTGACAGAGCGATCGGGCCTTGCGATGCATCGAATCGAAGTCAACGGGGCATATCCACGTCCTGATCTTCTGGTGCGTTTTGTCTGCAAGGAATGAGATGTGGGGCGTTGTATCAGGCAAACTGTTTAGAACGCACCTTCCTGTAATTGCCTCATTGCTCTGCTCCAGTCAACAACAGCTTCAATAGAGTGCGCCGTCTCCTTCTCAACAACCCTAGGAATCGTCAATTCTGCCCATAGTCCCCAGCCTGAAAACGCACGATTTATCATTCAAAATCACCAAAATAAAATACGTCTTCAGCCTCTCCAGCTGGGCAATATTCCCCTCAAGACCCCCCTTCCTACTCGGCCACCCCAACTTCGCCAACCGCGACTGCCGCATCGTTCTTCTCTGCAGATCATCAAGAATCTCCTCCAAGACGTTATTAGCCTTGAGCAACGCATCCCGGAACGACGATGACCCCGCTTGAGCACCCTTTTCCTCGCTGTGGTCTGTCTGCATCTGTTCGAGAATAGCCTTCAGCGCGAAAAGCTCCCCGAATAACGCGCGGATCTCACTGTCGGCATTTTTGACCTGTTTCGCAAACTCGTACACTCTTTTCGTGGTATGGACTACCTGTAGTATCAGGCCGAGAATGGAGACTGGGTCAGTCATGGCTCGGTCGTTGTCATCTCTGAGCTACTCAAGTGCAGTGGATGAGGCTGAGCTCAGTGTGGTGCTGTGCATCCATTAGACATTAAGACTAGCCCTGCAGTAAGACGAATCCTTGGCGTGCATGGGCTGATCGCGCGGGGTATTCTGCCCCTCATTTTGTTCCCAGTGAAGGTAATATTTTGTTCTCCTGATACTTTGGACCAGGCTGTAGTCCTGCCCACGAGGGCAATGTCTTGGGAATTGCAATATACCGATGCAGATGCAGATGAACTTAAAAGCGCCTCAGACATAGACACTACAGGGCTTGTCGGAATTGGTACCATTCTAGAGAACTAGAAATTTCGCGTACAGATAGATTCATGCGATATGCTCTGAGTATTAGGTTGGATAGTATTGAGTGGAGTGACGGTAGAAACGAGTCGATGAATGCGACAGATGGATATCAGGAGCGGAGTATACTGGCAGCAGCGAAAGTAGAGATCGAATCCCACAGCCAATCCAAGGCTATTTCAAGCCCTAGACGCATCCATATCTGCGAGCACTCGGTCCACATGCTCTGCAACATTATACGAGAAGACCTGCTGCGCGGGCCTGTTTATCACGCTCGGAAAGAAGCCTATACCTCACAGTTAGCCAGATCCAGATCCCGAATCCAATGGCAACATACCCATAATCCACATGATCGAATACATCAAATACTCCTCGATCACCCCCATATCCCGCTTTTTGTTCTGCTTCTTCCTCGCTTCGTCCAGGATGGCCTGAATCCGCGGCCGGCGTAGATCCATGTACTGCTTCGCAGCTAACTTCACTGCCTCTTTGCACTCCTTGACCCCACTGTCCTCCACCTTGCCAACAAAGTAACCCAAAAACTTCGCAAATGACTCTACATCTTCCAGCGCCTGCGACGATCCCTGCCCCGAAGTCGACGGCAGCGCATGCGCCGCATCACCGACCAAGACTACGCCGTCTCGCTCCCACGTCGGCAGCTGCGGCGACGTCCATGTCGGGTACATGTTCTTGACGCGCGCGGACTTGAGAACCTTTTGCACGACGGGATCTCCCCAGTGTTCGTGGCGCTTGCGCAACTGCCGAAGGACATCGTCCATGTCCAGTGATTTGGGGTCGGGACACTCGTCTACAGAATAGGTCGACCACCAGGCGAGAAGCTCACCTGGCTCGGAGACATGATGCGGTGAGTCCCTGTGCGGGGCCGTCGAGGAACTGTTGCTGAAGAAGTAGCCGAAGAAGCCATTGCCGCCGAAGACGAAGTTCATGGACCCCTTTTCCACCAGGTCTTTGACTTCGCTCGATGGCAGGAAGCCGCCAATACCGCAGACACCTCTACTCTTGTCAGCTTACATTCTCAGGAGGCATAAGGATGGCTCACTCATAATGAGGCGGAAACGGGTCCTCCTCCGTCTCAGGGAAAAGCGCCCGTTTCGCCACACTTTTGATTCCATCGGCACCAATCACCAGATCCGCTTCGTCAGCTGGACCGCCATCTGTAAAGTAGATGGTATTCCGAGCATCAGGACTGGCGATGACGCGCGACACACGCTTCGTCACTATATCCCCGTCGGGGATCCTCGCGCGCAGACACCGCCATAGCCATTCGCGACTACAACCGACCATATGCATCGGCGGCTCATCTCCCACACCAGGAGCAGAATTATCCATACGGATGAGGAGACGACCGTGCTTGCTTTTCAGATTCCCGTGCGGGACTACGTATCCGCGTCGGACGATGTCGCGGAGGAGGTCCTCGTCCAGACGCTTGAGAACATGCAAGCCGTTAGGTCCGATACCTAGACCTCCGCCGACTATCAGGGTAGATGAATGCGTGGCATCCTCTTCTTGATTGCCGTCGTTAAATTCACGATCCTTGCTCGTATCGTGGGATTCGTAGATTGTGATTGTGTGCGATCCCGGGAGGTGTTTCTTGAGCTGCAGGTAGGCGGTGCATCCGGAGATGCCTGCTCCAATGATGACTATTTTCATCTTGTAGTTGATGATTCGCAAAATGTCAATGAACAGGGGGTTCTGATTTTTGAAGCATCAAGGTCAATCTGTCTGCCTGGTGGCGATCCGCTGACTCATCACCTCGTATTTCTTAGCCGAAAGTCTGTATAGTTGCAAAGAGAGTGTGATGTTGCCTGTTGGCCAAGTGAGGAATCTCATAGCATTAAGAATAAAGATATTCACAGCTAACGAGTCAAGTATAGACATAATTGTAATGTCTTGCTGCCTGTAATATTCAGCGTGGGATTATCGTTGATCATAACTCTCTGTCGCAATGAAGCATATACATATATATATCTACTCCGTACCAGACCTTCTATTGCTTGTCAGCACATCAATGCAAACAGCATCACGAGAACGGAATGTTTAGCAACTAAAGATCTGGTTAGAATGATACAGATCGCGTCATTTAGCGTTTGTTCATTGCAAGCTGATGCGGAATTCTCGAATGAGAGCCCGGAATTTCTCCGAATATCTCCTTCATAGGCCTCTATGAGTAGCGTCGTCCACAATGTCTAGGTTTATGACATGCAAGACTTGCAAAAGCTTATTATTGATTGGACATACCAATGCATAGGCCAAGTCTAAGGTAGTGTAGTCACGCAGGATGGTGCAATAAGTCGCTATACAGGCATCACATGATGTGATTCTTGCGGGGTCTTATATATACCACCCTCCTTACAGTTCAGGCGTAAAGTTGATCAAGACAATCAAAGAGTATCTCAAGAGCACAAAATGGTTGAAGTTCAGAGCGTCTCTCAACCTGATATTCAATACCACCCAGATTACGAAAAGTACATTGCCCGTACACAGCGTCGGAAGGCAACCGAGGATCTGCCCAAGTCTCTTCCGCCAGGGTTCCCCGAGAAACTTTCTTCTCCTCTTGTCTGGGAGGGCAAGGACATAGAAAAGCAAGATGACTGGATCTATAAGCTCAATGACGCGCAGCGAGAGGAGATCCATAGTGCATTGAATAGCTTCAAGGGTGAGTATGCCGACCTGGTCAATGGCATGCCCTAACTTCACAGCGCTGGGTCTTGGTGCCGGCCACATCAATCAGGAGACATTCCCCCTTCCCACTCTCCGTCCTATACTGCGAGAACTGTCGCACGAAATTCACAACGGTCGAGGCTTCTTCGTCCTCCGCGGCTTAGACGTCGATCGATACTCCCGCGAAGACAACATCCTCATCTACGCCGGCGTATCCTCGCACATCGGCAGCCTCCGCGGCCGGCAGCGGGACGAACGACAAGCGGACGGGACCTCCGTCATGCTCACGCACATCAAGGACCTGACTCACACGGATCAAGCAGGGAAGATCGGCGGACCAGCCAGCACAGCCGACAAACAAGTCTTCCACACCGACGCAGGGGATATCGTCTCGCTGCTCTGTCTCCAGACAGCCGCAGAGGGCGGCGACAGCCAGATATCCAGCAGCTGGCTCGTGTACAACATCCTCGCCAAGGAACGCCCGGATTTGATCTGGACGTTGGCGACGGATTGGCCTGTGGACGGGTGAGTGGGCCGTCGCCCCTGTCGATCCCTCGCTTATAGCTTAGGTTCAATAACCCCGAGCGCCCGTATACATTGCGGCCCTTGCTCTACCACCAGAAAGCAACGGCCTCGACACGTGAACGCGTCCTAATCCAATATGCGCGCCGCTACTTCACCGGCTTCCTCGCCCAGCCCCGCTCCCCCGATATCCCGCCCATCTCCGAGGCGCAGGCCGAAGCGCTCGACGCGCTGCACTTTCTGGCGGAGGAGCACAGCGCCTCGCTGGATTTCCAGAAGGGTGATGTGCAGTATATCAACAACCTGAGCATTTTTCATGCTCGCAAGGGATTCCGAGATGCGCCGGGGAAAGAGTAAGCAAGCCCGTTTCTGTGGTGATTGCTATGATATACTGACAGCGCAGGCGACATTTGCTACGACTCTGGCTGCGGGACCCCGAGCATGCCTGGGAGACGCCTGAACCTCTGCGAGAAAGGTGGAATATTGTTTATGGAAATGTGACGCCGGAAGAGCAGGTGTTTCCTTTGGAGCCAAAGGTGCAGAGGAAGAATATCAGTGCTTAGCTAGGACTTACAGTCGGCGAGTACGCCAAGCAAAAGATCATGTCTAGTTGATGATGCGTACCAATCCAATTGTTCAAGCTCTGGCGCAGCAGGAGCCGCCTTGGTATACTTGGCAACTCTATCCGTACCCTCGAATCATGTTTGACGCCTCAGCCACGTTAAGCTTCCGGTGTTGGCTGCAACTATGTAGTATAAAAGTTAGAATAAGACCATACTGATTGTGGCTTATGTGCACGGACAGAATAATACATTTTGAGACTGTTTGCCAGTTTGGGCATGAATAGATGCCATCAGGCTGACAAAATGATCCACCATGCTCGATACTCGGAAATCACACTCGGCAGTTGACCCAGCATCGGCAATTAATGACAGATGCCTTCCACGAGTCAGTCAGAAAGAAACCTGAAAATCTCCGGGCTCATGGCCGATCTACTGCAAGCCATTAGGGATCAGCGTACCAATAGTGGGGGACTTCTCCCCGGATCCCCCACGGCAAGCACTGCGCGCCAATTACCGGCACTAACCTGAATAGCTTCATATAAGAACCAATGATCATCCCGACTATTGTCAATATTGCACGATCGCCATTTGATCCCACCTGCTCAATCCGTAAAAGGGGCGTCTCCCCTCACTCAGTCCAGGACCTTATTTACCCATTGTCGTACTTTTGACTCTCATCATGTCTTCCATCAATCCACCGGAACAGACCTCAGCCATGGACGACACAACCAGAAAGGCGAAAACGCAGTCTGACTTTTTGGTTCTAGAAGAAACAGAAGCAGGCATTGACGTTGTGCCAACAGACCCCGCCAGCCATCTATCCGAGCCTCATCGCGCGTATCTGCTCCAGCGACATGGCACCCTGGACCTCGACCCGCTCCCCAGCATGGACCCGGCGGATCCATACAACTGGCCATTATGGAAGGTAAGTTATCCGTCGCTACTTAGCTGTGGACACAGACTGACAAAAGCAGAGAATAACCAACCTCCTCCTAGTCTCCTTTCACGCATTCATGGGTACCTTCATCGCAGCAGCCATCATCCCCGCATATGAAGACATCGCAGTCGACCTGGGCGTGTCGATCCAGGAAGTCAGCTACCTCACCTCGCTGCAGATCGCCTGCCTCGGCGTCGGCCCGCTGTTCTGGCAACCGCTCTCCCAGCGCTTCGGACGCAGGCTTATTTTTCTCGTTTCGCTGGTGCTAAGCTTCGTGTGCAATATCGGCTGCGCCACGAGCCCGGATTATGCGTCTATGGCGGCGTGCAGGGCGCTCGTTGCCTTCTTCATCTGCCCTGCTATGGCGCTCGGGAGTGCTGTCGTCGCGGAGACGTTTTTCAAGCGCGAGAGAGCTAAGTATATGGGTGTGTGGACGGTGATGGTGACGCTGGGGGTGCCGATTGGGCCGTTCATTTTTGGATTCGTCGCGCAGCGCGTGGGATATAGGTGGATATACTGGATTTTGGCCATTGTACGTTGCATCCACTCCAAATATTGGAATACTGCTGACACTGACACACAGACCAACGCCATCCAATTCATCCTGTACCTCTTCCTCGGCCCCGAAACCCGGTACATCGGCACAGACAACTCCAAGAAATCAACCTTCCAGAGGGAATACCTTTCCGTCCGCCGCATCGACTCCACCCCCTTCACGCTCCGCGAATTCTACCACCCCCTAACCCTCTTCACCAACATCCCCGTCCTCACCGCCGCCTGCGCCTACGCAATGGTCTTCCTCTTCGGCAGCGTCCTCAACTCCGTCGAAGTCCCTCAGCTCCTACAGTCCAAGTTCCAGCTAAACGCCCAGCAACTGGGCCTCCAGTTCCTCGGGCTTATTATTGGGAGTCTGCTTGGTGAGCAGCTCGGCGGCGTCGCCTCGGATACATGGATGGCACGCCGCGCGCGCCACATCGCCCGCCGCCCGGCCCCCGAGTTCCGCCTCTGGTTGAGCTACATTGGCTTCCTGCTCACCATCGCAGGAATGATCATCTTCCTAGTCTGCACAGAGCAGGCAAAGGACGGCGTCTGGACCGTCGCGCCTGTAGTCGGGACGGGGATCGCAGCGTTCGGGAATCAGGTTGTAACGACGGTGCTGACGACGTATGCGGTGGATACGTACCCCGCTGATGCGGGGAGTATCGGGGTGTTTATTTGTTTTGTGAGGTCCGAGTGGGGGTTTATCGGGCCGTTTTGGTTCACGGCGATGTTTGAGAAGGTGGGGATTGCGAGGAGTGCGGGGGTGGTGACGGCGTTGATTATGGGGGTGAGTTTTTTGCCGACGGTTTTGTTGCATTGGAGGGGGGAGAAACTTCGTCGGTAGACTTCTTTGTATTATTGAGTATATGTGCTATGGATTATTCTGCAATCTGCAATACCCTCCTCTCATCAACGGTTAGATCACTCTTCGCCCGACTAATCCTCACAAACAATGCATTCACCACCAGGCCTAGTCCCGACAGCGCAACCTGGAACCAAAACACAGCCTGGTAACTATTCCTCAGTCCCTGATCCGCGGTGTTGACCTGTACGATATCCGCAAACCCCAGATGCAGCGCAATCCCCAGATGCAACGTGCAGTTGATCAGCGCCCCCGCCAGCCCCTGCTTCTCCAGCGGCATGTTACTCGTGATGAAGATGTTGGTGACGTTGAAGCTGATGTCGATGCCGATCGTCCCGCAGATCATGGCGGGAAAGACAAACGCCCAGTAGCCCCCGTTCTCCGGGATGAGGGCAAAGAAGAGGCCCGAGCCGAGATATCCCAGGCAGGAGATGAGCATGAGGATTGTGCCGGGGATGCGGTGCAGGATGAAGCCGCCGACTGTTGAGATGAGGAGACCTCCAAAAGCCATGGGAACTGTCCAGGCGACGATCTGGAGCGGACTGGCGTGCATGATGCCTTGCATGCTGCATTGCGTTAGTGGCCCATATCAAGCAGGAACGTGGCGACGTACTATAATGCTCCATAGAGGAGAAAAATCCCCAGATTGCCATACAAACAGACAAGCGAAAAAAGCAGCGGCTTCATGTACCGCACCGCAAACACATCCGCCGTCACCAGGGGATGCTCCACCACCCAGCCCTCCACATAGACAAACACCGCGAGCAGCACCACTCCCAGCGCAAGACACACATCAATATACACCGTCGCCCACTGTCTGGGGGCATGCGCACTCCCCGCAATGGCAAACACAAGCAGCACCAGCCCGGGCACCAGCAGCCCGGCCCCGAGCCAGTCCATACCCACCTTCCTCCCCTTCCTGCGCTCCTTAAAATCACTCGGAATCGAGAAAAACGACGTGACAGCAGTAACCGCCGCAAGTATCCCCCCAATAAAGAAATACCACCTCCAACTCAGAAACCTTCCACAGATGCCCGAGAAGAAAATCCCCACGAAGAAGCCCAGCGCCGCGCAGGCGCCATACGCACTGAAAACAAGGTTCTTGCGCGGGCCAGGCCGGTAAACGCTCCCCAGGATCATCATCCCCGAAGGCAAGAACGCAGCGAGCGCGAGGCCTTGCAGTGCGCGGCAGATAACTGGCATTAGCCAGGTTTGGCTGAAGCCGGCGAGGATGGAGGAGAGGGTTAGCCAGGCGGCGCCGAAGAGGTAGCATGCGTAGCCGCCGTACATGTCGCCCAGGCGGCCGAAAATGAGGAGGGTGGAGGTTACGGCTAGGGAGAGGGCTGTGGAGGGCCAGATGGAGGAGGCAAGGGGGATGTCCAGTGCGGTGATGAGGGTTGGGAGGAGGATGTTGGAGCCGGAGATGTAGTATTCCTAGGATCTTGTCAGTGGGTACCGGGATGTATAAGGACCAGGGCATACAGCGAGGATTTGTGACATGACGATGGAGAAGCAAAAGGTTAGTTCGGACCAGCAGCTGGAGAAGCAGGGTGGTCGCTCGCGGCCTAGTCTTTCGAGGCGAGCTTCGCTGTCTTCTGTATCATGGACGGTTGCCATGTCGGCCAGGACCTGTGCAGCTGACTTGTCCTCCATTGCTCTTGATCTTACAAGAATTCATTGTCCACGAAGTCTCAATTTATACTACTACGCCATCTGATTTCTAAGCATGGCCATGGCCGAAGCTCCTCCATGTCAGCCAAGACACTTGTAGAGACCAACCTTCCAGAATAAGTTCCTAGTCGCACAATTGGATCCACGTTCAGTCTAGGCATCTTTCACCATGCAAGACGTAATCATAGTACATATAAGCTTCCGCTCTTGGCGTGAGTCTGGGCTTCCGTTTTGGGAAGTTGGGAGGAGTGGGTCTGACATACGAGATCCACCAAGGTGCTTCGATGCCTTCTTCAACGCATTTAATCATCAATTTCTGCTCAATCTCGTTGTAGAATGGTCGTTGCTTTATAAACAGGAAGATTCCTGACATATTCCATCGTCGAGCTTTGAGCCCTTGTGCGCTCGTCGAGGAGTCCACGATGCAATGAATCTGCGTGGACGAGTAGCTACAGTCTCCTGGCAGATTTCTTCGAATTGCTCCAAGGAGATGGTGGTCTATCACAAAAATATGTTCTAACGCCGCCATCAAGCGTACTGTCCAGAGTCCTGACTCAATCAGTCATCCCAGGTAGAGCACAGGGCTAAAAGCATGAAAATGGAATCTAAGCTTCCTGGTCAAATGCCAGAAGCCATTAAAGATAAGTTATAGATCATTCACAAGATGAGATGGTGCATCCTAAGGTAGGCTCCCTCATAACAGAGCACTCTGTTATTCACCTGGCAGTAGCAGACAATGCACACTCCATTCACTTATGGATGAAGTCAGTATGCAGCTGTGAATAGATAATATGAAGCATGATGTCCTATAAATTAAGAACCTTGAGTAATGGAACTCTCTACCTTTTGCATACTTCTCTATCACTTCTTCCTTTCTTAAACACCAAAGCCATCATGGCATTCCCCTTTCTCCGCCTCCCAACAGAACTACATTTAATGATAGCCGAGTTCCTTGACCCTGCCTCAGCGGTGGCATTGGAAAATGCGAATAAATACCTCCGGTCCACCATCAATGTTGACAAAGGAGAGCTTGAGTCTGAAGAGATCAACTTGTACTACATGACCCTCAAGTTATGGCCAGAGTGAGTAAAGCTTCAAACAACAGTCCAGGCTGGAGGGACATACAAGGTCCGATCCTTACACTCACATACATCCAGGTACGCGAGTGACTTCCTCTGTTCCGAATGCTGGCAATTCTTGCCGGCAGACGACTTCTCCGACGATCAAATTACTAGAGAGTGTGCCAAGAATGCCCATGGAGCTCCATACAGATCCTGCATGTCGTGCATGATAAAGCAAAGGAGATACTGGTCTGATCATGAGCCCATCATCATCAATCAGAGAGCCCACTGTTACTGCTATGGGTGTGAAAGGCTACAGGAAAGGGGTGTACGGTGTGAACGCTGTGATCGATGCGATGATTGCATTGGAGTCGACTTCATGATAGTCGGGGATCGCTATCGTTACGAGCAACCTCGTCTCGTCCCACTTTCATCGTGCTCCCTTTGCGAATACAAGGATGATCTTATGTATAGCATCGGTATGGATTAAGTTTCTTTACTCTCGACCCCTTTGAGTGGCTTGATATACTGATATGAAGCTTAGGAGATGGTACATGGTACCGATGCAAGGTCTCCTTCTAGGTGATCACTGGAGACTCGTCACTTTGCCTATCATGTCAAACTAGGACCGCTTCGGGAATCTGGTGATTGTGTCTTCTAGGCACCACGCTGAGGATTAAAACTTGAAGCTTGCTATGGCATCGAAGGACAATGGTACAGGAAGGTGGGAATAAGTCTCCTTGAAGGCGCGGGTACCGTCACGTATGATGGCAGCGATTTCTAGTAATCCAATTTCTCTTCCATGGCCTTATAGCATAAATATTATTATTTCAGGCTGTAATATCAGTAAGCCTGTTCATCTTCCCTCGGAATGACGGTCTTCTCCAAAGGTTATCTCCTGAAGCATCTGTAATCACTCAGTATGCCGCCACGAAGAGGTACAAGGCTCGGTGCATATACATATATCATCAATGACAACTCCGGCCTTTAGGTGCTCTATAAAACAAGACAAGGCGAGTTCGTCCATCATGCTGATCGACGAGTTGGGGCGTTTTCGATATCATTCATGTTCAATAATCCGCTTATGAACTTATCCCAGCTGACAACGTGCTTAAAGAGCTCATCTTCCAGCACTTTGTACTCTTGAATAGCGTCGTCGTAGTTATGACCAACTGATCTATTTTCTTGGCCTGTTTTACGTCTCAGGAATAAGTACGTAGTAAAGCTAGGCATCCTCACAACTGATATACATACAATCTATGGAAGATCGATAAATTGCAACTTCTTCAAAGCAGTAAAATCCAGCGTACATGCTCGTGGAGCACGACCAGGCGAGCAGGTCAACTATAGCACAGTCTGACTGTACTGAGTCTATCGTTTGCTGTCTGTCTTCCTTCCTTGATTCTGAAACATAACCATAGCCATGATCAATGCAGCAGACGCCAAACCTGAGGCTCAGCCCTATCCATGTGGAATTTGTTTGCTTCTCATGGAATTATCCATTAATGCCTTCAAACCGACATAATAATAAATCATTCACTGCAAATAAAGGCAAGTTCCACTATAATCAAGGAAACCTGCAGTCTCATAGATGTACGTATCCACTGCATCGTCATCACTACTCAGCGAGCAGGGAATTAGACTGGAAATATCCGATATAAAAGGAGATATCTGGATCAAGAGAGCTCTGAATTTCTAAGCTTCGCAACTGTGCTCTTCATTATGGGTATAAAACCCTCTCTATCATGCTCTCCTTCTCTCTTTCCACTACCTCTGCATCTTGCAACATCCACTCCAACCTACAAGCTTCTAAGAACTACAAACCACGTATATCTCTCAAACAATCACCACCATGGCGCACTCTGCTACCTCCTCTATTATGAATCTCCGTACAGACATACACATACTCATCGCTGAAAACCTCGACTACGCGTCGAAGGTCTCCTTTCATCAAGCAAATCAATACTTCCACACTATCGTGGACGCCCAGGCCCCTGTCGACCCTGCTCAGAAGACAGCGTCCCTCAAGGTTTATGAGCAATGGCCAGAGTGAGTTTCACCCTACCGACTACCCATATCATACAAGGCCTAACAACCGCTAGGAACGCGAACAAGTACGCCTGTTTCCAGTGCCACACAATCCTTCCCGAAGAAGAATTCGACGACGGCCAAAAGACGGGCCGTCGTGCTAAGGCCGGTACCGACGTCGGAAACCGCTTCTGCATCCCTTGCGGAATACTCAAACGGCTCTATAACCCAATGGCGGCTATCACAATTCGAGGAAAGGTGTACTATCGATGCGCGTCTTGCAAGGCTCTCCAGGGCTGGGGAACTCGCTGTGCACGGTGCTGTCGGTGCAGCCATTGTCTCGGATATGGGAAGTTGAGAGTCATCCAGGGGGACAGATGCCCCGAATGCGGATGCAGGGGCGGGCTTCACGATGTCGGGCCCGAAGGCAGCGCTGGTCCTCAGACTACTCAGAGTTCTGGAGAAGAGACGAGCACGCAGAATATGGAGGACGCCGAGGCCAACCTGTTGGTCTAGATCGCGGAGGCGGAAAGGGACATCTAGGGTCGATTTTGATAAGATCTAGCCTAATCGTCCGCGAGAAGGCTATGGAAACACATGGGCAAATAAACCAAGCCTTTTGGGATCCCTGAAACGCCCACAGAGGATGATGGCTCAGAGCATGTCAGCAGTATAACTTTGGATTCGTTTCAGGTTCCAATCCGAATGCGCTTTGGGTATCTTGCATGTTGCCCATGACGGGTGATCATTGGGCATCGAATGATGGCGCATGGGTATTACAATTGATCAGGTATCTGTTTTTAAAAAGGATTTTAAGACTTTTATATGTGATCGATGTCCACGTTGGGATTTCTTCATTATGTGGCACTGTCATATCTGGTCGTGATGTCGTTGGAATGAAATTGCAAAGCTAGGGAGTGGCTCGATTGCAGTCAGCGCTATTCGGCCTGCTTGAGGTGGTGTTTTATGCATAGTCAATGAATGCAGTTTGTCTCATTCTCGGATCCTATCAACCTCTTATTTAGGCCGACCGTTAGAGCCATAGCAAGCACTACTGTAGTACTGCGTACATTGAATGCTCTTACTCTGCGCTGTATCAATGCTATCACGACCACTGGACAACGAGAGATTTCAATGCTCTAGAAAATTATAAGTTTACACGCTTGTCAGCGAACGGCTCACCTCACAGCTGATGACAGTGTCTAGCTCTCCTCAGCAGACTTAATCTACTACAAACCGACGGAGACCCTGCTTTCGAAACCATACACAAATAGAGCAGTTAATTAGAACGATATTATCGGGCTCTCCTCCAGGATATGAGGAACTCCACGAAAAGAAGGCATGCATGCTACTAAGACTGCTTTCCCTAGCAGGAGATATCTGTGCTTCTTGTCGTGCTTAGCTGAAGCAAGTACACCGGAATGCTTTGACTCCTGCTACTTCGATGCTATCTAACGCTGTGTACATACTTTTCGGGACAAGTCAATCAGAACGAATTCTAGGTCTCCATTGACTGATACGACAGGAAGTTGGACGCTACAGGGGACACTCTGGACGCTTCGACTCATGCCTTGACAGAAGTTAGGCAAGGTGAATCTGTCCGGATGTGACAAGGTACTATGTCCGTGACGATGCACCTGTTTGCTCCCTTCGCGTTTTGAGGCCAATTCCGGAAGGCCAAGGCACTTGGCAGGGGATCTGGCAGAGCGTTGAAGTAGATGATGCACAATTATATTCATTTTATCAGTCAACACCACGGATGCTGTAAGATCCAGAACTGGTGGATAGTTACCGCTGACCAAGACAGCAGTGCAAGCAAAGCGCGAATCTGCGAGATGAATGCCTTAGCTCGAGAAGACCTCGGTCTAATTCCGGAGTTCGTATTTGCTACTTGGACTGTAGTAAGATAGGGCGAATACGACTGGGATGTCGATCGTATACGAGGTCTGTCGGATCAACACGAGGTTATATTTAGCTATTGCTGCTACGCCCACGTGCGTTGATATTCAAGAATGTCTGGATAAGCTGATCATGATGCTCCTTTTGCCATAGCTATAAAACCTGACATGCTTCCGCCAGATTCACAACAGCAACAACCCTAGGCAAAATGCAAATGCGCTTCATCATACTTGCGCTGCTCGTGCAGCTCCTCCCAGCATGGGCCATCAACGACCCAGCCAAATCAGCCGCCCCCTACCACGATGAATTCCCTCTCTTCCGCAGCGCCAACATGGCCTCGCCAGACAAACTCTCCACAGGAATCGGCTTCCACTCGTTCCGCATCCCCGCCGTGGTCCGCACCACGACCGGCCGCATCCTCGCCTTCGCCGAGGGCCGCCGGCACACAAACCAGGACTTTGGCGACATCAACCTCGTGTACAAGCGCACCAAGACGACCTCAAACAACGGCGCGGCCCCTTCGGACTGGGAGTCACTGCGGGAAGTTGTCGGCTCCGGCGCAGGCACCTGGGGCAATCCCACTCCCGTCGTCGACGACGACAACACGATCTATCTGTTCCTCTCTTGGAACGGCGCAACCTATAGCCAGCACGGCAACGATGCTCTTCCTGACGGGACGGTAACGAAAAAGATTGACTCCAGCTGGGAAGGCCGGCGACACCTATACCTCACCGTCTCCAAAGACGACGGCAACACCTGGTCCAAGCCTGTCGATTTGACTAAAGAGCTCACCCCCAACGGCTGGGCCTGGGACGCCGTCGGCCCGGGCAACGGCATCCGGCTGACGACAGGCGAGCTGGTCATCCCGGCCATGGGCCGCAACATCATCGGGCGCGGGGCGCCAGGGAACCGCACGTGGAGCGTACAGCGGCTGTCCGGGGCCGGGGCGGAGGGGACGATCGCGCAGACGCCGGACGGGAAGCTGTACCGCAATGACCGGCCCAGCGCCAAGGGGTACCGGATTGTGGCAAGGGGGACGCTGGACGGCTTTGGGGCGTTTGCGACGGATACTGGCTTGCCGGACCCGGCGTGTCAGGGGTCGGTGCTGCGGTATAACAGCGATGCGCCGGCGCGGACGATTTTCTTGAATTCGGCAAGTGGGACGAGTCGCCGGGCGATGCGTGTGAGGATTAGCTATGATGAGGACGCGGGCAAGTTCGATTATGGGCGGAAGCTGGAGGATGCGAAGGTCACGGGGGCGGGCAACGAGGGGGGGTATTCCAGTATGACCAAGACGGGGGATTATAAGATTGGGGCATTGATGGAGAGTGATTTCTTCAATGATGGCACGGGCAAGAATTCGTATCGTGCTATCATCTGGAGGAGGTTCAATCTGTCCTGGATCCTGAATGGTCCTAACAATTAACCATCTCGTCATCCCGTCGATGGTAGGAATGTTTACATGTGTATAGATCCGCAAGGGAGTCACCCCTTGCTATCCCTAGTTTAGAAGAAATAAATACATGCTCGCGTTCCTGCATCCTTATCTTCTCTCATCATACAATGCTCACGAGTCAAATAGCTAAAATGCATCTCTCCTGGGTCATGCTCCTGATCGTCTCGGCCGCAGCCAAAAACACCACTGTCAGTATCCAATCCACCCACTCAACGCAGCACTAACAGGGATATTGCAGATCGGATTGGAAACTATTGAAGAGGGCAGCAAATCAGTTACGGTGCCATTGGGCGATTGTCATAATGTGGATTTAGGCTAGTACGTCCACGCCAACGACGCATTGGTGCGGCTGACACTGACCGCTACAGTGAGGTGATGACCGTCTCGGTCAAGAAGCCATGTCGATTCTTCACGTACGTCTTGCCCAATTGAATTCTTGAATTGATGAATACTGACGACGGCAGAGGCCCCATGTGTATCGGACGGACGACACTGCTGAAACCCGGCGTGCACGAGAGCGATGAACCGGTACCCATCTGGAGTGTGTTTTGCGAGGACGAACCGGACCAGAAACTGGAGCTTTGACTGTGACTGTCTGCATGTACGTACAGGAAGCAATCATAGCATGCAATCATCGTATGATATGCATATTCTCCTATGGAGATCACCGTATTGGCCGGTTATCCCCCAGCAAACGAACAGCACCGTTACACAGCAGGTCGGTCTGCTGTCAGGCTAGTTAAATACTGGACGTGCCTCCATCTCTGCAGTTTCCAAGTGCAAAATGCTTCGTGTTTTCCTTCTTGTCCTAGGCCTGGTTGCGTCCCCGGTTGCAAATCCCCTGCCATGTACGCTTCTCAATGCGCGTGTTCGGCGAGAATGGTATGTTGGCGCAATGGCAAACGGAGGATAGTATTGATAGAATAGGAGCTTTCTGACACGACTCGAGCGACGGGAGTACATCGATGCGCTCTTCTGTCTGCGGTCCCTCCCATCGGTCCTGTCGAATGATCAATATCCTGGCGTCCAAGATCGATTCGACGACTTTGTTGCGTATGTTCCATCTTTATTAACTACCACGCAATGCATTGATTGAGAAGCAGCACACACATCAACTACACCTCGCACATCCACAACAACGGCCTCTTCCTCCCTTGGCACCGCCACTACCTGCACCTCTTCGAGACCGCCCTTCGCACCGAATGCAGCTACAATGGCTCCATCCCCTACTGGAACTGGCCCTTACAACCCAATCTCACCACTTCCCCCCTCTTCGACAACTCCCCCACCTCCCTCTCCGGCGACGGCGTCTACAAACCCAACGGGAGCATCCTCTGCGCCGAGCAGACAGGCTGTATCGGCCGAGGCACCGGCGGCGGCTGCGTTACAGCCGGACCTTTTACATATCCCGCCTGGCCAACAAACATGGGCCCGCTGAACCTCCACAGCCTGGATGAGATATACCAGCCGCGCCATGCCTCTGCGTTTAGATATAACCCGCGCTGTCTGATGCGCAGTTTTAATGCGGCTCTGCTGCATATGTTCAACAACGCAACCGCCGTGCAGCGCATGCTCGCCGCAAGCACCATCCAGGAGTTCCTTACGCTGCTGGACCCGGGTACCGCTGGGCGGGTGGGCGCGCATTCGGCAGGGCATGTCGCGCTCGGCCCGACGATGGGGGATGTGTTTGCGAGTGTGCAGGACCCGGTGTTCTTTCTGCATCATGCGATGGTGGATCGGCTGTGGGGGATGTGGCAGGTTGCAGGTCCTCCTCACCGACGCTATGCGCTGAATGGCACCGGGTGGATGTTTGATCCCCCGTGGGCGCCGGCCGTGACGGTGGACACGGTAGTGGAGTTTGGGATCTTGGGAGCGCCGAAAACTGTCAAGGAATTGATGGATCCATTTGCTGGAGAGTACTGCTATACCTACGCGTGACGCACCTATCTAAACTGTCTGTCTCTGTACACGTGCATGTTTAAGCCCCCTTCTCAATGCCATGATTCGCGCGGTGGCAGCATTGAACTCCCCCATATCCACCTCCCCGTTCTCCAGCGCCTGCGCCAGGACATCTACAATCGCCTCGCCCTGCGTGACATTCCTCGCCGACGCAAGAATCAGATCCATGCCCGCCTGCGTAGCCAGCACACCTCTATTCGCATCATCACCGTAATTCACCAACGCCCCGGCCTCAATCGCATCCGTGATGGTCACACCCCTGAACCCAAGCCTCCCTCGCAGCTCCTCCTTGATCCACTTCTCACTCAACCCGGACGGCTTGTCATCCATCGCGGGATACACCGCCCAAGACGCCATAACCATATCAACCCCCGCCTCAATCGCAGCAGCGAACGGCACCTCGTCCACGCTCCGCAACGTCTCAAGGCTCAGGTTAATCGTGACCGGCTCCGCGTCGGTATTTGCGCTCGCAGTCGCAGCCCCCAGACCGGGCCAGTGCTTGGCCGTAGCAATATCGCCCTGTTTCTGCTGCGCGGGGATAAACGCCCTCGCACACTCAGCCACTAGCGCGGAGGTATTCCCATACGAGCGCTCCCACTGGTCCAGGAAATCCCCAGCCTGGCGGTACACGCCCAGCACAGGCGCCAGGTTGACATTCACG
Source organism: Scortechinia acanthostroma (assembly GCA_011319215.2). NCBI lineage: Eukaryota > Fungi > Ascomycota > Sordariomycetes > Coronophorales > Scortechiniaceae > Scortechinia > Scortechinia acanthostroma. The sequence continues at coordinate 205,514 of JAABUG020000005.1, forward strand.
CCGACAGCGTTCATTGCAGCGGCGGCTAGCTCGCCTGCGGTCGTGGCTGCGGCGACCGGATCCGCCGACTCGCCGACTTGCTTTTCGGACAGGTATGGCCCGCCCGGGAGACGGCGGACGTAGCGGCCTTCCTGGTCGGTCTGGATCATCAACGGGAGGCCGTCGTAGGCTGGCGACGAGGCCCAGGCGTTTTGCATGGTGGCGACGTAGGTGGAGAGGTTGGCGTTGACGTTTTGGCCGAAGAGGATGACGCCGCCGACTTTGCCGGCGGAGATTAGGGACAGGAGGCTTGCTGGAGGGGAGGCTTCTGGGTAGGAGTAGATTACGTGAGTTGCTGCGTTGAGGGTGGGATTCGCGTGTGGGATGGCAGTCGCAGTGGCTGCGCTGAGGAGGAGGGTTGAGATTGTGAACTTCATTTTCATGCCTCGGTGCTCCTGGTGATGCGTGGTGATGTTCGTTGATTGTCATGGTGAGGAGTAGTCGGGTTGAGCTGATTTATAGTCTGGACTTTGGATTATAGTTCGCTAATTGAAGCCATTCGCAGTTAGATTTAATTTCCGAGAGTAGCTGAGAGTTTGCAGATCCCGGTTTACGAAGCTTAGTCTGGTCACTAGAGATACTAATTGGTTTATACCCCTCAGGAACAAAGCCATTAAACACTGACTACCTGACAGCGTGGTAGATCGATGTTACTGTTACTCCTCCTGATGCAACCGTAACTATCCATCTGTCCGTATCCATCAACATAACCTTATTTCAACTGTAGGTCTAGATGCGAGGCAAACCTGCCCACCACATCGCGAATAACCTCATAACAAGCTCCCACGCGCACCACGCGCATCCCCACAAAATCCACCATGGTCGAACTCGCACGTGGCGAACCGTCCCTCACCCGTCCATAGTCCACCGCAATATCCGCCGCCTCAAGAATCTCGGTCTCAATCTCCTCCACCACCGTCTTCGTCCCCTGCCCCGTCAGATTCGCACTCGAGCCCAGCACCGCCCGTCCGCCAGCAGCAGCAACCCTCACCAACTCCTCCTGAAACGGGCCCTCGTTAACCAGCATAGCCATCGTGCCATCCACCGAACTCGCCGCCAGCGTCTCCTCATCCAATCGCATAATCAGCGGATGGTCCCGCCGAAACGGCGCAATGACCCCCAGCGGAAGGTCAAGATCGACCGTAAGTAAACGCACGAGAGCCGCTTTCTCGGCCGGGAGGACGTGCATCTCGCGGTGGAGGGCGTAGCTGCCTATTTGGCGTGGCGCTTGTGCGGCTGCCGGCGTTTCACGGTGTAGATGTGTTGGAGGGCGGTGGACTCGGTGGCTACGATGCCGTAGCCTACGCTTGAGGGGATGATTGCTATGCCGCCATGCGGCAGGACGGCGGATACGCGGGCTGCGTCGGTGGGAATGTCGATGGTCATTGCCATTGCATTTATTGTCTGCAGTATCGCTGGTATAGAGGATAAGCACTACAGCAGTGTAGTCTCTAGGGGGAGGCGTGGGTTATATACTGTTCAAGTTATACATGTACAACATGAGCATCATCACATCATCATTGTTGTACTCGTACAGGGCTACTGGAACTTGAAGACAGCCCGCTCCGACTCAAACTTCCCCCTCTGATCGAGACTCTGCAGCTGCTCTTCCGTCACCTCGTCGCGCGCACACTGCCAGATCCCATGCCAGATGCCCTTCGCCTGCACCGCATACTCGTGTCCTTCTTCCAAAGGCACATGCGGGATAGTGACCATGCGCTCCATGGAGCTCTCAGCGGGAATCTCGACGAGATCATCCCGAGAAGGAGGCAGCGCGCGGTTGAAGTTGATGGTGTCGAGGAGGATGGGACTATCGGTGGTGGTGTCGTTGATGTGGAAGACGCCGAGGATGCTGGCTTTGGGGTCGAAGGGGGTGCCCCAGTTGAGGAAGGTTACTGGGGTGGTGGCTGGGTTGTGGATTGCGATGTTGATGGGGAGGTTGATGGGGTGAGTGGCGGAGGGAGGGACGGGCGAGAGGGTTACTTGGAGGTTTGTCATTGTCTTCATTCATTCAGTTTGTTGAGTTCAGATGATGAAAAGACTGTGTCGATGCTGGATGAAGCTGAGTGAGCGGAGTGACGGAGCGGAGGGGTAGTATATGAGTGATGAAACTCCAAGCTTTGCATGAGATATGCATCCACCAATTATATGGACAGTATAAACTGCCAAGCTTTAAGCAGGAATATGAGTGGAAAATAACTGGGAAATAACTGGAAATAAAAGAGGGGAGGTGAGACAGGAAGTCTTGGAAGAAGTCTTGGGTTGCATCTCTTCAGTATCACCCGGATATTAAGGATTGATAAGGTGTTGATCGGCACTTCCATCTATCCTCTCCCAGTCACTCTGGATTACTTCTGTTACAATCTTGAGAATGGCCCACTTGTTTCACTCTCAGGGTCTGACCCTGAGTCAGATACGAGGCATCGAATCTAGATGCATCTGGTCAGTGCAATATGGCAATCAGTATGTTGAATGTCAACATAGCAAGGAACAAGCTGATATGAAGTCGACAGCCGGATTTATGCCGATGCACTGAATAAATCAACATGAACTTGCACACAGACTATCTAGACACGGACGCTTCTACTCAGGCATCGGACACCGCCGGTTGATCGTCTTCATCATTTACAGGCCGGACCAACCCTCTTGGCGCTTCCAATCAAAGTGCCAACCCGATATATCTCTTGCAGACAAGAATCTACTCAGCCTGAATACACGGTCCTCCGGCGGGCCAAGCCTACTCCTCGACCTGTCATCTGGCCCTCATCTGGCTCGTCATCTGGACTGTCATCTTGGCCCGCCGGGTGATGCTTCAATACGCCTCGTGGAGTGGTTGTCGGCTTGTAAAACGCCATGGATGTCTTCAGACACCCGGGGTCGTATCTTCTCGAGTCAAGACTTGCAGACGGGATAGATGTAACCTCCTGTTTTGGACATATCTCCGTTCTGTCCAGACTGTCCTATGGCTGGTATCTCCGTTCTGTCCCAGACTGTCCTTATGGACTATGGTCCTTCGGGATATATGCTCCCAGGATGTCTATAAATATGAGGATGTCCCAGGAGTCCAGGAGTCAGGACTCTTGAAGAATCGCAAGCAACAGCAATAGCATCTCAATCTGATACCTCAATTGTCTCAGCATCATGCAGTTCACTGTCCTTGCTTCCGCCATTTTGGCCCTCATCAACGGCGCTCTGGCTCTTCCTGCCAACGCCCCAGCCCTTGATGTCACCCTGACCCAGGTCGACAACACCCGGATCAAGGCCACGGTCAAGAACACCGGCAGTGAGGAAGTCACCTTTGTGCATCTCAACTTCTTCCACGATGCTGCCCCTGTCAAGAAGGTCTCGCTCTTCCGCAATGGTACTCTCTTCCCTTCTCGGACTGCGCCTGGGCAAAGAATATACTAACGAGTCAGCCACCGAGGTTGAGTTCACTGGAATCAAGCGACGCCTCCTCAGCGAGGGCTTCACCGACGATGCCCTGACTACCCTCGCGGCCGGCGCCACCTTCGAGGACGAGTTCGACATCGCCAGCACCGCCGACCTCACCGAGGGCGGCACCGTCACCGTCCGCACCGACGGCGTCGTCCCCCTCACCAAGGACCACAAGGTCTCGGGCTACATCCCCTACCGCTCCAACGAGCTCGAGCTCGAAGTCGACGCCGCAAAGGCCGCCACCGTGCCCGCCGCCATCAACCTCCATGCCCTCGAGCGCCGGACAAGGCTCGCCTCCTGCTCTGGCAGCCGCCTCACAGCCCTCTCCACGGCCCTGCGCAACACCGTCTCGCTCGCCAACGCCGCCGCCAGCGCCGCCTCCTCAGGCTCGTCCGCCCGCTTCCAGGAGTACTTCAAGACCACCTCCAGCAGCACCCGCAGCACCGTGGCCGCGCGCCTCCGCGCCGTCGCCTCCGAGGCTTCGTCCCAGTCCTCCGGCGGAACCACCTACTACTGCACCGACCCCTACGGCTACTGCGACTCCAACACCCTGGCCTGGACCCTCCCCTCCAGCAACGTCATCGCCAACTGCGACATCTACTACACCTACCTCCCCGCCCTGGCCAGCTCCTGCCACGCCCAGGACCAGGCTACCACCTCCCTGCATGAGTTCACCCACGCCCCGGCTGTGTACTCCCCCGGCACGGACGACTACGCCTATGGATACAGTGCTGCTACCGCGTTGAGTGCTAGCCAGGCGCTGCTCAACGCGGATACTTACGCCCTGTTTGCTAATGGTACCCCCCCCTTTTTCCCTGTCTGCATTTAAACTTGCAAACTAACATTGTATAGCCGTGAGACTCAACTGCTAGACAGTCAGTCAGACAAGACAGTCTACGACACGACACGACACAAGAGACGAACGAGAGATGAATAGTTAGCAGCCTATATAACACGAGTCAATTCAATCAATCAATCCTACTTATCATACTCATATCGTAACCATAAGCCATAACCAACCCATACCCCGTAAGATGCCATAGGCAAAAAGATTAAACCCTCCGACAAATCCCCTCCACACACTTATTACTACTATAACAACAATCCGCATCCTTCTCACACAGTTGAAAATCCTCAGCGCAGGCCGGCCACTTCGGATTCGTAGGCCGGCATTTCGTCGCCGCGCAGTAACCCGAGCAGCAGCCGAGGCCGGAGCCGAAATCGCAGGATTCTATCACCGTCAGCCAGCTTCACATATACAATAGAGGGAAAGTAAAGGGAAAGGGATGGGGAGGGCTACGGTAAACGCCTAGACAGGTTGGGGCGGGGATGCAGGTTGTTAGGGTTGAGGTCGTAGGCGAGGTGCGGGTGTAGGTGGTGCAAACGCTTGGGGCGGGGCAGGGTTTGGAGCCGCAGTTGTTGGCGGGGCAGCCTGGGGATGCTATCTTTTTGTTAATACTGTCTGGGATGGATTATGGGTGTGAGTATACCTGCTGCGAAGTTGAGGACGAGGATGGTTGCGAGGTGGGTGAGATGCATTGTGTTGGTTTGCTTAGATTGTGGTGATGGTATCGGTTACGGATAGATATTTGAATATACCTCTATCTATATATATTCAAGACTCGACATGACGGTGATGATGTATGATGAACAGCTGACATTGAAAGATATTCTGCCACTGACTATCAGGATCAATGCTGTTTGGTTGCGTTTCAGGGTGTTTGAGACCTGTCGAATTGGAGCATGTCGGGCTCGTATAGAAACCTTTTTGCCATGTCATGACAATGAATGTGTCTGGAGCACTCGGGGCTTGAGAGCTAAAGGCTTTAGATTGTTGGACTCAATCATTATTTGTATGTATTTGTTTGGTAGAGGAGAATTGAAGGTTTGGTTGAGTAGCAGCGGATTCTTAACTTTGATCATGCGCAGTCGAGGTGTTCAAAATAGAACTTAGAACATAGCATAAGATGCAAGAAGCTAACTCGTTCAAGCTCTACGTCCATCAAGATGCAGGAATACTGTTTCCCACAATGTCCCGTGGTTCATCAGCTATATCAAAAACTTCCAGGTAACATCCAAGAGAGGCTACTTCCATATCAACTACCTTCTGCAGCTGAAGCAACAAGAGGATCCGATACCTCGATTCAGCTAGTAATAGTACAATAACGCTATACACATACACTTATCATACACCACCCAACTGCAATCACGCAAATCTAAACAACCCCCGAAGCCTCTTCCCCACTCTCCCCCAGAAATCCCGCCCCGGCGCCTCTTCAAACTCCTTCACTACATTATCGTAGTGGTCCGGGTTGCTCGCCGGCCGCCGCAGCTTCGGCGGTAACGGGTACCGTCTCGCGTAGCGGTCTTCCAGTAATGACGAGAGGGCATTGAGCGAGGCTTCTGAGATTTCGACCTTGGGGGAGGGCTGTTGTTGCGGTTGTGCTTGCTGCGGTTGTGTGGTTGAGGTGGGGAGGCGGGATTGGAGGTAGGTTTGGACAGAGACGGAGGCCGGGCGGACGGGGTCGGTAGGCCAGTGTTTGAGGAGGTGAGAGACTCGGTTTTGTATTGACTGTGGGTTTAGAGTCTGCGAGTGTTAGTCCGGTCTTGCATTGTCGTGTGGAGTGGACTCACTGGTTTGCTCATTGTGAACTGATGTATCCTGGTAACACAAGGATAGGTAAACTAGTCTGACGGTATCGCGAGAGATGGATCAAAGGATCAAAGGGTGAAGACGAGAGAGCTGTGGCTGCTGTTGAGGAGCTTGAGCTTTCGATAAAGCAGTGATGATGATATCGGAAAATCGGAGATGCCCCAGGCTGCCATTTCGCCACTAGTCCACATTCAGCCACGGACACAGCCACAGCGGGAGTCTGCCTGATTAGTGAGGACTGAGGACTGACATTACGGTCGGCCGATCCCCTTCCATCCACATCCTAAGCAACGCCTCCACAGTATCGATTGTTTCCTGCATCTCTGCATCTCTCTGACATTCTTTCATCTGCTTCTTTTCTCGTCACAGTTGTCGTTTCTTTTGTTCAGTGCCGTTGTTGTAGTCCGAGTGTCTACGTGCACCCTGCTCAGCTCGTCATGAGCTCGCAGCGTTATCAGAGGGTAAGCGCAACTCATCTATATCGAGATATCATATCGATCCTTCGGTCAGTAAACAGCATCAGTACTGACAGCATAGGTTAACGCCCACGACGAGGACGACGAAGTTGATTCTCATTCGTCGATTACTCTGCAAACCGCTTCTACGCCCACGCCCTCGTCTCCGCCGCCCTCGTTTCACTCTCGTTCCTCTTCCTTCTCATCAAGAAGACTTCTCCAGAATGACCCCCATCGAAGCGATGCAGACCAGACCCTTGCCGACGCCTTTGGTGATGGAAGCGATTCCGAGGCAGATGACGAACCCGATGACCGACAGCGACTGATGCGCGCCCATCCGGAACCGTCAGCGGGCAGTGGCGGAGAGGCTGCCCCTTCGTCTGCCGCCAATGAACCACCTTCACAGAGAAACCAGTCGTCGACTCTCCAGAGAAGACCAACAATACTACCCAGTTTCAGCACACCCTCGTCAGGCGCAGGTCGCGTGATCAGTTCGTCAAATGACGGCGTCTTTGCCAACCTGGCTGCCAAGCCAGAACGGGGAGAGAAGAACGAGGATCTCCCTCCGGTAAGCTACATCCCGAGTATCCAGAAACTAGCACTCAGTAAGCTAATGTAACGTCTAGTCCTACGAAGAAGCAGCCGCAGACGCCACCCCCCCGTACTGGGAGACCACCATCTTGGCTCCCGGCATCTCGTCCGATGAGGTTTATGTGGATGGACTGCCGGTCGGCTCGGTCTTCTCCTTCGTTTGGAACGCCATGATCTCCATGTCCTTCCAGCTGGTCGGCTTTCTCCTGACCTACCTCCTTCACACCACACACGCCGCGAAAAACGGCAGCAGAGCTGGTCTCGGCCTCACATTAGTGCAATATGGTTTCTACATGAAAGGGGGAAGTGATGGGGGATCGGGAGACGGCGGTTCGGACTATGCTCCCCCTCCGGATCCCAATAGCCACAACTTCGATCCGACTTCAGTGACTGATGGTTCATCCGGTGGCGGCGGTGGCGGTGCGGTATCCGATATCACCACGAGCGAGTGGATTTCTTATGTCTTGATGATTGTCGGTTGGTTCATTCTGATACGCGCCATCAGCGACTTTTTACGGGCCCGGCGGCATGAGCAACTAGTACTACAAAGCCCCGAGCGTGGTCTCAGCGTTCCGGTCATCGCGGAAGGCGAACGGTCCGAAACGGTTGTATAGCAGCATTCAATTGACGCAAGCCATTCAATCGTGGACAGTACAGAAAGCGGATCATTCAGCAGATGGATTGGAGTTCATATCTGATATCCTTGGTTTATCTGGTCGGGTAATGGGACTCGGGCTCTCTCCTTCATTTCTATTCACGCCTCATTCAGTAATTATGGGTTCAGCAAGGGCATAGTTTCTTTGTAGCTATTTCGTTTGAGATACCAATTCGATGGAAACCGGCTTTGCCATCGGGCTCCGTAGATCAGCAGTCGTACGCAGGATTCCAGGCAGCGATTTTCCTTTCGCCGCTGACTTACGTGTCTCGTATTGCAGATAAATTTGCCGCGATCCCTGTCACTTTTCTGAATAGTATTGCTCGACAGTTCTCCATCTCATCCGGATTTCCTCGAAATTGTGCGACAATCATGCAGGTCGTCGCCGACGTTTAATCTCCCCTTGGCGGATTCGCGGATTGCGGCATCTCCGCAACGGCCAAAGTATCCCGCCTCTCCGCGATTGTTTGTTTTGCTCAGAACAGTGTTCCTTTCAGGCGTCCGATACCGCTTATTCCGTGCGCCCCGTCTACCTGCCACTGCCACTGTAAATAGTCAATTAAATGGCAATGGTCGACGGTGCGGCGGACGCAGCTTCTGCACCCTCCCCCGCGTCCCTCCATCCCAATATCCCTCAGGCTCCAGTCGAGGCTCGTTCCCTCTCGTCCATCACTACCATAGCCTCCAACCCACCGGCCTATCCTCGGAATCCGGCGCAGAAGAAGCTTGATCCTCTCGTGCTCTATATTGTGCGCGTACCAGGAAGCAAAGGTATCTCCCTGTGGAGTGCCCCCCATTCGAGAAGGTGGACAGCTGACCGTACAGATGTATTCCTCTCGCCGTTGAAGCCTCCGACCAAGTCAAGCATCTCCGCAGAAGCCATCAATGCCTCCCTTTACTACCTTCATGTTGCGACGCCAGAGGACGAGGTTCTGCTGCAGGAGGCCGAGGAGGCGCGGGAACAACAGGCTAGATTACAAAAGGAACAAATGCAATGGAGCGATGGAGCACCGCCGGAGTTTGCGCGATTGAACAATGTCCGGCGAAAGCCTGTTCCTGGTGGTCCTAGTCCTCTTCCACAGACGCAGTTGCAGCAGGAGAATTACTCGCCGTACCCTCCTTTGGACTCTCGTCCACCGATCCCGCGCCGTCCGACGCTTCGTCAAGGCTTGTCCACTGGCCCTTGGGCTTCGGATATCTGCGACCAATACATGGGCGACTCTCGTGGAGATACAGCAGATACAAAGCCCCCATTACCGCGTCGGCCTCTGCCTTTTGTGCCACCAGAGGAGGCTTCAGATTCGATCAGCGACAGTCCAGCAAAGAAGAGTCATCGATGGAGCGCCCTGTCGGGGTATCTTAACGCTAAAGGACTTGATAGCTTGAAGGAAAAGTACGAAGCCATATCTGCAGGGCGTCTCAGCCTGGATGCCCGTCGGCCAGAACTACGCCCGCATTCGTCTGACGGGACAGGATCGAATGTTCGCCGAGCATCGCCGTCAAGGAGCCCAGGGCACTCTCCGCACAGAGGCCAGACCAACCGAGACGGATTCCATATCACCCTGATCCGCCGCGATCCCACTCACGGCAGTCAATGGAATGTTGCGACCATCTCCACATCCAAGACAGACAGCACCGCCATCGACATCGAGATATCGACACCGGGGTATAACCGGTTCTTAGCCCAGGATGAGCCTTTTTCTCTGCAGAGTCTGGGCATAAACCTGCCGTCGGATGCACAGTTACCCTCGTCATTCAAATTCCCTACACCGTCGCAGCCTGAGCCCCCGTCCCGCGACCCTTCCCTGCCGCGCAAATTCCGCCGCCAGCTCCGCGTCTCGCGGCCACAGCACCACCACCACCGGGACGACTCGCGAGGATCACTAGATATGCCTACCAACAGAGCGTCACTGGATATCCGTGCCAGTAGTCCAACCCGGCCACACCCGCAAGCCCACTCCAGGCTGAAAAGCGGCTACTACACCTTCCTCTCGCCCTGGAACGGCATCTGCACATTCTCCACCAGCGTCAACGGCCGCAGCCTCAAATGCAAGCACATGATCCCCACGCCCTCGCACCCAGGCAATGGAACAAACCCCTCGAATCCCTCCGCTCCCGCCGTGACCGTCGCAGAAATCCGCTTCAACACCCCCTTCCAAGCCGGCCACCTTCACCACCTGCCCAGCGCCGCCCACATCTCCCCCTTCACCCTCAGCCAGACCTCCTCAGACACAGGCCACTCCTCCTCGCTTTCGAACCAAACATCCAACCCAAACAGACACAAACGCAACTCCCTCGCTCACATCCTCAACCCAAACACCTACACCCGACCCCGCGCCGGCACCGCCCCCAGCGCCAGCCCATCTACCGGACACAGCCACGCACATAGACACAAACACACCCGCAACCCCTCCTCAAGCAGCAGCAGCAGCGCCGAAGACCCCGACCCCGACCGTCTGGATCTATCTCTCGCGCGCGAACCAGCAGGCGGAGGCATGCGCGGCAAAAGCGCCAAACTAGGCAAACTGATCGTCGAAGACGAGGGCATCAAGATGCTGGATCTGGTGGTTGCGGCGTGCATGGCTGTTTGGTGGAGGGGATATTATCATTAACTTTTTTGCTTTGCTTTGCTTTCTTTGCTTGTTTAGTACGGAGGGAGTATTTTGGATATAGTGTATATGCGTCATGGTGTATATTGAGATAGGATGGGATGAGTATGGATGGATGGGTGGTTATGTAAAGAGAGGGACTGGATTTTACACGATTGGATGATAATGATTGACGCATGTTTTGTTTATATATAGAGCTGAATTGATTCGTACTCAAGATATGATCATTGCATGTGTTTACTTGAGCTTTGATTTCGAGTTGGAGACAATGTCTGGTCATGCATCTGTGTCTGCATCTCACATTGGCACAGGGGTATCGATATACTCAGTTTCATCCAGGCCAGGACGGCTACATGTTCTGCTAGCTGATGTACCAGTGGTAGTGCCCAGAGTCAAATATATGAAGCAGTATAGATGAGGAAGATAATATACTTGTTTATGAACAGATAACAATCGACATAACCGAGACGTGATATCGAGACATGCAACGACAGGTCTATTGGACATCCATCCCCCGCTGCAATGACGATTCCAGATCGTTCGCGTGGCCGCCCGCGGCGTGCACCTCCTGAGGCTTGGGCTCCTCCTGCTTCCAGGGTCCCTGCTGGTGGTCAGGGATGGGAACGTTGGTCTGTTGAGCAATCTGCTGCTGCTGCTGCTGCGCGGCAGCGGCGGCCTGCGCCTGATTCTGCTGCCGGACCATGGTGCGGAAGCGCACCACTTCGTCGTAGATCATCTTGCGCATCTCCTGCACGTCGTCGACGACCTCGAAGTGGAAGTCGAAGGTTGTTGGGCAGGTCGGCTCGTCGGAGGCGTCGTGCCAGATGTGCAGGTACGGGTGCTCCAGCGCCTCCTCAACGGAAATACGCGACGCCGGATCAAAGGCCAGCATGCGATCGAGCAGATCGAGAGCGTCGGGGTTGGCGTTGGGGAACAAGCGCTGGAAGGGGATCTTGGGCATGAACGGCAGGTTGCGCACGTATTCCTGGGCACGGGGAGATCCAATGCGGCTGAGGGTCTCCTCGTTGGGAGTACCCAGGTAGTGCAGGATCTGGTTGAGCTGGTCGACGTAGTCCCTGCCTTTGAAGAAAGGACGGCCGCCGAGCAGTTCGGCCAGAATGCATCCTACAGACCACACGTCGACTACGATTGTCAGCACCCGGTCTAAAACAGAAGGGAAGCGACATACTAGCTTTGGTGTAGCTCTGGAAGCTCAGCATAATCTCAGGGGCACGGTACCACCGGGTTGCAACATATTCAGTCATGTAGCCGGCGTTCTCCTCGGGGTCGATGGAAAAACCACGGGCCAGACCGAAATCGCAGATCTTGAGCTCGCAGTCCGCGTTGACCAGCAAGTTGCCAGGCTTCAGATCTCGATGCAAGACATTGGCGGAATGGATATACTTGAGTCCACACAAAATCTGGTAGATGAAAGATTGAAAGTGTGCGTCGGTCAGGGGCTGTCCCGAACGGATGATGGCAGCCAGATCACATTCCATTAATTCTGCAAATCAATCAGTAACTACTAGTGTTGCTGATGTACCATATATCGTGGCACTCACCCTCGTACAGATAGGTTTCGTTAAAATTGTCCGGTCGCGGAATGTCCATGTCGTATAGACAGGTGATCTGCATCTCCGATCAGCCCTACCGTCTTACGAGTAAACCAAGCAATTGACGTACGTTGCGGTGGCCTCGGAAGTGTTGGAGAAGCTTAATCTCTCTCAATGCCCGCTTGGCCAGGATTTTCTTGCTGAAGACATTGGTAACCTTCTTGATGGCGACACCCTCGCCAGTATGAACATTTGTGGCAGCACTACAATCGACGATCGTCGTCAGTACTTAGTCCCATGATAGATCCAGATCGCTCGCCCCCTGCAGATGTATAGAAACAGATAACCTCTCCAGCCTTGAGAATGCAGACACCTACCAAACGATACCGTATGCACCCTGGCCCAGCTCCTTGGTCACATTGTACCGTTCATCCACGATAAAGTCTTGGTTGAAGACCTTGAAGACCTTCCGACCCTGTAGATCAGACATGGCTCAATCCGACAGCGTTTTATCTTGGAGCGACCGGGTTATGATCGACAAGAAAGTCGAGGCGGGGAAGCGAAAGACGAGCGTCGTATGTGGCCGGAGTAGAATTCGAATCGCAAGCTTGTGCGTCAACGAGAGTGAATACGAAGGGGGTATCTCAACGGAGCAAAGTCAGAGCTCAAATAGTCGAAGGAATTTAAGGAGGAAAAAGATCCGGTGCGACTGAGACAAGGCTGGTGGATAGTAGGGAGCTGCCAGTTATCTCAGCCCCGCAGTACAATTCAGCCGCAGTAACAGATCGAAACCTCGGTGGACGGAGGGAATCAGGACAAAACAGTAGATGCAAAGTGTCCAAAAGGAGAACGAGGGGTAGAAAAGGATGAAAAGGAAGAGAGAAAGGAGGGGAAAAGGAGAACAGGATGTGTTTTGATGTGAAGCAGCGCAATTGGGGATGTGATGGGGGAGTTAATTAAGGAATGATTGGGGCCTGCAGCTGCTGGAGCGCCGGGTCGTGCATCAACTTAATCAATTAATCACAGCTGCTCCGCCGCAGTTGAGAGAAAGAAAAGAGACTCAATCAAAAGGTCATAATTATGATAAAAATATACACTGAAACAAAAGAATATGAAAGAAAACCTGCATGTACAAACACCGCGAGTCCAGGCTGGAAAAAAGAACTTGAATTCAAAGAAGAGATGCCACATCGAGAACAAAGAGATGCCTGAGGCCAGACCGAGACAGGAGAGGGGCTGTGGTGGGGATTCCCAAGGCTCCATGTCAGGTCCATATTCCATAATCGTCAACTGTTCTTTCTTGATGCTAGCCAGGACAATCACAGCGCTGACCAGCTTGCATCTGGCTTGAAGTCTAGAACAGATAGAAGGGAACCTCAATTCGACAGTCTATTATTCGCTACATAGCCAGAGACACCTAAATAACCCAAAACTCCGCCATTGCTAAGGTCGCATCGGAACAAAGACCGAGTATGACTTCGAATACGCCTTCGTGTACGACTTCGAGTATGACTTCGAGTATGCCTTCGAGTGTGAGTCCGGTACAATGCTGAATAATCTCCCAGAGTATTCCGTCACCGGCAAGCATGCTTTGTAAAAGAACCTGGCAGAAGGAACTTCACCCAGATGCAGGTTTCCAAACTACTTCCAGGACTTCAGGAGGATTCCCATCCCCCAAGTCATGAATATAGATCTGTCGAACAGACCTTCCCTGCCGAGTTGCGTTCTGTAAGCGAAAGGATATCTTGTCTTCATCCTTTCGGCGAAACGGACCCAGACTGAACGCGAAGCCGTCCCCGCCTCTGTATTTACTATCCTCCCACGTCTTCTCCATCAGATCAACATTCTCGGGTGAGGAATACTTGATCATAGAGAACCCGTTCACAAGGAACCACTCGTCCTTCAAGCGCCAACGATGCAGCACGCAAGCGTCGCCGCAGACGGCCGCAACCTGACCTAGCCCAACCATATCTGCCTGGAACCATGATTTCCAGTGATGGACCGAGAGCGGCAGCGGGCGACCGGACTCGTAGAAGCCGGAAGCATCCCCGCGGAGATCCAGCTGGTACAGATCGCGGTCCCAGGTGAGTTTCGTGGTGGTGTGGGTGTAGATACACCTGGCAACTCTTCGGTCGCCTGTAGTTTTGATGGTGTTGCAATCATCATACACCTTGTCGAGTTGCTCCAGGAGTGGCATTGAGAGGAAGATCCCGGCACCTCCGTAAGCCATGTAACTCCAACTGAACATCTGTGCGAGATCCTCCGTCAGAGCCCCGATATACTGTGGCTTCGTCGCGTCGTAGGTGGCGAGTCTGTTCACCAAGTTCCTCATAGAAGGGAAGAAGGTGTCATCGTCAATCAGGACAGCCCACTGTGTAGATGCATCGCGGTGCTTGAGCAGGACCCGAAGTAGAGAGAAGTACTGATCCAATCGCTCATCGTCCGATTGAATTATAGTCAAACGGATATCTAATTCCTTGACTCGTTGCTGCACCCTTTTTATTTCCGAGCCTACTTCGGAGTCCACCACAGCATATATCCGAGCGTCCGTTCCTGCAGCCCAGTGTGCGAATGCAGGCAGGGACTCATCCAGTCTTCTCAGTGTTGTCGCGACGCCGAACAGGATGTGGGACGCGTTGGGTGGTGCGACCGGTAACGGAGCGTGAATGGTCACTGCGGGAGAGCATATCTTCGGCGACAACGGTACCCACGGCTCGACTGTGTCCAGACGAATCTTCTGATAAGCAGGAAAACGGGTAGGCAAGGTGTCGGAGAATCCCGTAAAGTTCTCTGTTCGCGTGACGGCTATCTCGAGCCGTGCATAATTCGCAGACGAGTTGTACCCTTGAGATCTCAAGAGTTCAAGGTCGACGTAGCAAGTGCCTTTGCTTTCTGTGTCGTTGCTGGAAGGCAGCGAGGTGACGAGGTCAACATTAGAGGGACCGGCAGGTCTGGAGTAGAATACGAGGGAGGCGGACACCAAGACGAAGGCGGCAGCGAGGGCAAAAAGCTTCAGTACGGATGTATGTCGCAGTTGAAGAAACGAATGATGAAGTCGCTGCATGATGATTCATGCATGACTGTTGGCGTTGTCGCCTGCTTGCGTGAAGTCAGAACTCGCTGGAAAAGGACCTGCATCTCCCCTTCCTGTACAAAGGAGATCGGGTGAATTCCCCTTGACAACCACGATATCTTGGCAACGAAAACCTGGAGTCGTCGATGGTGACCACCCTTGACCAGACTGACCAGTCACCTTATCACCGCTTTGATTTAAGGGGTGATCGAAATTTCATAGGCCCACCATACTCACAGTGGGACCACCGGTGGGTATTTAGCGATTCATGCAGGTCGCTTGTATCTACAATGGTGGACGGTCCATAATACCTCTCTACAGAGTCAGAGAAA
The DNA here is from genome assembly GCA_011319215.2 of Scortechinia acanthostroma. NCBI lineage: Eukaryota > Fungi > Ascomycota > Sordariomycetes > Coronophorales > Scortechiniaceae > Scortechinia > Scortechinia acanthostroma. The sequence continues at coordinate 220,909 of JAABUG020000005.1, forward strand.
CCATGATTCTAGATCAGAACTTTCTTCGTGTCCTCATCGCTAAATACTCCAGGTCTACTTTTCTGCGTAAGAGGTAAATCAATGCCTACATAAGTCATGAGCTTCTATGCAAGGTCGCTGGCTGTAAAAATAGAGTCTGAATCGCTCTACAGAGCATTCACCAGTCTGCGCTCCTTTCTCAGGGCCCGGAGCTTCACGCGAGCCTCGTCAAGAGGAACCATGACGCCCTTGGCCTGTGTAGCAGGGTCATCGCGGTTACGGATGTTGACAGAGCGAGACTCCTTTTCTTGAGCGCCGACAACTACCCAAAGTCAGTACCATCCAAGGAAGAGATTAGTTTTCGCGATAGACTTACCGAAGATGAAGTTGTACTGCGCCAGCTGACCAGTGCGGATCTTCTTCTGCATAGTGTTACCACTAATGTCGATGTCCACATTCAGTTTATCGCCACGCAGGATTTGCTGCAGCTCCTCAACATAGTCATTGACAGCAGGCATGACGGGGACAATGAGGATCTGACGAGGGCTGATCCAGAATGGCCACTTGCCGCCAAAGTGCTCAATCAAGATACCCAGGAAACGCTCAAAGCTACCAATGATAGCTCTGTGGATGACAACAGGGCGCGCCCGACCTGGACCAGGCTCGTTGGACTTGGTCTCGCCTTCCTCCTTCGACTCTTCCATAACAGCCTGGCCCTTCTCGTTGGTCATGTACTCAAGCTTAAAGTTGATCGGTGCCTGGTAGTCCAGCTGGATAGTAGCGCATTGGAACTCTCTCTTGAGAGCATCAGCAATGGTGATGTCGATCTTAGGACCATAGAAGGCACCATCGCCTTCGTCAATCGTCCAGTCTTTACCCTTGAACTTGGTCATCGCATTCTTGAGCTGCTCCTCGGCATAGTTCCAAGTCTCGAGGTCACCGAGATACTTCTCTGGGCGAGTGGAAAGCTTCAGCTTAAATGTAAAGCCGAACAGTCCGTAGATGGACTGCAGGAAATCAAAGAGACCCTCGATCTCGGAGGAAATCTGCGGGCAGTCAGTTGACTATAAGACATAAAACATGGCGTGAGATCCTCCTCACCTGATCCTGGGTACAGAAGATGTGGGTATCATCTTGCTGGAACTTCCGGACACGAGTCAATCCACTCAATGCACCGGATGCTTCGTTACGGTGCAAAACACCAAAGTCCGCGATTCTCATAGGAAGTTCTCTGTAACTCCTCTCGCGGTGGCCAAAGAGCACGAAATGGCCAGGGCAGTTCATGGGCTTAAGAGCCCATTCTCTCTTCTCCACGTCGAGCTTGAACATGTCATCCTTGTAATGCGCCCAATGACCGGACGTCTTCCAGATGCCAACGTCGTACATGTTGGGAGTCTGCACTTCCTGGTAGCCGCGCTTGCGGTACTCAGCCCGCAGAAGAGCCTGCAGCGAATTGAAAATCTTGGTTCCGTTGGGGAGTAGGAAAGGACAGCCTGGAGAAACTTCATCGAAGAAGAAAAGCTCCTGGTCTTTGCCAATTCTCAAATGATTGCGCTTCTCTGCCTCCTCCAAGAACTTCAGATGTTCCTGCATCTGCTTCTTATCGGGAAAGGCAACACCACGGATACGTTGCAGAGAGTCGTTGGTCTGATCACCAAGGAAGTATGCGGAAGAGTTCTGGACATAGCAATCAGCGATCGGCTCGGCAAAACGGCTTCCGCAGGATCGTGTTCATACCTGCATAATCTTGAAGGTCTTGACCTTTCCAGTGTTCTGGATGTGAGGACCTCTGCAGAGGTCGACCAGGGTACCACACCGATAAACCGTACTCTTTTCTCCAGTCACCAGCTTGTCAATGTAGTGCAACTTGTATTTGCTGTAGGCGAACATTTTCTTGAGGTTTTCCTTCGTGACCTCCAATCGGTCGAAGCTTTGCTTTTCCTTAAAGATCCGCGATGCTCTGCTATCCAAGGCCGGCCAGTCACTTTGTGTTATAACACGACTATTTTCTAAAGTCAGACTCTTATTCCATCACAAGGTATACGTAAGAAAACGCAGGGATGGCAACTGACTTGTCAGGCATGGCCATATCGTAGAAGAAACCTTGAGGGGTGGGAGGTCCGTGGGAGAGAAGACATCCATATTCACACTCGCATGCCTCGCCCAAGCAGTGCGCGCTCGAGTGCCAGAAAACTTCCCGACCTTCGGGGCTCTCGAACGGAACAAAAGAGACGGTGCAGTCGCGCTCCAGAGGGCGGTTCAGGTCCCAGAGTTCCTTGCCATCGATTTTCGCCAGGACGACATTGGCGCTAATATCTTTGGGAACGTCTCGCAGAAACGAACCGGGGGTGGTCTCCCAAGCTTTGGCGGGGACAGGAGAGGGGCTGCCGTTGCCGAGATCGAGAAGGACCTTGATTTCCGGGTGAGGCTTGTTCTTGAGCTCTTCAAGATACTGTTGCCACAATTCTTCAAACAGCTTGTTCCGTTCAATTATGAAATCAGGGAGGGAGTCGGTATTCGAGGCTGCATTAGCTTTCGCAGCCTTTGGCGGGGCATTGGCATTGGCGTCCTGGCCTTCTGCAGGCCGCACTGGCAATTCTTTCGAGCCTTCAGAAGCCATGGTGTATGCGCAAGTGAAGACCAGCAATTTGCGAGACGCACACAAGAAGAGAGAGGCAGACTCAGAACGATGACTCTTCTCCAGCGTATGCGAAGAGTCATAATAATTCACACGGAGAGGGGAAGGAAGGCGGTGAGCCACGTGACATAAAACTGCCCTTAAGGCTAGCGACACTTTACCGTTTCGGGGCTCCCACCATTTGAAAACTTCTCCGGCCTCCGAACTCCAGACAGCTCCATCAATCACAACACCACAGTCAAGATGTCGTTTCGTGGAGGTGGCCGTGGCGGCTTCGCCTCAGGCGCCAACCGTGGTGGAAACTTTGGTGGACGTGGTGGTGAGTTCGAATATACGCCAAAGTTGAAGATTGATGGTTATTCGGGCTAACGAAATTTTCGTCGGACAGGCCGCGGAGGATTCCAAGCACAGACTGGACCGCCAGCACAGGTTTTCGGTATTTATACATTTGCGACTGCATTTGGGGGAGATATGGAGACTAATTTTCGTCAGAGATGGGAACTGTCATGCACGCTTGCGAAGGCGAGATGGTTTGCGAATCAGTGAATCCCAAGATTCCTTACTTCAACGCCCCTATCTATCTCGAGAACAAAGTACGACATAGACTACACTCTACCTCATGTCGCGAACTTAGTGCTAACTCTTATAGACTCCTATCGGCAAGGTCGACGAAGTTCTCGGTCCCATCAACCAGGTTTACTTCACCATCAAGCCTCAGGAGGGCATCGTCGCGACATCCTTCAAGCCTGGCGACAAGGTCTATATTGGAGGAGACAAGCTTCTGCCTCTTGAGAAGTACGTTCTGAATGCTTTGATTCGCATGTTTGCATGACTAACTGTCGATAATAGGTTCCTTCCCAAGCCTAAGCCTCCACCAGGTTCGAAACCGAAGAAGGCCGTCGGTGCCAGAGGTGGTTTTGCTCGCGGAGGCGCCAGAGGCGGAGGCGGCTTCCGTGGTGCACCTCGTGGTGGCCGAGGCGGCTTCGCACCCCGAGGACGTGGAGGACCTAGAGGGGGTGGTTTTGGTGGAGGCGGTTTCCGTGGTGGAAGCAGAGGAGGTGGCAGAGGAGGACCTCGTGGTGGTAGTGGAGGTTTCCGACGATAGACAGTTTGTCTTGCCTAGTACTGTCTTATTATGGCGTTATGGGAAAACGGGAGCTCTTGCAGGAACCTTTTTTTGAGATATTTATTATGCATATGAAAGTTTGCTGCTTCAGTTTCTGCGAGGGTGTAAGATACAGCCCGAGTCCAAGTTCTGTCCACTTGCAACAATACTACGTCCATTATCCTTCAATCTTCGAAGACAGGTTAGCCAGCTCGTAGCCATCGAATATTAAAGCTGGAAAATTTCCCTAGCCCGCATGTGGCTTGAACTTGTGGCGCAGCTTTGCGCCGCCTTTGCAATGACGTCTGGGCTCTGGAACCGGATAATCTGTGCGTTTGTCAACACTGGAATCCTCGACCCGTTTCAACCTGCTACTTTCCTACAAAAGCCTCCAGATCGCTCTAAAACCTGCATTTTAGTAAATTTTCTGTCATATATTATCTCCTCTGGTTGATACAGATTGAGCATGTCTCGCCGAACAGCAGCCATGCCGTCAAGTCAGTCTTCAAATAGCGGTGTCACACCTTCGGGCGACGGAGGTGAGTTCGAATCACCAACGGCCGCCATTGTCTGCAACATGCTCACCCATCGACTGCAGGTCAGGAAAAGCAGAAGATGCTCCTCTCGTCGGAGACGGGTCACTTCAGCTTGGTCAGGTTAGCATCTGAGTGTCTGGTGGAATCAAGATAGGTTGCTCATTCAAATTTCGTGCAGGGCGTTGCATCTTGCTGATTTGGTGACCGAGCTCAATGGTAAGACCTGTTATAAAAACATTGTCTGTCCTTTATGCTGACCGTGCTCGATAGGATTCTGTGGAGGTAAGACCGCTATCACGTTAGAGGTGAAATTCTGAAGCCACGCTGACTAGATCTCGAACAGTCATGTCCGTATTCTCGTCGATGCGTTACTGTCTAGGAGACCCGCATGATCATGGTGCTATTTGGGCTGCTCTTGGTTTCATGCCGTTTGGTTTATTCTTTGATTTTATGGATGGCAAAATCGCGAGATGGAGGAAAAAGTCGTCCCTCATGGGACAGGAGCTTGATTCTCTGGCGGACTTGGTATGGCACTTTCGCACTCCGGGGCCAGCCGGACGCAGCTGACTCTTATCTTTCTACTCTAGATCTCCTTCGGTCTCGCACCGGCCGCATGCGCATTCGCTCTTGGGGCCCGCACCGCCGTCGACCATCTTATGTTGGCGTTCTTCGTCCTTTGTGGCTTAACACGGTTGGCCCGATTCAACGTTACCGTCGCCGTCCTCCCCAAGGATAAGACCGGCAAGTCCAAGTACTTTGAAGGCACACCGATCCCGACGACATTGGGCATTGCTTCGCTCATGGCCTACTGGGTATCTCAGGGTTGGATTCTCGATAATCTTCCTTTTGGAGTCGCCGCCCAAGGCACGCCATTTGAGTTTCACCCTGTCGTTCTGCTGTTTGTCTTGCACGGCTGCTTGATGGTCAGCAAGTCGATAAAGATTCCCAAGCCCTAGAGGGGTTGATAATCTGTACAGACGAGTTCAGGCTTGTCTGCTCAAGATTCAATACTGTGATAGAAAGATCTTTCTACGAACATATATACAGGCGAGGACATGAAGCATCGTTGAATACAATTTTGAAAAGAACCTTCAGGGCAATGTCTAGCTTTGTTCAGCTTTCCACTAGGAACCCTCTCTTGCCGACCGCAATAGATACCCTAGTCAGATGCGTCCACCATTGGCAATTCATATTGAACATCTAATCAATACTGTTATATAATCAAGGAATTTTATGGCCCGTAGCATATCCGAGCATTTCTGTTTGGGAGACTGAGAATGGATGACAATGAGCCATCAGTCTTAATACAGATTGCGATATATAGACGGCTGCGCGCCGGCTACAACGATCCCCATCAATAATTGCCTCAAACCTCCAGTCAAACTTGCAAAGTTGAAAACAAGGCTGTCGAGTGAGTACAGATAAACCTAACACAGATTCCCAAATAGGCGCGAGATCGCCAAGTCAGGTCCCAGATGCCGAATCTCTAGTCTACTGGTCACGCAGTGAGGCAACAGCAGGTCTACTTTCCATCTTACGGCGCGCTTTTGGGTGACTCAAAGGTATTTCTCGACAGTGGACTCGATAGACCATCGAACTAAGACAGAAATTGACTGGAGGGAAGCCTGACTGCTGTGTTGTGGGTCAATTGACAGGTTCTAGACCTGCCCGAGGGCTTTACGACTCTGTCGACTCGGGACTCTGGACAAATCTACAGTCTACAGAGTCAGCTTCCGGTCCTTCCGTCGAGGTATTTCATACGGTAGACCTAGTCCGAAGGAGTTGAAGTGAAGGTGAAATGCTGATGTATCCCGTAGTTGTATTGAACCCGTCCTGGGCTCAGGGTGATAGTCTGTAGGATAGTGTTAGTCACAAAGAATAGCACACGACCAGGGTCCAGATTTGGTTCTTGCAAAGTGAGCATTGATCTGTTTCTATTCTTATCTAGTAGTGCGAGTTGGTAGTCCCGACTCCCGGGGAAGCATCCGTCTCAAGCTCTGTGGATTATTTGAGGCTCTGACAGAAGTACAGAGGAATCCGTGCCTGTCTCTGGATCTTGAACCCAGCCTATTCGGACCTATTGAGGTAGCTCAATCGCGTCAAGTTCCTGGGTCGAATCTGATTGAATGAAAGAATTCGCGACAAAGGAATTGCGAGCCTGTGCCCTTGAGCAAGCCACTACTGTGTCATTGTCTCTTGTAGACGTTTCCTCTCGGTCTTGAATGAATTGACTCAGGTCAATCAGACATCCTTCTGGAATGCTTCCTTACAAAGGAGGTATTCCTCACTATACGTGCCACGTCATTTCGTTGCGAAGAATGACTAGTCATCGTCCTTTGCAGGACTCGAGAAGCCGACTATTTCGCATTGAAGATCATAGGTTTCAAGAAATCGCAAATGAAGCGGTGCAAACATGAGCACGGAGTACAATATTCCCTAGGATATCTCAGATGAAAACAATGTGAGGTGTTCACCCTACCCCATACTGGGCCTTAAAGAGTCAGGAGTCAGGGACAGTCTGTTGATGTCATCCCAATAACATCGTGTTCGAACTGGTGACATACGCAGGTTGCTGTCCTCGGCCTACGTCCGTCTCACACTCTACAGAAATGTACCTCTCTATGGGAACTTTTTGGTTGATCTCCATCGTGATGCATGTCTGTCTGACGATTTAAGTGGCGAAGCCAAGAACTATCATCTTCATTCTAAACCGCTGATGTTCATCATCATCACTCGTATGGAATAGTCACTGTCATTGGCAGACCTCCCGAGTCTTGTTGATCTCAAATTGAGCGATCAAGGTACTGTCCAAGGTGTGTTACAAAGAAGGTGAACCTTACAGTTTCTTTACAGGTTCCAGCGATCCGCGTTGACCTGCAGAAGCCATGAAGGGGTTAAGCCCCACAAAGTCCGGGAGTGGCCGCTTGGAGCCTTGGAACTCATAGAAGCATGGTGAGTTTGGAGTAGCGACGAGAGGATAATTTTGCACAAGTCTGAAGGTGAAGCGAGGAAACCTTTTGCTATGTCGAGAACCATATTGGTTGTGACCATCATTATTATTATCGAGGTCCTTGAAGAAATGTGAGACATTGATCCGCGCTATCGGGAGTACGGAATTAGGACACGCATCATGGGTCTGTGTGTGACTGATTCATTAGGGCGCTTGACCCAAACAGGGATCGACGACGCCCCATACGATATTGGGCGTCTTTGTCATTGCTTTGTGGCTGACAATGGCTTGTCGGAAATAGAGACCTAGATACAGTATCATCTTCAATAAATAACAAGAGATACAATGTGGAGTGGCCAGATAGATAGTTTATTGATAGATGCTGGGGTCAACTCGAATATCAACTCGAAGAAAGAAGTTGAATAGTGCTTCAAAAGGAGCAGGAAGCTCGGAGATCACGCAGTGCATCCCGAATTAATCATTTGCTTTGTTTCATGAGGATACTTCGACCATGCAACAATGAAAGCCTATCCTAGCTTTGAGGTCAATAAAGCAAAGAATACATGACCTGTGACCACTAGGAGACGACAGGCTCTTTAACTCTGTTCATCCCACGAGATGTGCTTGTCTGAATTTTACTAGTGTATCTGAAGATCTTGTGAATCCTTTCCGCGAGCACATCTATTCCCCCTCAGTCTTGAGTTCGGTTCCTTTATCATAAGGAAGACCAGGAGCCTACCACATACATAGCTACAGCATTGTACCTACGCCATGCCTATGTACCTTACAGTTGCAGGTACGTACCTTGCTTAGCACATCAGGCAAGTCATAAGTACGTATCGCACGGTACCTGCTTTACTCTGTATAGACCATCAGCCCCTCTTCAATTTCAATAATGAAAGTATGAAACAGAAGCAGAGCCACCACAAAATTCAGCAAGCCAACGCATGCCTTTACCATCCCAGGCTTAGTCTGTAGCACAATCGCTCCCTTCTCCAAGCCGGGTAGCCCAATATGGAAACGACTTACCGTGCCCCTGGTCATAAGCACGGCAAAGCGCTTATGTAAACGAAGATCTTTCATTTCATTGGGAAGAATCATGAGTGGGGATCTTTACGCGGGATGTAAAATTACCGTCACAGGCGAACCATAAACAGGGCCTGTTCCTTAGAGACAATAAATGGCGTACCGTGTTTGCTTCGGATTCCTTGTACCTTAGGTGCGGGAGAGCTCGCATTGTTTACCTTACCCTGTACCTTACCCTGTACGGAGTACTCTGTACCTTAGGCTACCTTAGTCACTCCTAATAATAATCTGAACCTACTCTGGAGAGATTATCGCTTAAGCCAATAATCCCTCCACTCTGTCCCTCTCACACTATCAGTCAGTCAGTCTATCTTCCCGTCTTTCTCTAGATCCTTCTCCTCTCCTCCTCCTTCACCCATAATAATCATTTCCTCCGCTAAATTTCCACTCATTTCTATCGTATGTTGAAAGGGTTCGACTTCATAACCATCCTTTGTATTCTTTCTCGACGTCCTTCTTGTTCCTAATTTTGTTCTTCGACGCCTCCGTTTTTCCGTTCTACCTCAGGACAAATTTTCTCTTATTGACGTGAAGGAGATTGTTTCCTGACTGGTCACACCGTGGTGCGATTGGCTCCGTCAGATTGCTCATTTCAGCTTCCCGACAAAAGGGGTTTGTGAAACAATCGGTCCTCAACTTCTTCCCCGCCAAGGGACCATCTTCTCCAGAAGGATCAACACTCGCTTTTCATCGATATCACCCTCTTTCTTCACTTCACTTCACTTTCTCTCAACTAAACCTCTTTCGTCGCTTTTCTCTGATATCTCACGCCCGTCGACCCGTCATATCAATCGTCTAAGCCGGGTCCGACCGTCGAGAAATCGCGACGACTGTTTCTCGTTACCGGTCCTACCACTCGCTACTCAAGAAGGATAAAGGAGAAGATTGAAGACAACATCACCAAATAATATCCAAGGGCTACGCTGGTCGTCCCTTGTCTCTCGTTTCTCACCAACACTCATCAACAACTTAACTCCCCGACTCGCTTTTTGACATTCCGGTCACATACCCCAAACAAAAAATGAAGCCATTCACAATCCGATCAGCTCTTACAGCCTCAGCGCTGCTCCTCGCCTCCAGTATTCCAGCAGCCTTCGCCGACATGGTAAGCGTGGGTTGTTTCAGTGACTCCACGCCGTTGGCAGACCAAGGTCCATATATGTATCAGAGTAACGGCTGGTGTCTGCAATTGTGCCTGAAGACCAACAGTCTTGTCTTTGCCTTGACGAAGGGAACGGACTGTCTCTGCGGAAATGAGCTGCCCCCAAAGTCGGCTAAGACGTCCGATTCCAATTGTAACGTCAAATGCGCTGGTTGGCCTGATGTCATGTGTATGGTCTTATCTTGATCTTTTACTTGTTCCGTTGCCGTGCTGACTTGATGATTTAACAGGTGGTGGTAATGATGCCTTCTCCGTCTACCTGACAGGCCTGAGTTCCAATGTCCCGTACTACTCGGATGGTTCGTCTTCGAGTACCAACTCAAACTCGACATCGACGACCAACGGCGGCTCGACGGTGACTACTGGCAGCCAGGGTCAAGTCGTCACGCAAGGCGAGCAGACAGTAGTGGTCACAGCACCCCCTAATGCGGCGGGTTCGACAAATGGAGCGACCCAGCAAAAGAGCAATGGCCCAAACACTGCTGCCATCGCTGCCGGTGTTGTTGTCGGTGTAGTCGGGTTCTGTTCCCTTGTTGGAGCTGGATTCTTCCTCTGGCGCTTCAGGAAGCGCCAGAACGTGCAGCCGCAGTACTCGAATAACGTTGCCAATGAGCACTTTGCCAAGCCCATGTCGCAAGATTCCACGTCCGATTCCAGGTTCGACGGCGGCTTCATGGCACAACGGCGCCAGAGCAATGGTAGCATTGACGATGATCACGACTTTTCCCGTCGTATCTTGCAGGTGAGGGTTTTCAGTTTTGCGCTTGGAATACTTGGCTATGGGCACTGACACGGAATTCTAGGTAACAAACCCTGACGGACGTTAATTCCACATGGATCGAAACACTCCCTAGCCGCATTGCATCAAGGCCAGCCCCCAAGACTACAAGGCAATCTGAGTCATCGGTACTATGACTGCAACATACTGTTACGAATTCCTCAACGTTGTTCCTAGCCTGTTATCTCGAAGTCATCCCTTTCTAGCAGTTCTTTATTCAGCTTGTTGTCCTGCGCGCGTGATAAAGAGGGTTATTGTTGGAATCGACGACTATCAAATGCTATCGGCGAAATTCGGAAATCCTCAAACACTCGCATCATCTTCGTTTCTATTGAAGCTGCAGGTCAAGGAGCTTCCCGGGCAGGTCACACCGTTTGCAGAGGATATTTGGACCACGGGAAATCATCCCAAATCGGTCGTATATACCTTGAATGTTGCTTTCGGCAGGGATATTGGTAAGGTCATGGGCCTGACATTGTACTTGGACGCATGTCAAGGAACTTGTATTATTCAAAAGGCGTTTCACAGTTGGGGCGTCGATTCATATTTTCTGTAATCAGTTCAATTCTCTGGTTTCCCCTCTTCTTGAGCTGGACTATCTCTTTCATTTTGATTTCTTTTTGTGATGTCACATTTTGCTTTTCCAAGCCATCACTCAACTTCCTCGTCATCCTGGCTTCCGCCCCTAAGGTGGATGAAGAACAGCGACTGAGCTGGAGAGTTGTGGACAGGTCTTGCAGTTAATGTTTGAAATGAATATGGATACCACCTCTAAGCAATCACCTGAAGTCAATACATGAGCTCACCTTATAACACCGTAGCGCTTCCAGCTCAGTAACTGCACTTAACGACTTCTTTCCAAGAATCCCATCCATATCGAATCCGCGTCGCTGAAAATATATATCTGGTCAACTCGCCATCTCACCACCGGCGACTTCCTGAAGTCCTTGGAGGATATGCCGTCGGTCAAGCATTTCCAATTGAGAGCGAATGGCAGTAGGCCTTGAGCAAAGAGGTTTCCGACACCTCATGTTTCGATCGAATCTCGACAAGCTCTCACTCGTGCCTACTCTGCCGCTGGAAGTAAAGACCCTTGTTCCGGCACAAGCAAGGACTCGCGTGATGGTCTCTTTCCGGCGCTACGGTTTCTGGGCCCTGAGGCCGATGGAAAAGTTCTCCGATTGCTGTTTCCCACCCTGCGTCGCCTTTAGGGGCTTCATGTCATACACACTGACACCCGTTTCTACGCGAAACCATGCCCACTACCTTATACGGAGTGTGATTCTCACCTTGAAGAGATCCTCTTCAGCAGCGAGGATGAGCCATCAGTCCCTACTGAAGTACTAGTACGCATAGCTTCGGATCGACTCAGCTGCCCGACCTAAGCTAAGGCAAAGGAGCCAACTGAGACAACTGAACAAGATGATGTCTTGAAAAGTCGGCCATCGAAATCGGTGCACCTGGACACCTATTGCCTGGTATACCCATGAACCTCTCTGCAAGGTCGCTCGTCCATCGCTCGAAACTGTATCTCGTCTGCGGCGGCTGCCGCTGTTAAACAAGATGGAATTAACTCATCTCGCCGTGACGAGCCCCATAAGGCCGTGTTTCCGCGGCGCTATGATCTTACATTGGGCCGAAACACGAATCTCTCGTTAGAAAGAAGGAAGCTCTGTGGTGCGAGAGCTTATTGTGCAGGCTCTTGATGAACGGTTTCCTGCGCTGACAGGCTCAATTGCCCCCGCAGCTGAGAAAATCCTCAGTGACCGACGGAGGACAAACTGGGTCACATACGGGGGAGACTATGTTGCTTCGAGTCGTAGCTAATTCGCTGTATGAAAAAGCCCGACGCTGATTGATCCTTTACCACGCGACAAGTACAGATCTGAAGCGTATACCAAGAAGACTGTCGGCTAGTCTAAATAAGGCTTGACCTCGGGTAAACTTGCTGTGGGGGTGGAGAACCAAGGGCGGGAACCACCGCCATCACCAATTGCCGCCACGCTCTCCAACTGGTCGCTACGGATCAAACGGCACACTGACTCGCTTTCTTTGATTCATCCTTGATCGATGTGGGGACTGAGAGTCATTTCGACTGTGGACGTTCGGGTTTGGAGTCATAAAATGGACCGTATCTGGCAGATTCATGATAGAAATGTGATCCGCATGCGGAGAAACATCGAGAAGAGGGACTGCTCTCCTACTAAGAGCAGTATGCAGACAGAAAGCGAGCAGAGATCAAGTCGATATCTCACTGACAACAGACATATAGTCATTTACCAGCTACCAAACTCTGAATCCTCAATTCAATAATCAAGAGGATAGTGTTTCCGGCAGCAAGTGGGGAGAATCGGTGGTAGTAGTACCTTAGATCTACACCTGCCTCAAACGGCGCCAGCAGATAACCCTCGCTTCTTTCTCTTTTTACCTAGTAGGTATTCCCTTTCGCTTCCTTCCTTCTACAACGTTTCATTACACTCAAGGACGCCTCTTGAAGTGAACTTTCTCCACTGCTTCGGACATGGAGAAGCATCGCTGCTGTCATTATATATCCATGAGACTTATTAGCTGACATTGCTACCGTTGCAGGATTTGCACAATATCTTCATTGACTGCTCTATATTTCCCTCATCCTTTCTTCCCGGCTTTTCTCTTTGGACGAAGTGCCTCTTGGATCTCCCTGAATAACCCAAGATCCCAACACTGATGCTGAAGGGTTGCATCTTGCGTCATCGATCTTATACTCCCGTCCGTTTTCAGAGGAACAACCATAAGGATTTTTTTACGACGAACGAATTGCACATACGTAAGAAATGACTTCCGCGGACCTGGAGGAAGGTGTTCAAGAAATCCCGTCGGCGGACACCGTATATACCGATGCTCCAACTGTCAAAAGGTCCGGAGACGAAGAGGTATGTGCCGAAAAAGATGCCCATTCTTCGTTCCCGGGATCCTTGCAGTCGGCCGTGGAGGAGAAGGGTACAGCGATCGATATCCCATACGCAGAACATGAAAGTTTGCCGATAGCGGTGCCGAGGCTGAAGCGCAGAGGGCTTTTCGGACAACTTTCCCTGCTGGCAGAGGTTGAGAATCCGAAGACGTATCTCCGAAAGACAAAATGGTTTATCACATTCATCGTTGCGCTGGCAGGATCTACGGCTCCCATGGGTAGCTCGATACTATTCCGTAAGTGGATCCCAGTTCAACCTGCCTTTAGCATTGAACCCGCCTCCTCTTGACCCTCGTTGGTCAAGTACTTTCTTGACGTGCTAACACGTTCTCCAATAGCCTCCCTCTCACAAATATCCAAGGAAATGGGCGCAGAAACCACTGTCGTCAACCTGAATATCTCGCTGTACATGCTGAGTATGTCTATCTTTCCACTTTGGTGGTCGTCTTTCAGCGAGAGGCTTGGTCGACGAACGATATACCTCGTATCCTTCACTCTCTTTGTGCTGTTCAACGTTCTGAGTGCCGTATCCCATTCCATATCGATGCTAATCGTCATGCGCATGTTGAGCGGTGGAGCGTCTGCATCAGTCCAAGCAGTTGGCGCAGGGACGATAGCAGATCTGTGGGATTCGCATGAAAGGGGACGCGCAATGGGCATTTTCTATCTGGGCCCGCTGTGCGGTCCGTTGCTCGCTCCCATCATTGGGGGTGCTCTGGCAGAGCGTTGGCGATGGAGGAGTACCATGTGGTTCTTGGCCGTTTATGGTGGAATCATCGTGATATTCATCGTTTTTGCACTTCCTGAGACATTGGCCAATCGAAAGCCACTTGATGAAGATGAACAAGCACCTGTTGAACGACAACTCAGCCGGATATCTTCACGCCAGGTTGTTCACCTCACTGCCAGATGGTTGAAGGTTCTCAAGATGGTTTTTCTCGACCCTCTTAAGATCGTTCTGTACTTGCGTTATCCCGCAGTGCTTTTGACTGTATACTACGCAAGTATCACCTTCGGCTCCCTGTACGTGCTGAACGTTAGCGTCGAACATACATTCTCAACGAGCCCCTACAACTTTAGCACCATCATTGTTGGGTGCCTCTATATCCCGAACTCGCTAGGTTACGTAGCTGCTAGTATTTTCGGCGGCCGATGGATTGACAATATCATGCAGCGTGAGGCTAAGAAGGCCGGCAGATATGACGAGCACGGCAAGTTGATCTATCGCCCGGAGGATCGCATGCGTGAGAATGCCTGGCTGGGCGCATTTTTGTATCCTGCAGCATTGATTTGGTACGGCTGGACTGCTGACAAGGGGGTCTTCTGGTTCGCGCCGGTTAGTCGGTCCAGTATTTTTGCATTACTACGAGGGTGAAAGCTAACTTTGTCTCCCAGATGGCCGCCAACTTCTTTTTTGGTGTCGGATCAATGCTCATATTCAGCATGGCAACGACGATGTTGACAGAATTCATGCCTAAGAAGTCATCAACAGGTGTCGCATTGAACAACTTTATGAGAAATATATTCTCATGCATTGGATCGGTAGTGACAGCGCCCCTTATTGATGCGATCGGTAACGGATGGCTCTTTACGATTCTTGGGCTGGTCGCTTTCGCCAGCAGCTCGGTGATTCTCGCCATGAGGGTATTTGGACCTCGTTGGAGGAAGTCGATGGATGCTGTCAGTCGCTAGCCCGGTCTCTTTTGGGTGAGACTGTAAAAAGATACCCCAGTAACGTTATTTTTACGAGTCATGTTAGCATAGCGACAAGAAATCATCGAATTGTCTGCTCTCCTTGTGCTGGTGTAGGTTACAGGCTCTGTAAGCGCACAATTGCATTTTGCTGGCCCCCAGAATGTGAAGATTAGACTCGTCAGATTGGTTGCTTGTAGCCTTTGAAGCAGTTGCATGGCCATGTTGTGAATAGATTGTCCAAAGAGCACAGAATATTCTTGAGGTAACCAGAAGTCGGTGATGTATCATCCGCAATCATGCAGGTAACCATCATAGGAAGGTTTCTCGATAACCTACTAACTATCCAGTTGCATACAGCTCTATGATTGGTAGCCCTGTTTATGGCTACGGGATAGCAAGCAAGAGGCTTCTCAATGTCTATCTATGCCGAGTCAAATCTCATTGTTCTGGTAGCATTGAATGGGCCGAGCTGCTCTTTTCGGACAGCTGCTGCTCGGCGTGGCATACTCGGCACAGCTCTCTACCTTACTGAATCCTGCTCTCCTTTGCTCTCATTAATAAGGTATTGAGAGGAGCAAGGACGAGCCCTTTCAGTTTCAAGTGGGCCGACTGCTCCATAGTTAGGCGAAATTGACCACTCATTGACCGCCAAACTAGCAATCCACGCCTCATTTTTTAGGTGCAGCAGTACGGAGTAAACAAACCGGCTGATTCTGTGACATGTTTTGGTGTTTCACAATCAGGACTTCCGGGTTATTCTGTGGCTTCTGGATTTGTCAGGTTATTGTTGATTCTAGAATCCAGTTCATCCAGATGATAACATCAATAACATCAGATGTGGTTTGTTGAAGACAACAATAGATGGAGGTTGAGGTTGGTTGTACGGTAGAATTTGGGCATTGCCTAAAGCGGTATAGACGGACCTTCGTGTTGCTGAAGTGTCTCGGTGGAGCTGGATCGCCTTCTCTTTCTCATCCCCAAGACGGTTTCATCTAAGTATTTTGTCTATCTACGTCCAAACCATCATTGTCGATGTCGTAAATCGCAGAAATGAAACAAGATGATGATCACGATTGACACTCTGCTGCAGAGAACAGGACAAAACACACAGTCGATCATGCACTCCAGTCTGATCCCAGTCATTCTGGCCGGTGCTTCGACGCATCCTCCACACATTATGCACCTTATTGCGGCCGCTGCCCGCAATTTGCGTTGGGCAGGAATCGGTGATTGAGGAGTGTCGCTCAGAGGTTGGACATGATTGTCATCCTCGTTGTCTGGTCATTGAGTCACTGGAGGTTGGCTGCCTATCTACTAAGAATAGGGAAAGCTCGAGTCCTTCCGCGCTTCTGCTTCAATGTTCGATTTGCTTGGCATCTCCGTGTCATTAAGATGATGTCCATCGTCTAGAATAGGAGCTACCCGATGACAGCGCTCTCCTTGCTGGTCGCTGCTCTGCCTACTAATGCTTTACTCTTTTCGTCCACGCGCATTGGCTTAACCAGGCGAGGTTATTGCGGGTTATGGCCAAAAACAGAGAAAACAACACAGACAATCACGATTTATCGGTGGCACCACCCCCACCAACCTGCAGTGCCCAGTTATCACTTATCCACACCCACACAACTCCACCACTGGATTGCTTCCCTTTCAATCGTCAATTCCCTTCCTCGCCCCGCTGCCTAGCTGGCTACTGCATGCTCTTCCTGCAGATGGCAATCGTCCTGCTTTTTCCCGGCCCTAACGATGCTTTCGGGAGGGGGTCTCCCAAGCTCTTTTCCTATATTCGTTAAGGGCCATGGATCCGGGAGACGTGGTCCAATCAAAAAACATGCCGTTGGGTAGTTCACGGGCGACGTGCCACGGCCGTCCGGCCTCAAGACTCAACTGCAGATTGGCAGTATCCCATCCCAATGGGCAGAGGCGGACGGCTATACGTCGCCTCGCCTTGGACCTTGGGCGGAACCACCATGTTGTTGGCGGAGGGACAAGACGTGTGCTGCTTGTTCAATCCCTATTTGGCCTGTCTTTGCACATGAGCGTCTGCTCCCTTCGTCTTTCCATGCTTGTTCACGCCTGAATCTTCCATTTCGTTCTCTTGCATCTTCCTTTTCTTTTTTATCTGATTGATCATTTCCTACCCCTGAAGACAGTCTGACAGGGAACACAAGACGTACCTTGATCTCTCTCTATATAAATTGATACATCAACTGGGCCGAACCGAGTGTCTCATAGCTTGGACGTACTGTTACTGATCCGATGCCATGGCCAAAAAGGGAGCAAAGAACAAAAAGAAGAACAACAACAATAACAAGCAACGGCTGCCAGTAAACGATAATAAGTTTTCCCTCCCTGAAGACAACGCTACACCCGAGTCCGGCCTTGAAGAGGCCGCCGAGTCTGGGGACCATGGCCAAGCTACAGTATGCACAGCTTCCCAAGTTTGAATATCAGACCTTCGAGCGTCAATATCAGACCTTCGACCCTCACACTTTGAAATTCTCATTTTATCCCATCATTGCTACTCCTTCGGATGGTCTGACATCGGATAAGGACCAGGACATCACCAACAACGCGACCAATTCAGAAGAAGGCCCATCCCCAGAGAGTGCTCCAGTAGAAGGATCAAGTAGTTTTCCCGATGATGCTGCGCCTGCACCAGAATCTGAGGGTATGTATGCTTGTCAACCGCCACCTTCTCCGTTTGTCTGGGTTCCGTTGCTCACATTCGTCTAGAGTCAGCTGAAGCGGCTCCACCGCAGCCTGAACCGTCAGATGCCCCTGCGCCAGAAGCCAAGGAAGAAGGAGAACCTGCTCCAGAGGCAGACGGTATCGAGCAGAAACCGGAAGACAGTGCCAACCCCGACGAGTCCGAGACGCCAGCGGCCCCCGAAGATGCCGCGCAAGATCCAGCGCCCCAGGAAGTTGATGGTGCCGCAGATGCGGTAGATGAAAATCCTGCGCCGGAAAGCGCGGAAGGGGACAGCAACGGTATGCTTGCGGACACCGAGAACACGCAAAGCCAGCTGACCTCATTCCCAGAGGATGATTTTCCAGAATGTGATCCCTCTGCAGAGCTCGACAAGGTCGAGGCCGAGAAAGAGGAAGCGGCACGGCAAGCGGAGGAGGATGCCAAAGCCGAAGAAGAGGCAGCAGCAGCACTCGCAGCTGCGGTTCCTGATGACGTTGACGTTGATACTGGAAATGAGAGCTCACATATAGACAACCCAGATAGTGAAGAAGCTGCTGCCGTACAGGACGACTCACCAGTGGCCGGATCGGCAGAAGAAGATGCGACGAAATCCGACACAGAGGATGGTCCAGCCCCGGACGGACGTGCTGAAGAGCAGACCGACCCGCCACCCGAAGTGGAGGAGGTAGTTGACGACTGGGCCGAGGCTGCGGAGGCCGACGACTCAAAAGAGGATTCCGTCGCTGAAGAACAAGCTCTCACCGATGAACCTCCTGCTGAGGAGCAGCCCGCTGCTGAAGAGCCTGCAGCCGAACCTCCTTCCGAGGAAGAACCCGCTGCCCCAGCTGAAACGGCGGAGGACAACACTCCAGAAGAAGCGGTAGCTGCCGAGGATGCAACAGCAGATGACGCTGGAGATGAAACGGCACAGAAAGAGCCCGCGTTAGAGGAGCCCACTGCTGAGAAAGCCCCTGAAGAGCCTGAGATTGAAGAAAACGCAGTCGAGGAGGAACACGAGGAGGTAACGGAGGCTCCCGCATCCGAGGAAGCTGCAGCTGAGACACCGGCCCTGGACGCTGCAGTGGTGGAGGATGCTGCCGCCGAAGCGGCTCCAGAAGCACCGCCAAGTGACGAGGTGGCTGATCCAGAGGAAAGCCCTGCGGAAGCTCCAGCGGAAGAGCAAGCTCCTACAGAAGAAGCTGATCAAGAGTTGCAGCCTTCGGATGAAGAAGTTGTCGAAGAATCTACCTCCCCCGAACCACAGGCCGAAGAACCAGCACCTACCGAGCAGCCTGCTCCTGCAGATCAGCCTGCCTCCGAAGAATCTCCTGCTGCTGAGGAGCCGACAGCCACTGCGCCTGAAGCTGAAGAGCCTGCGCTACCGGAGGAGACCCCAGCTGAAGAAGCTCCTGCTGCAGAATCAACTACTGCTGAGAACGTGACCTCTGACGAATCTGCTCCTGTTGAAGAGGCCCCCGCAGAGGAACCTGCTGCTGAAGAGCTTACTCCAGATGACGAATCTGCTCCAGTTGAAGAGGCTGCCGCCCAGGAATCAACTCCTGCGGAAGAACCTGAACCTGCTCGTGCTGAAGAATCTGCTCCGGCCGAAGAACAGGCTCCTGCTGATGAGGCTCCTGCTGATGAGGCTCCTGCTGATGAGGAACCTGCCCCAACTGGAGTACCCACGGCTGAAGAGCCTGCTCCAGCTGATCCACCTGTGCCCGTTGAGGAGGCTCCTGAGGAACCAGGCCCCGTCGAAGAGCCTGCTTCCGCCGAGGAGATTTCTGCGGAGGAGCCAGCACCTGTGGAGGAACCTTCTGAGGAACCCACGCCAGTTGAAGAATCCGTCCCTGCTGAAGAGCCTGCTCCTGCTGAGGAACCTGCTCCTGTGGAAGAGGCTGCTGCTGAGGAGTCTGCCCCAGTTGAAGAGCCTGCTGCCGCCGAGGAGATTCTTGCTGAGGAGCCAGCACCAATGGAAGAAACTGTCCCCGGCGAAGAGCCTGCTGCGGAACCCACACCAGTTGAAGAATCTGCTCCTGCGGAAGAGGCTCCTGCTGAGGAACCTCCCGTTGAAGAACCTGCCTCCGTTGAAGAGCCTGCTGAGGAAGCCACGCCGGTTGAAGAACTCGTCCCTGCCGAAGAGCCGGCTCCTGCCGATGAACCTCCCGTTGAGGAGCCTGCTGCCGCCGAGGAAATTCCTGCTGAAGAACCTGCGCCACTGGAGGAGCCTGCCCCACTTGAAGAGCCTGCGCCTGTGCACCAAGAAGTCTTCGAAGAGGCTCCGGTCTCAACGCCTATTGAGGAAGCCTCAAGAGAGATTGATGGCTTGGAGCCCTTGGAAGCTGCCTTGCCAGCCACTGTTCCGGCCGCCCTAGTCGCCGAACATGCACGGAGGAGAAAGAAGCGGTCCCCGGATCTTGGACAGAGACGGCATTCGAAGAGTTCCTCTGAGGAAGCACGAAGACCATTGCCACGCCAGAAACTTGAGCGCAGTGGCAGTCTCCTTGATCGGTGGAACAAATCCCTAGAGGAAGCCAGGAGACTGCATGAAGAAAAGCTACGGCAGGAGGAAATACGGAAAGAAGAGAAAATGCGTACTGCCGAGAAGGCAGAAAAGGAGAGGCGTTCCTTGGAACGGGAGCGCTCTAAACGGAGCGAGCGTTCCTCGAAAGAAAAAGCTGCCGTGGACGTCAAGCCTAGTCGAAGAACATCTGAGCGCGCGGGCAGCTATGAAGTCGAGCGTTCTTCGCGAGAAAAGGCTGCCGCGAGTATTGAACCGAGCCGACGGTCTGCAGAGCACTCGAGTAGTCACGGAGGCGGACGTCGGAGTTCCTCCTCAAGGGAAGGCCAGGCATCCGCTTCGAAACCGCGAACCTTCTTGAAATATGTGGCAGCGGCCGAATCAGAAACAAATGGCCCCCTTCTCAAGATCAATGGCAACAAAGCTGCTGCAAAGGTGTATGAGCGTCGGCCTTCCACAAGCCATTCCCACAGTCACCGTCACGCGCACGAAGAAAGAGGGTCCCAGGACCGTCCCGCGGGATCCCATCATGCGGACGAGGAAGAGAACGCTCGACGTGAGAGAAGGGCGCGACGAAGGGCCGCAGAAGAGAGGGAGCAGTCAAAGGAAAGAGAAAAATCCGACCATCAGCGCCATCGCCATCACAGACACCGGAGAGACGAGCCTCCAAAGGAAGAGTCGAAGCTCAAGAATCTTCTCAAAGCAGTTGTTGCTCATTAACTCTTAGGTTCATTTCACTTGCTATTACGAACCACGCACCTTGATTTCACTCCCATACTACCATTTCAGGTTATTGTCAACATATTGTTTTCCACTCGTCAAGCGTCGCAGCGAATGTACTCCCGGCCGATTAGCATAAGCATATGCGGTGCTTTTTGCATTTACTTCATCTTTCTTGCTTGTATTCCATATTTATTTTCATCAATGCATTTAGAGGGGTTGTACAGCAATCTTGTCGAGCGAGTTTTTGACATTGGTTTTGTATCTAAATTATGCTTCAATGGACTCCTTCAGCGGGATACTGGTTTCGGATTCAATGTGAGCATTTACAATGAAAGACTTCACTTCTACTTTCTTCTTGGATTTTGAACAGAGCATATGCATCCTACTCGCTTCTTCTGCCTTCCCATTGGCGAAAACCGTCATGGACCACGCCTATCGTCGCCATTACTACCAGTATAGCTATCAGATGTGATAGCCAATCAACAACTGAGACCGGTACTCATCGTCTCCAGCTATATATCTCCTACGCAGCATGTCAAGGAAGCTACGCAGAGACCAACATAAGACCCGATAATTGCACCGTCCGCCCGCTGCAATGTCTACTGCACCCACTCATTGCATATATCTGTCATGTCGATGAGACCCGGTCCAAGGCACGTGTTTACGCTGTATCCTACTCAGAATCCAGCTTGGGGTCGAAATACCGTTCAAGCGGCTATCTCATCCCCTATGGCCGCGAGGAACACTCATGTTGGCTTAGGCTAGGCCTGATCAGCAGTAATGCCACTCACATCATCCTATCGGCGAACAGACAGCTCTCGCTTGGGAGACGCAGACTATGTGGCGAGATGGACATTCTTGGGCAACCGCGGTATGGCAAGGCCAGTGGAGAAGGAAAACAGGGAGTGATATCCACCCATCCACCAATGCAGGGCAATTCGACGTCTGTGGCGATAGGCATGTCCAATCTGAGCCTGAGAGACTAGCCAGGTCGTCACAGAAGCAAGGCCATGACGATCGCAAGCTGGACTCGACTCGACTCGACTTGTCCAGCCAACACGACCTGACCAGTAGAGCGTTAGCGTTCGGTCCTAGATCTGACTATATCCTCATGGGTCGTAGCCAAGCGCTGATATCACAGTAGGCCTGTCCTTGGTAGAGACTCAGCATTGCACGGAGTAAAACTATATCCATCTCCATCTCCATCTCCATCTCACCTCCGAGTCCTAACTCCTAACAAACAGCAAGGATTATAGGGACAGAAAGATGATGTCAGCTCACGTTGTCCGGCTATCCCCGTACTGTACTCTGTAGTCTACCAGCAGCCACACGGACTATCGCGCGGTGCATGCTGACTCCCGAATACGAGCAAATCATCGTGTCCGTTCTGCAGGAGATGTTGGTTCGCATGGATGGACTGATACGATTGGGTGGATGCGTGCGCCTCTGTTGGTGATCGTCTTCTGGCGGGAAGCCTATAAAAAGCAAAGTTTCGGAAGATTCGTATGGCACGACTCGCGAGCGATTTGAAGCTTTGAGACGAAGTTAATGGTAAGGCATGCAGGATCCTTCAGCACGTAGTTAGCAAGCACTGTCAATGGTCTGCGGCAGTGTCTTGAAGAGAGCAAATTACAGCCCGTAGTTATAAAAAGACACCTCAGGCAGTCCCTCATGGTTGCGTCGAGGCTCATGCACACGTGTATTTAGCGGTTACCAATTACCAGTTAGCCGGCCATCTAGGTACAGAGGGAGATAATGATAATCCTTGTCTCTAGTTAGTAATGACTTAGCTAGGGCAATTGATTTGGCCATCATGATGAGAGGTACATCTACGCTGTAATTTACTGTAGAGGAGATGACAGCCAATCAAATAGTAGCCTTTAAATTAATCTCTGTTGGGTTGTATCAGTGCTGGTATTGGCCGTGGCGCGTTAAGACGATGTCTGCAGCGAGCAAGGAATCGAATCCTACCAAACACAGGGGACTAGATAATTAAGGGCCTTTTGGCCTCTTCTTCACGGTTCGGTTAACCACCTCCTTTTTACCTAGCTGGAGGAGTCCACGATGTACTTTTGTGAGATGGACCCATCTACCTTCTCCAACAAGAAAGAACGAGGCAGAAAGCATGTGTTCTAGACTGATGAACTCATCAAAATACAACGTCGTTGTACGGAGTAAGTAGCGGGGACCTGACAGATCTGCTTCTAACTAGTAGATTTTAGCACAGTTGGCGCTGTTCAGGATGTTACCAAAGCTTCAGGATCTGCAACTGTGACACCGGTGATTGGGATGTCAGGGTAGAGACTTAGACCACATGCCGCTCCCGAAAAGAATTCTAAACAGCAGCTAGATAGGCCTATTTTTCACCGGGAAAATGCTTCCTCGCCCAATTGCAGAGCATTTCTTAGCAAGTTCACACAGTAGACTACTGCCATGCTGTGTTGCTGTCGAAGCCAGAAGATATGGATAGATACTCACCACCAGCAGAACCAGAAGATAGAGATAGCAATCATGGCCTGTTGCCCAAAAACATCTGCAGGATTACAGATAGCCAAGGCTTAGACGACTCTTCGCATGTGCTTGGATGCAGTGCTGATTGGTATGGCGCCGATCGTGCACTGCCTAGTCAAGCGAGACGGAACGGTGCTAGGCAGGATTGAGTAGTCACGACGACAGCGGCAGATTGCCGAGCCACTTGACTAGTTTAGTCAGGTACTGAACTCAATAGAAGCTAATATTATGGAACTGCGATAGTACGGACTAGTCTACGGAGTAGACAACGGAGTACCATTGAATCATGCAGACGGGCTCGGATCGGCCGAAGTGACTCGAAGACGTCAATGCTCCTACTCGATCAGGTATGATCTGAGATAAAAGGAGTCGGCCTTGAGATGTTTCTCCAATTTCGAACCGGTACTTGGGATGACTGGGCCGCTAAGACGGTTCTTACCGTCCAGGCGGTGGTGGACCCACGAGATAGATACCTAAATAGTAGATATCAAGGAGAAACTATTCACACTAGATGACTAGAATGCATTTGGTCTACCAGAGTTCGGAGTAAAATCCGTGCAGATTACAGAACTCTGTCTCAGCCTTGGGATGAAGCGAGGCATGGGCGCAAGCCCACAAGCCACATGAGTCTAACGGATATTGAATTCCACGATGAATGATGATGCTACCTTGATCTCACTTGCTGGCGGATTCATTATTGATAGTGGGTGACACTTGTGATTGGTGAGATTCTCCTCATTTCAGGGGTCGTCAGGGTCCAGTCTTGCAACTCGCTCTGGTGTCAGCGATTCATAAGGTAGCCCTGTCTGACTTCAGACAGGCCCTCTGAACGATAACGAACGTCAAATAGGCAATTGGTATGAGCCCGTTGTCTTAGTCGAGCCAGCCAAGAAGGTCAATCATTATGCCACGGTTGCCACCAATTGCAAAAGCTGAATGAGCTGCCGGATACCGGAGTTCTCTCCGTCATCCGAAGAAAAGGTCTTTTCAATCTCCACCTGAGGCCATCCAGCTTCAGGACTAACCGACTGCGAGGAGTGGACCTAAGTCTGTAATTTACTCTGCACCTCTAACCTTAGCGTAATAATTACAGTACGGCGTTCTTGGCGAGTTGCATCATCCGCAAGTCAAAAGTCACAAGTCACGGCCTGAGGCAATAATCAGGCAAGGCTGAATTTCGTGAAAGGTTAACCCTATAGACAAGGCGCAGTACTTGATGATCGTCCAACACAACCTTTCTTATCCTTCGCGTTTCAGACTTCGATGCTTCAATCGAGGTCCATGATGCCAGCAGATTTACCTATGTCATGTTTGAGACAGATGAAGATGGCAGTGCAAGATCGCTAGCAAACGTGCACAGGCACTTGTGCACTGCTTGGCTCTGAATTCCACTACTAGAGATACCACCATGATGCCATCGATATCTAGTCTCGACGCTAATAAGCCTCGTCCGCTCATCGAAAATAGACCATGTCGGGTCCGAGTGCAAAACATTGGCCCATTTGGTAACCACTCCAATCTCCAAATTACCTATCCACTATTATCTAGCCTTTAGACTAGGACCACAGTCCAGAAGCGAAGATTCCGCAATCGAATGACTTTCGACCGGGGCGAGATTGGTCTCCGGCTGCAGGATCCTTGTCACGGATTGCAATTGTCTACCGATTCTCCGACGTGAATGAACCTAACCAATCAGATACAAAGTCGAGGCTGCGGCTTGTTGAATTTGGGAGGTTACGACGGTCGGAGTGAAGGATGATGCTTATACAGGTCAAGATCATACTATTCCTCAGTCCTCAGTTACCCTCTGTGTCTGCTTCAATGATCGACGGTCATGAAGCTTTACTTTCCCATTTGCGAATGTTTTACAGCATCCACGGTTACCAGCCCTGGGACTCGTCGGTACGGGGTTCTTCAAATTTCAGTTGATCTTACGATTCTTACCCAATTACTCGATCAGGCAGGGTGCGGTTGATGGAGAAACCCACTCCACCAACATAGCTATACCATAAAAGGCTAGTGGCTTATCGGGTGCATGTATCCACCTTCTACGGAGTTTGAGGAAGAGGATTGAGGAATCACCGGCACACCACACTAACAGAGGCCTCTTTCCCCACAGACAACCACGTTGTTGTCTATCTACCTGTCTCACTCTCCTAAAATCTGTTTGCTGCCGATGATCATCAGTGACACACGTGCTACTACTTGAGTTTCGGAATCTCGAGGTCGCGCATCTCGCAACCATCCCATCTTCCCCTGTGTAACAGTGGATCTGGACTTGGAGTCACTGCCTCTGAGCTTGGTCCTTGTAACACTCTCCTATTTGGGCTTACTGCAAGCACGAAAGTGTAATTATTGGCCATGTTGGAAGGGAGCATGTTGGTCGATCACTCGCAGTTGCCACCCCCAACGGCCAACACAGGAGATAATCAATGGCGATACTAGTACTGTTATCAGTCCCAACTCACACTCACTCTTGTTGACTTTGATCCACCGGCCCGCCTCGAAGGATGATGAACCTTGCATGCCAACCCCGCCATGTGATGGCACTGCCAAAACCAACACGCCAGAATCGCGAGTGCATTCAATAGACTGCAGCCTTCCCGGTTTGTGCGTTTCATCAATGCATGCCCTTGCACCCATGACGGCATGGCTTCTGCGAGCCACAGTCGATGTCAAGTCCTGCGGAAGGTGGATGTTGCTGTACTAGTACTATGGGCACAAGTGCGAATGATAACTTAGATCTGAGGCATTTGAGTGGGCCGACGAGCTTCGGGTCAGCAGCCTCCAAGGTGTATGCCACGGGCACTACTACTAAATATTTGGTAGTTTTACGGCCCGAACACTCAGGACGTAGTATCAACAAGATCAGGTTACGGGGGATACTTGCCAGGTTATGATCTATGACATGAAAATCTGGACTCGAACGGTGTCCGTGTCCGAACGGTCAAGACCACATGGCCAACAGGCGAGTAATGGATGGTGGCCACTGGCCCATGTATCCCCCCCAACCCACGTTGCCAACTTGCCATGCTCACTGCAGCATTCCGGCTAATGCACTCTAATGCGGATTATGTCCATGTGGAAGCAACGATCATTCCCAGCCAAGAGGGTGCGTATTGGACGGAATGTCAAGAAATCGTTAGCGCTTTAGTCGTTCATCTGCAATCATTGCCGCCGGGGGCCAATAGCCGGTTACGGAGGACTGGATTCCTGGGTGATTGGCTAGGTTTTGCATCCGTAGATTGATTGCAGATGAGCGACGGGACAGTCCTGTTTGTTTGCAGAGAGCGATGATGACGGTGATGCACTTGTTTTGTTAGATGCATGACAGATTACTAGAGTAAGAATTGCTAATAATTAATGAAGATAACAAGTAAACAAATGATTCAGGCCAACCAAAGCCAGGTTCTGATATTCGAATGATGAGAACTCTAAGACAATTCACGCAGCAGAGTACGATACACAATGGAGACAACCTAGAGTTCAGAAAAAACAGTAAAATCCAAGCTATTGATTTCTTCTTTCCTCCAATTTCGCATGTCATAGACTATGTCCCCGAAAGATGGCGTACGGATCAGCCAGATGAAACAAGCTAAGCCCATGCTTGGATTCTCAAGTGACAGGGCACGGCCCACTCCCCTTCCCTATCAGTGATCACAGGAAACAGGGAAACCCGGAAAGTACTCCGTATTCCTTACAATGGTCCAAATTGACCGGACAATTGGGGTAGATTGCCGGATCTCTGCCGGACAGCTGCTAGTCTCAAGCACGGGGTACGGAGTAGACACTGCAAGTACAAGCGAAGGATGCAAGGTGCTTACGGCATTTATCCACACGTGGATGTGGTTGTCCACGTTTACGGAATCGGACTACCTTAGTGCTCCTTACTCCTTAGAGTCCTTACCTCAGGCCATGATTCATGCCTCTGTAGAGGAATGCTGTGTAACAATTAGCAGCATACGAATCTGTAAAATACGAGAGATGTCCCCAGAATAGCATAGAGCCTAAGGTAAGGTACCCCGTACCTTTGCTATATTTAACTACAAACACGGATGCCACAGCCTTGGGAGGCAGATTTAACACGGGACGAACCGACGAAGCATCTAAATCAAGAAGTCAGCAGCTAATCTTTTGCTTATGGCTATACAATCGGGTTGATCTATCAGCGCGATGAATCGAGAGTAACTTGGATGGGTACTGGGGATGTTGCGGGGCAGTGTCATGGCTACGAGGGCCAGACAGATTGGACTCGGTTGGCCCCCGAATTCTGTTCTGACTTCTAAAAAGGGCGATAATACTTGAAAATCAACTTCTTGAATGATCTGGATGGGTGTTCAGGAACAGCCAATGGCTGAGCCCTTTATGTTTTCTTTTGCGCTGTCTGTCAGAAGCCAAATGAGCCGCCTGAGCTGTCAACGCTTGATTCTTGGCAGATGTTAGGAGTCCATGAAAGTTGAATCAGCATATCC
This sequence comes from Scortechinia acanthostroma, assembly GCA_011319215.2. Classification (NCBI taxonomy): domain Eukaryota; kingdom Fungi; phylum Ascomycota; class Sordariomycetes; order Coronophorales; family Scortechiniaceae; genus Scortechinia; species Scortechinia acanthostroma. The sequence goes on from JAABUG020000005.1 coordinate 248,707, forward strand.
GTACTAATGAATCGATAGTCCATTTTGCTGAGCTCGTGATAGTCTCCGTAATCTGTAACTAGGACGATGCAAACCCCAAAGCCTGAGACTGAGAGCCTGCATGCCTTTGTTCCAAGGTGTCAGCAGTGCCAGCGCAAAAAGAAAACCAAAAGCAAATATCCCTGCAAAGAAGCGAAGTAAACTCAAAATGGGTAGAAGAATGTGGTATAATTAGCACAAATTCCACGGAAAAAAGGCAGCTAAGTTGGGATATTTACGAATCAACCAATCAGAGGCACTGTTCAACCAACACTTTCGACCTCGCCCTATGGACTGCTATTATTACATTAGTCTCTCGTGATTATTTGTTTTCTGTAGCTTTTCATGCTGCTGCAGTGGTCCGGATGGCTTCTACTTTCCGTACTGAGCACACCCTTGACCGTCAGAATCATCTCGTCATCATGACTTGAGGTACCTATTCTGTCCGCTAGTCCGCTACTCCTCCATAGTACCCTGCTTTGTTTTCAAATGAAAAGAAAGGACTGAAGTGAAATGTGTAAAGACTATCACAGTGTTGAACTCCCAGATAGTGCTACGATCGTTTTGTTCTCTTCAGGCATTTGGCCCTCTGAAGCTGTGGCTTGGAGGATTGAAGATCTAAAGTCCAGTTTCCTCCCTATGCATAAGAATCAGCCTAACCAAAAACCGTTGAAGTATATTTGGGACTTGGGTAATCCTGGCTGTACACGTTGGAGGGTAAAACTACTTCCAGTCTTTGCATATCCATGTTTTCTGAATGCGCCTCAGCCGCATGAGCTAATCCGAGCCCTTTTTGCTCCAGTGTGGATGCCGGTGGGCTGCTGATGACCGAGATTTGGGGTCGTTTTATTTTCACTTCTATCCAATACCTTTTTACCTTAATTTCAGGGGAAATTTTGACTTTCCGTAAGGTATCTCTGTGTAATGTAAACTCCGCAATCTGCCCTCGTTCAATGGGGCCCACCTTTCTGTATTCTAATTTATTAAACTTTGAACTTTTGATGCTTCACTGATTTCGACTTCGAGGTCCAGAGTCCTCACCTCAGGCAAGGTTGATTTGCAAAGTAACTAAGACTGTCTGAGCTAGTATTCTCTGTAGTATTTTTATTCTAGTTTCACGCTAATTCTGCAGCTGGGAACTTGTTAATAACAACGTGTATAGCAATTTTGCCGAGTCGTCCAAGGTATACCCAGCTAGCAGGCACATAGCCATGCTTGTATGATCACCCTGCAGACTGATCATCAAACCTGCAGCTCTCGCTTACTTACATGATTTGTTTCTATGTTTGACCAAAAATAATCATCATCAATAATACCATTGTTTCATGTTTTTCCCCTAAATTCTTCACTATCGTCTTCATATCGAACCGTCCAATTGTTGGCCTGGGGTGAGGTAGATCTTCTGGAGCAGGCTGACTTGGTACCTCGCATATCCACTCTGAGGGTTCGAGACAATCTATATCATCTTCTCATTCTCACCTCCATCCCCTCAGTCTCTCCAGTCGTTTGCCACCCTTCCTTCCTTCCACTGCATCACTGTCACTTGCATGGACGCTATTTTCTCTACACCATCAATCTTACCCTCATCGCCATCGACCAATCTTATCACTGCTAGCTGTGTCGACAATAATAACTTCACATCACAGTCTCCCTCCCCACAGATTGTCCTGTACCTGCGACATGCTCAGAGGTGCTTGTTCAAACTCTTGAAGTTATATCTTGCTCTCAATCGCCAGTCCATCTCTCCACGTCCATCCCACCTCAAGCTATCGACCACGACATCCTGCCTCTAAGTTGTCCTCCACCAGTAAACAAACCACCGTCACCATGCGTCGGAGCAATACAGCACCAGAGATCCCTCTTCCTATCACTTATACACCTACCACTCATCGTATCAGCAAAGCCAAGAAGGGCAAGCGTGTACATGCTTGCGAATTCCCAGGATGCAACAAGGTCGGTCCTGGACATCTGACTGTGTCAGGGACATCTGCTAATAAGGTCTTCAGGTATTTACAAGAGCAGAACATAGAAGGTAGCATAGCCGTTCAGTTGTGTCACAGCATGATCACTTACCATCTTATAGACGTCATGAATTGAACCACAAGCCTGAAGCTTTATACCGGTGCCCCCATCAGAACTGCAGAAAGGAGTTCCATCGTTCAGACTTATTAACCCGACACATGGCAAGGCAGTAAGTCTCATCATTGGCATGGCTCTGGCTTTGGCTCTGGCACAGCTGACAGTCGACCTCACAGTGAGCTTGAGGCACAAATGGAGAACACAGCGCAATGGGAGCGAGTCCGACAAATGCCTACCATTGCAGAACCTCCTCAAGTGTCCAAGTGCATGCCAATAGATCCAGCCATAAACACATACCTCGCTGTCACACAGCCACCAAGCTCAACGTCCATCGGAGCGTTGGTGGGCTCGTCTATCGAATCGAACCTCGCGAACGACTGCACTCTGATGTGGAATTCGATGGGCATGCACTCGACTCCTCAGGTATCCATGTATGGCGGTCACCAGATCTTCGAATCGGTCGAGGACACCCGTTTCTATGCAACTCCGGAAACGTGCCCGTCGCCCGGCTCGGACGGCGCCACCCTGTCTCTGCCACCTCATAGCCGTTCCTCACTCTCATCTACCCCAGCTACGATGGTCGATTCGTATCCAAGCAGCATCATTGACTCCGACCTGACGTCTTCGCCGGTTCCTATGCACGCCTCGTTGCGGGGTTGGGATCCTGCCGAGGCCAACCTCTCCTCAATGGTTCCCATCACTTTAGATGAAAGTTTGCTCTCTCCAGTATGTTCATGCCTCTCTGTATTACTTACTCTGGCAGCTAACAAGTTTATAGCCTATTACTTGCCATTATCCTTCTCCTTCATGGACACCCACACACCATGTCGCCTATGATGACCACCATCTCCCCCGCAGCGTACCCTTTCAACCTGTGTCCTGGAAATCCTGGACGCTATAGTCGGTATACGTTTAGCCTACTCTACCACAGAACGACTACCTCAAGCGTCACTTGATCGCAAGCAATCTCCTCATCTCTCATCATCCATCTCACCGAAAAAGGCTGGTTGCAAGGACTTCCAGCTGTATGATATCACTCCACTACCACATTCCTACCTATCCTCAACCCACATCCTCTGATAGAAACTCATGGCCCGGCGCATATCTTGCATAGCTCTTCACAATCATATATTCAGGCTTCAGGTGTTCATCCGTTTGGTTTATGCGATGTCTTCCTTTTGTCCTTCCTTATGTTGCTTAACGAGCATATACCCACGATTCGCTTACAGACTACCTTCCTGCAACAATACGATCTTGGCCAAGTATTGTACAATTACGGCTTTCCTTCGCTTCATGTGTCTCTGGACGGAGACGCTTATGATAGATCTTGTTTGGATTCATGGCCCTGGTTTATTTGGTTTCATGCTTCTTTGACAGATAGAATTTCGTCTTTTGACTTTATCAATTGATACTCAGTCAGACGCGTATATCCTCTGAACCTATAAAGACATGTCATAGTCATCATCCTCTTGCAGGAATCCATTCCAGGTTCCCTTAGCACTGGAATGCATACTAGCGTAAATGCGTAATTGTCAGGCCTTCGTCGAGTACTCAGATCATGGGTCCATTGTAGAATGTTTAGCGATGATGGCGCTAGCCAGTCCTCAGACTTTATCCTAGATCAGCACTACCATGAGTTTCTTGTGGCGTATGACCTAGCCCTTCCGAACAGTGTCGTCTTCGAGAACAGAACCGAAGCTTCTTTGCCCGACTACGAAATGTCGTCGACTCCGACTTTCATATTTACCTGGAGACGTCCTGATGTCAAGCGCTCCTGGGCCAACCACAGTTTCTTTACAGGTTCCACAATGCATCTGGATCAATGACGCCATCGAGAGCTAGGGCGGCAGGACGGGCTACACCTCGCCTCCAGTCTGAATTCGAAGAGCATACGCGACCTGACGTGGGGAAGTAACATTTCACTGCGACAGGCTGCAGTAGGACTACGCAGCTGAGTGCGAGGGATTTGGATGTTGTGAAAGGCCCAGAGATACGAATCATACGATGCCGGAAGGATGCCGAGTCGGGGACATTGCGGTACACCTGCTGTGTGCCAGGGCTGGATTCGTACAATGGGCTTAGATTCCTTACTAGTATTTCATTATTTCGGAACGTGCGTGAGGGAATCTGTATGGTCAACGGGTGGGCTGTGCGTGCATTTGGGGATGGATACATATTATCAAAGAGGTCGAGGGCGGCCCAGATCTTGAAATGCTTTCTTCTCGGTATGCCTATCGGGTTGTGTCGCGTGATTGGTGATTTGCTTGAATAAGTGCTGTTTGAGATCAATTCCTGTGATCGATTATTACCAAGCCCTGAGTATAATAAGTGCTCAGTCCTCATTGGTCCTTTATAGTCATATCCGTGCGACGAAACCTGCTCTCCATATTAAGAAGTATAAACATCTTTCAATGCGGTTCCTATATATCCAGGCTGATATACAAAGGACCTGCTATGCATCAACGTATAGACAATGGATGAGCTAGGTCATCCTTAGAGGGGATAACCCTGCAGCACCAACCGCACCAACTCCTATTCAATCCCTGCTCTTCTCGAGTCAGATATTGACCGGTATCACGTTCATCCTCGTACTCCACAACGCAAGCTCCGACAGTGACACGCTTCTTTGCTTTTTGCTTGACTCGTCCGCCTATACCGATGATTTCCTGTCTGAAGTACCCCGGTTTTTCTTCATCGCGACTGTTGTGTCTTTCTAATGACTGATCCCGGAGAAGTTCATCTTGAGGGCTGAGGTGACCGTGCCCGCGTGCATTTCCGTGACTATGGTTGTGCAGACTTCCCGGGGGCGACGACTCGTCTGCCTCACATTCCACTTCCAGCTCAATCTCCTGAGCAGCTAAACAATCATCTTCCCTTCCGCATTTCACCCCTTGACATCCCTCGCCAATCCCAGTGCCTAGCCCTCCAAGATATGTGCTATACCGAGTGCGCCAAGTCCACACACGGCGGTAAGTAGTGTCACTACTGCGTAGGGTCTTTCCGCATGGATAACAAAGCCATACAATATCTTCGCACGAGCATGGTGAATGTATAAAAGCTGAAGCTGTGAAACTTGAAAGGTCTGGCGGGACATGGGTTTCAGAAGTAGTTGTACAGGAAGAATTCCAGGTCAGGTGCGCGGCCAAGGGTGCCGTACGGCAGGTGGTACACAGGCGGCGAACGCGATCTTTGAGCATGTTTCTGGTAGGGTTTTTGATGGTGCAATTCTGTAGACGCCATTAGCCCAGCTTATCAATGGCGCATACTCCACTCGCTCATACCCTGCATACGATCCTGGAGCATTTCCGACACTCCGCCACCATGTCCCGAGCACATCTACCAACCTTGCCCCTGACCAGTCTACCGGCTGTCAGGGTTCCCTGACTCACAAGCCGGAGCACTGATCTCACGCTGTCAGGAATAGCCGCCCTGCCATCCAAGAGATCCGATAAAGTCTCAACATACTCGTTCTCGCAACGAAGGGTCTGCTTCACCAGCTGATGGCGATATGGCGCTAGATTGGCATGGAACTGACGGCACGTTCGGGAGAGGGCATAGAGCGTATTGAGATCGACTTGCCGCGCGATTTCCTTGACAATTCTGAAGCTTCAGTCAGCACCCAGGTGATTGTGGCAGAAACTGTCGGTCAGTATGGCATACGGATAGCAACTCAAAGCAGCTGAAAACCCGTTACGATTCAGTATTTCTTCAGAACCCTCATTTTTTGTATGATCGTACATCGAATCAGCAGGATGATCCTTGCCAGGAAAAGTCGGCGGATCTGAGCCAATAGCCTTCAAATTCGACAGCGCAGGCTTATCGGGCTGGAGGTGCGCCTGATAGGTGCCATCGTGGGCTCCGGAGAAGATGTCGTGGTCATAATCGACAAATACCACCATTATGCCATCAAACAGAAGGGAGAAAGACGCGCTTGGCTCGAGACAGCCCCACAGGTGGCAGACTTAGTCTGGAGCAGAAGAATCATTGAAAGACCAATCCTATATAGACAGCTATCACACCGTTAATAGGGAAAAGCCGTCACTTTTGTATAGTAGCCATCCGTGCAAATATATAGTGGAATGATGCGGATGAAGACGATCCTCCGTTGTCGGCGCGGGGCGATGGGGCGGCAGATTTGTGGTTCGTTCCGGGGATGAAGAGGCCGAAGGCGAACAGAAGACCTTAGGCGTGACAAGGTCCCTGCGATATCTCGTATACACTTGAGTGTTTCTGTTTCTATGTCAATCGTGCTGGGTTATCCAGAGCATCAGCGTCTCAATGAGAGAGGTTATGATATGACGCCAGCTTATCGGAAGGTCACGCGTTGTGCTCTCCCGCACTAAACCAGAAGCAGTACAGCTACCCCTCATTCCCAAAGAGGAAGGTGACCCCAACTTCCAGTTCTCCATCTTCCCCGTTATCCTCGGGAATATGTCCCAACGCTCGTGGAGACCAAGCGAAATCGAGGGGTTTGATGCTGGCAATGGAGGATATTGATGATGACAGGGAGATACTTCAAGCATGGCATATCTCAATAAACGTGCGTATGTTACTTCTGTGTTCCTCGGAGAATTCAATCTACCCCAACAAAGATAAGGTTATGGCGACTCCAGCCGACAGCGTAAAGGAGTGGAGCATCCCGATAGTACTCGGACGATAGTAGTAGTAGGTCCCTATGAGTCTGAGTCCTCATCTGTTGTCCTACTTAAGAGTCACCCACCCCTCATCGTTTCATCACTGTCTTCTGCTTGCTCAAGCTTACGGTCTACTGCTCTCCTTGTGCCCTTGTCATTTCTCTTCAAAATGCCTCTCAACTCTCACGCTGTTTATTCGAGACTGAACCCGGACTTTGTCCCGTTCGCAAGTAGAAGGAGTACTGTCCACAGTACTAAAGGCATCGTGACTTGTACACAACCTTTGGCAGCCGCTGCGGGCCATAGAATCCTGAAGGAAGGAGGAAATGCTGCGGTATGTGTGCAATGGACATTCTTCGGCCAGCAGTTCCACTGACTATTGTGCTTCACCAGGACGCTGCTGTGGCGGTGGGTAAGTGCTGATTGCAATGAGCGACGATGACCAGGTTTGACTCCTTTCAACAATAGCCGCCGCATTAAATATCACTGAGCCTTCATCAACCGGGATTGGTGGTGACATGTTCTGTCTCTTCTATGATGCAAAGTCAAAGAAAGTCCACTCTCTCAACGGTTCTGGCCGATATCCCGCCAACGCGACGCTCGAAAAGATCAGGAACGATTTGGGCCTCGGTCCCAACGAGAAGAAGAGCCTCCCAATGACCAGCGTCCTATCGGTGACTACCCCCGGCGCAGCTGCTGGTTGGGTAGACACAGTGGAAAGTTTCGGGAGTGGCAAGCTGTCCTTGGAGCAGATCCTAACACCAGCCATTGAATTGGGTGAGCAGGGCTTCGCAGTGTCAGAATTGTCCGCCTACTTTGTAAATTTACCTTTTCGTTTATCCAGTATTTGTACTGAAAGGTACTATTCTGACTGGTTTTAGTGGCATGAGGGTGAAAACCTGCTACGAAATGCATCTCCAAACTTTCGGGAGATGCTCAAGCCTGATCCGAAAGCAAAAGATGGTGTCAGAAGCCCAGGTCCCGGTGAAATTATGAAGAACCCGACATTGGCGAAGACCTTCCGAAAGCTCGCTGCGGAGGGTAAGAAGGGCTTCTACGAAGGCGAAGTTGCGGAAGAGCTGGTCAAGGTCATCCAGGATCTGGGTGGCTATATGACCCTGGATGATCTGAAGTATCATGCTGAGACCGGAACACAGAATACCGAAGCTATCTCACTCAAATTCACGGGCCAAGATATTGTCAAAAAGCAGACCGCTGGAACAGACGATGAGGCAAACCAAGGTGTGGAGATATGGGAGCATCCGCCCAACGGCCAAGGCATCGTTGCTCTCATGGCCCTGGGTATCCTTGAGGAACTCGAACGGACGGGAAAGATTCCTGTATTCACCGAGGATCAGCACAACTCGACAGAGTACCTGCACGCCGTTATCGAAAGTCTCCGCATTGCTTTCGCCGATGCTTCATGGTGGGTCACGGATCCGGATGTGGAAAAGGTACCGTCGAAAGAGCTGCTCTCCAGGGAGTACCTGGCTGAACGGGCGAAGCTGTTCAACCCGGAGAAAGCGGCAGACATCATCGATCACGGCAGTCCGGCTCACAATCACTGCGATACTGTCTACTTCGCTGTGACTGATGAAGAGGGCAACGGCATTTCCTTCATCAACAGCAACTATGCTGGCTTTGGTAGTGGTATCATCCCGAAAGGCTGCGGCTTTACGCTACAGAACCGCGGCGCCAACTTCTCTCTGGACCCAGCTCATCCTAATGCTTTGGCTCCCCGAAAGCGACCGTACCACACAATCATTCCTGCGCTGATCACCAATTGCTCAGACGGCTCTCTCCACTCTGTTTACGGCGTCATGGGTGGTTTCATGCAGCCACAAGGCCATGTTCAGGTTCTCCTCAACATGCTTGCATTCAACTATCATCCTCAAGCAGCGCTGGATGCTCCACGGATCTGTATCGCGGCTGACGCTGAGCCTGGCAATCAGACAGTCTATATCGAGGAGGGTATCAGTGACGAAGCGATTGAAGGCCTCAAGCGGCTTGGACATCAAGTCAAGGTTCTGACCGGGTGGCAGCGGGGAATGTTTGGTCGCGGGCAGATCATTCGCTGTCATTACGACGATGGCCAATTGGTTTACAGTGCGGGGAGTGACCCCAGAGGAGATGGAATGGCGCTTCCTGCAATATAAAATGATTGAACTCGACTTTCTGATACAGAAGCAATATTATTGACGTATTCTTTCATACAACCTAGCTTATAAATCATTAGTCATTACCAGAGACATCTGAGACATCGGCGATTGAATCCTGTGGAAATCCTGGAGAAGTGGGTAGGGTGACCGAACCGGCGAACCGCCGGAACCAGGTTGTTTGGCTCCCCAGAACTATTCCCCGCCTCGTACTATATAAGACTTCGCGCCTGATTCACAGACCTGTTGGATTCGAGTAACGTTGAAATACAATCGCTTCGACTCCGTCTATCTCATCGAATCAACCATGTCAAACGACCCCAACCTCCCTCCCTGTATCCCAGAATTCATGGCCAAATACAAGGCCGACAATTTCGAAGGCTGGGCCGAGCTCTGGAACAAGAGCCAGGGCAAACCCCTCCCCTTCGACAAAGGATTCCCCAACCCAGCATTAGAGGAAACCTTGATCTCGAAGCGCTCTATCATCGGAAGCCCCATTGGCCGCGATGCGCAGGGCAACAGGTACCGGAAGAAGGCGTTAGTCCCCGGGTGCGGAAGAGGTGTCGATGTTCTTCTCCTGGCTAGTTTCGGGTATGATGCGTACGGTTTGGAATATAGCGCTACTGCCGTTGAGGTGTGTAAAGAGGAACAGGCTAAGAATGGGGATAAGTATCCTGTACGGGATAAGGAGATTGGGCAAGGGAAAATCACCTTTGTGCAGGGTGATTTCTTCCAGGATACTTGGTTGGAGAAGTTGCAGTTGACTCGGAATTCTTTTGATTTGATCTATGACTACACGGTATGCGGAAGGAGTCCTTTGTCTAATCACCCGGCCCGGTTTCTATTTTCTTTCTCAGGAGCAGAGTTCAGTAGCTTCTATAAAGCAGTGCTGACTTCTGTTTGATAGTTCTTCTGCGCCCTGAACCCGTCAATGCGCCCACGATGGGCGCTCAGGCACACCCAGCTTCTGGCAGAGTCGCCGCGTGGGCATCTCATTTGCCTTGAATTCCCAAGGCACAGGGATCCAAAATTACAGGGTCCTCCATGGGCCTCTCCGTCCGAGGCTTATATGGCACACCTGAGCTACCCTGGCGAAGAAATCCCATATGATGCAAATCGTCAATGTAGCATTGACCCATCAAAAGCTCCAAGTCCACAGGGGCTTGAGCGAGTGGCATATTGGCAACCAGCTCGGACGCACGAGATTGGGATCGTTGAGGGAGAGATTCAAGACCGAGTGTCGATATGGAGCCGCCGGAACTAGCTCTCGCTCCTGTTGTTCGTTCTCGCACAATTCGGGACCCAATAATGATCCTGAGATTGCTTAGGATCAGCAGATTCGAGAACCAGATATAAATCGCATGTTTCTCCCTGAGAATGCCTGGTCTATAATTGTTTCGTAAGTGCATTATAATGCTCTCCAAGCCCGTACGTATGCCGGTAGTATGCCAACCAAATGACCCGCTTATTTCTTTCCTCCTCGTCAACCCCATCCATATCGCCGGCTTCGATCTTCTCTATCCTGCCATCGCCTTGAATAACATTAATGTTAACTCCATACGCCCGAGCGATTGCCTGCAGCTCCAGCTGCCCTCCCCACTCCGCCGTAAGCTTGATCTTCCGGGTATACGCATCCACCGGTTCCTCCATAAACGGCTCGAAGTCATCCTTGTGCTCGGCGATGAAGTCCGCTGCCACTGCTCGAACCGCTCTATACCCATCATGTTTGGGCGAAGCAACCGTATCAATCCGAGACTGTGTCTGGGGCGGGATGACTATCCTTTGCGGATCAGGCCTCAGCCCAAGCCCTGATTCGTCCAACTGATTGGCAATAGCCGAGTACAAACAGTGCCCATCTGGGTTGATTTCCACCTCTTTCAAGCCAAGTCGTTTGTAAACAGCCTCCATCACCTCCTTTTCGTTTCCGCGGTGGTCAACCTGTTTTGCGGCCTCTTCTGCGGCAAGCGCCGACTGAGCCGCCTGTTCCGCTGCCCGACGGGCTAGACGAGCTTTCTGTCGATTCGGTTTCTTCGTACGCGGGCCGGAGGCAGGTGAGGAGGTCGCAGCCGAGTCGGTCGTTGAAGGCTCGGGGAGATCGTCTGTGCCTGGTGTATCATCTGATATGGGTTTCTCTTCTGTAGTTGCATCTTCAACATCCGGATCGCGAAGACTAAGCTCCTCAAGCCCATCAACTGGCTGGACGGGTTCAGCGTTGAGCGCTGCAATCTCAGCTTGGTGCCGATCGGAAAGCTCGCGCTGCAGCCTCTCGCATTCTTCGTTTATCCCTCGACGTGTCTTCTTTGTGGCTGCTTTCTTCTTCTGTGTGATGCGCGCCTGAAGATCTTTCTGCTCCTTGCGATGTCTAGCTAATAGTTCTTCCATTTTTTGAACGCGGGGCAAATGCAAGGTAAAGCGGAAAACGGTAAAACCTGTATTCTTGGGGTATGAGAGCAAGATCAAAACGAGTGAATATGCAGGAATGTGAATGGAATCAAATAAGAGATGCTGAAATCGACAATGCCATCTATGGTATCAACGCCATAAAACTGTAGAACAACTGCGACTGGGGATAATAATCATGAAACTGAACTCGCCCCCCACACAAGCGCCCAGATGGCCATGGATTTTCCCAAATTAGGCATAGGGTCAAATGTCGGTGTTTCTATTGTTCCTGCTCCGAACAGCCTCGGTATTCTTCGCCAAGCCGTGTAACAGCTCGGTCGTCGGACGCATTGTAGCTAGGCTACGGAGTACGGACTACGGAGTATATGAGGAGCGCTCTCCTCACCTCGACCATGGTGAACAGACATCCCCCTTGAGATATTCTTCGGACCTCAATTTCTCCGTTCCTTTCCTTTTCTCAAACTTAAAAAATTCATTACCATGGATACCCAGAGTCTCTTTAACGTGGAGGTTAGTATTGGTGTTCCCCTGCCAATATCTTCATTGCTAACAATTATGTAGGGCAAAGTGGTGCTGGTCACCGGCGGAGCCAAAGGCATTGGCCGCATGATCTCCGAAGGTTACGTCACCAACGGCGCAACAGTATACATCTCGTCTCGAGATGCCAAGGCTTGTGAGAAGGCCGTGCAGGAGCTGAATGCTATTGGCCGGGGAAAGGCGTATGCCATTCCCGCCGACTTCTACAAGGAGGAGGAATGCAAGAGACTAGCTGAGGAGATTGCCAAGCGCGAAAGCAGTAAGTTGGCCTTGGGAGACCTGCTCAGGCGGAAAGCTAACCCACGCTCTATCAGAGCTTCATGTCCTCGTGAACAATTCCGGCTCAAACTGGGGTGCTCCTTACGACGAATATCCGTCATCTGCCTGGACCAGAGTTCTCACTCTGAACCTCCAGCGAGTCTTTGATCTCACCAAGCTCCTTACGCCTCTCCTCGAGAAGGCTGGTGCGCCGAATGATCCGGCTCGTATCATTAACATCGGTAGCATTGATGGATTGAGAGTTCCGGCTCTGGAGACGTTCGCTTACAGTGCTAGCAAGGCCGGCTTGCACCATCTGAGCCGTGTTCTCGCGCACCACCTTGGCAAGCGGAATATCACGTTCGTACACCTTACGCTGATTACGTGCGTCAAAGAAGGCAACTAACATGTCTTTCCGGCAGATCCAACACACTGGCTTGCGGTCCCTTCCAGAGCAAGATGATGGCCGCCACCTTGGAGAAATTCCGGGATGCTATTGAAGGTGCTATCCCACTGGGCCGTATTGGCACGTCTCAGGATGTGGCTGGTGCTTGCCTTTTCCTCAGCAGTCGGGCCGGTGCGTATATCAATGGTGCGACGATCACGGTGGACGGCGGTAGCGCCATTGCTGCGAAGATGTAAACAACGTAAAGCTCAGCGCAGACTGAAAAGCGA
>JAABUG020000005.1:261566-322665 GCA_011319215.2 Scortechinia acanthostroma
GCAAAAGCGGGAAATGTCACCACTAATGGCCCTGTCAAACGCCCGCAAGAGGCAGCTCAGGAGAATAAATCTGCTGCAGCTGTCTCGCGTCCGAAGGCAAACATTATCGCTCCCAAGCCTACAAGCCTCTTTGGCAGCTTGATTTCTGCTTCCAAACGACCAGGTACATCGAATGCGGAGCGCGCTGCCGCTGCCGCCGCAGCGAAAACAAGGTACGCAGAATGCGCTCCTGTATGTGGAACCTTGCTAACAATGATCAGCCCTCCGGCCGAAAAGAAAGAAACTCAGGCACCACCTCCTAAACCTACTTTCTCCTTTGGCGATATCATGGCAGATCTTAACAAGCAGAAGGAACCTGAATCAGTTGAGCCTACTGAGGATCGACCCCCCGAATCCGAAGAAGAACGTCAGAAGCGACTTCGCAGGGAGGCTCGAAGAAAATTGCGCGTTACATGGAAACCCGACGACTCTCTTACGGAAATCCGTCTCTTCACTCACGACCCTGACGAGGAACTAGGACCGGGTGATCGTTCGCAGGGAGAAATTGGCGACATCAAAGGAGAGGGCAGTGCCCTTAAACTTCACAGAGATCTTGATGATTTGGAGGATGACGATGATGGCGTCATTCGTGAAGAGAATTTGATGGACTACTCAGAGCCTTCGGGTAAGCCGGTATTGACGCAAATCATGGAATGTTTGCTGACAGTCTTAGAAATTGACAAAGGCGATATGACATCTGACGATCGCTCTAGAAACTACATCAAACGAGGTGGTACACAAGAGCCTTCTAGTCCCGAGAAGCAGGCCCAGGATCGCCGGGAAGCTACTACGCTCATGGTTTTCTACACCTCTGCTGCGGATATTCCTCCCTCGCCGAAGGAGCCACCCCAGACTGACGTTGAAGAACCTGTGACTGAAGTTACTTCCTTTGGAGAATTGCCGGATCACATCAAGGTAACACATCCAATTTCATGCTCATTGCCATCATTTCGTGCGGCTTCTGATATTCCTGTTTCTAGGCTCGACAAGAGCGATATTACTCTTTGGTCAACCCGAAACCGGCCCCAGTTGCGGCTGCGCCTCCTGTTGCTCAAAACAACCAATTCGACATCTCAAACTTACTCAAGATCATTCAGAATGCATCGCAGCAACAGTCTACTCCGCCGCCGCCGCCTCAGCCTGCGTCACAGGCCCCGATGTCTGACCTCGAGCGGACCATCAGCATGTTTCGCCAGCAACAGCCTCAAGTGCCACAAATTCCGCAGTTCCCATCCGTCCCTCAGGCACCTGCAACGCAGGGCATCGATTTCCAGAAATTATTGGCTGTCATGAGTGCGCAAAATCAGATGCCGCCGGCGCCTATCGTACCGCAAGTCCCACCATCGCAACCAGCGATGGCGCCGAATCTGGCTGCCATAATCTCACAGTTCGCCAATCAAAACCAGCAGGCTGGTTCGTCTCAACCTTCTGGTCAACACTACGAAGACCTTGAGCGCAAGCGTACGCGTGAGCCGGATGGATCTGAAGAGTCCGGTGATGATAGATTCGGCTACGCCAAGCGAAGAGCACCAAACATGAAGCACGTAAGTATCCTGCCAAGACCTGATTTGCAGCGAGCATATCGCTGACTCTGCAATAGCCGAAGGCTGGATTAGTCCCTTGCCGATTCTGGCGCGAAGGAAAATGTGTCAAGGGCGACAAATGCACCTTCCGCCACGATCCTCTGAATTGATTCGTTCCTTTGCTACTCCCTTTTTATGATACCCTCCAGAAAGATTCATCTTACACGGCGCAAGGTTTAATTATCGCATCAGTTCAAAAAACCTTTCTGATGTGTTTTCACTTCACTGTGGGTTGCACATCGACAAAGTGGATGTGGATCCTCTGCCTAACCCATGGCGTTCATTCTGCGGTGAATTTTTTTCCACCTTCGCATTTGTCGGGTCAGCGTCATGTTTCTCATTTGAACATCGCACATATGGTCATGATATGGTCATGAGATGGAGTTTGTGATGCTTTTCGAATTTTTCTGCGACTGGGTTCTACGGCACCACCTCATTTCTCTGGGCAGGTCTTTTTCCATTGTTCCATAAACACATAAACGTGTAGTGTACGATAGACTATTCAGTCAATTTCCATGTCTCTTTTCGTATCAGTTGCATACTGATCATACACAAGAAGTACCTCTTCCGATGGTATGGCTTGATTATTTAGTGCCAACTGGGTTCTCTGATGAGCCGTCCTATAATTGAATAAAGTAGGGATCATGTTGATGTGACAAGGGATCATCCAATGTCCCATGAGTACGGAGTACGCTGGATCCTACTTTGAAACATCTCCAAATAGCATCCGCTTATCGATAACCTTGTCAACCACTTCCCTTCAAAGTCTTAATCAAGCGACGGAAATGCCACCAAGCTCGCAGATATCAGCCTTCAATCACTTAATAATCGTCTGCTGTCATGCCATATACACTGGTGGACCTACGAACGGTCTCTCCGAGGATGAATGGTGAGATGATTCGATTGGCTGTTCGAGCAATTGAGAGTCCCTCATCTCATATAATTCATATCTACCTATATTATGGAGCACATGTTATTAATCTACACTTTTCGCGTGCTAACTATATCTCCTACGACTAGGGTGATTGAACCGTTCCAAAAGGGTGAAACACCCACATTCACCGCGCATGTTCAGGCTGGCCTTCGGGCATTGGCGGAGGATCCGAATGGGCTGCTTGTGTTTTCAGGGTGAGTCTCCCGTTGTTAGAGTAGATGGATCTGTACCTTAGTAGCTAATTCGGTTTACAGAGGGCCAACAAAGAAAGACAGGACAGACATAGCAGAAGGCACCTCGTATCATGTGAGACTGACTATATCATTCTTCCCACCGCGAAGCGACAGCAATTAACATCGTGCGACAGAATCTAGCCAAAGACAATGATTACTTCTCCTACTCGTCCAGGATCGATCCGGACAGAGTCATAGCCGAGACACACGCTACAGACTCCTATCAGAATGTGCTTTTCTCTCAGCTCAGATTCAGATCGTATGTCGGGGCGTATCCGAAAAGGATCACGGTTGTTACGCACGAGTTCAAGCGCCAGAGGTTCGTGGAGTGTCATTTTCCAGCGCTGGGGTTGAGGACGTCTTTCTGTGGGAGTGAGGGGGGGACTTCGTGCTGCGCAACTGTCATTGGGATCAATCCTCCGGAAGAAGTGACGCCTCTGGCGTCGTTGATCGCAGGGGAAGAGAAGAGAGGGATCGGTCTGTGGAGACGGGATCCGTATGGTGTCGGCGAGGAGCTGGCAGCGAAGAGGGTGAAACGAGGATGGAAGCCTGGCATGGAAGACGAATTGTTTGTTGATATGGGGTTGGAGGCCGTCGTTGAGGAGCTGATTCGTTGGCATGGAGGAGTGAACGGTGATAAGTTGTTTCCGAAGTTGGATCAGCTGCCTTGGTACTGAGTGTCATCTGTACTCCGCATGAAATGAGATATATGTGCATTTACTACAAGTTCCAAAGGGCATTACACATCGTTTTGCAATTAGAAAGAAATCTTGAAAGCCATCCCAAAGTGTAGGTAATCCAGCTGTGTAACTCCCTTTCCTGAACGCCATCCTGCAAGAATCATTTACCCAAATTTGGACATAAGCGGTCATTCAGCCAGGCGATAGCTGACCAGGGTCTCGACTCGGTGGTTATTCGTACTGAAGCTTCGCAGCTGCACTTTCTCGGCATTCTTAATCTCTTTAGCATCGCTGTCGCCCCATTCGACAGGCACTTCCGAGTCTGCATCAGCGTACACGAGGACGTTGAATGTGCAGTCTCCGTCCAGAACTGGGAGGAAAGTGACAGAGGCTGTAATTTGACGGAAAATAGCCTGAATCTCTTCCTGAATTTCTTTTTCTGTCTTCTCGACCGCGGTCGAATCCTGCATCTCTGTGTCTCTGTTGTACAAGACAAGGCCTCATTAGTATCGCTGGTGTGGATATGGGAGGAAGAGGTAGACATACCCCGGAGTCGCATTCTCCTTATCAGCGGATTTCCGAGAAGTTTGGCTCTTGGTATGCTTTCCGAATATTTGGACCTGGTAATAATCAAACTTCAATCAGCCTCTGCGCGCATCCACTCAGTGAAGAAGCTGCCTTACGTCAAACTGCCATCTTTCGACGTGCTCTCCAGTCTCCTTATCTGTGATCACCACAACGAGTTTCGATATCTTGCCTCCAAGCATCCACTTGTTTAACTGCGACATGATCTTCTTGATGTAGGCCTTGACCTGGTCGTCGGCGGTAACTGGACTCAATCAGCGAGAGTTACGGGTAGCGTGATAATGGACCAACCGAGCATATTGAGACCATATTTCTTGACACTGTATCCGCATTAGTCAATTATATACCGCTATCGTGGGCTGGCGCAAACTGACGTTGTGAAATCTTCTGGAGGATATACCCCTCGTTGAAACCTAGGAGACAAAGCTGATTAGGATGCGTTGCACCATCCTCTAGTCCACATCAACATACAGGATGGAGTTTATCGAGTATTCAAACTAAATCTCGTCAGCTAGTGTCCTCCGTCCAGAACCTGTTTGGATCGATTGAATGGACTCACGAATTCTGCCACGAGCTTCGCCGACCCTGTCATATGTGGGTGAGCTTCGAGGATCAATTATCAAATTCCAGATTCGTGTCACACCTTTGATGGACAGCTTGTGCACCTTGGATTTATCTTTCGTTGCAGACATTTTCAGCGTAATTTGATCAAGCTCGCGTTGTAGATGGATGTTGCTCGTTCGCGGGGTCTCTTGACTGGTCAAAAAAGAGGCAGCATTTGTTTACCTCGATAGTCACCGCAGCAATCCGTTGATCCACCGCCCGAGACCCAGCACTTTTTCTCCGCAGCAAGCGATTCGGTGCCGCAATTTTTCGGAATTCGGTCGTCAGCAAATCGAATCCTCATCACAAAAGGCATCCTATTCCCATGCCATTGCATACTCCAGATGCGAGGATGCCTGCAGTTAGCCAGATGGCTGAGCGCTGCACCGAAAGGCACAGCTGCAAGCCTGACCAGGGCTCCATTCGTCCTTGCTAACGCTCCCCGATTTTTCACCAGCTCCGCTTCTCGCGCCGGATCAAGATCAACCGCTACCAAACCGGTATCCGACCTTGAGAACAGAATATCAGCGATTCCAATCGAGCGATACCGAAACTTTTGCATCGTCGCCCATGTTGACCATGGCAAAAGCACACTTTCCGACCGCCTGCTCGAACTCACAGGGACGATTGAGCCCGGCTCGAACAAACAAGTGTTGGACAAGCTCGACGTGGAGCGGGAACGTGGCATCACCGTGAAGGCGCAGACCTGTTCGATGATATACAATCACAATGGTGAAGACTATTTATTGCACCTGGTTGATACTCCAGGCCATGTGGACTTCCGTGCAGAGGTATCGCGCAGTTATGCTAGTTGCGGAGGAGCATTGCTCCTGGTCGATGCCAGTCAAGGAATTCAGGCACAGACCGTTGCAAACTTCTACCTTGCTTTTGCACAGGGCTTGGAATTGATTCCGGTCATCAACAAGGTAGATTTGCCGTCGGCTGATCCAGAGCGGGCTCTTGAGCAGATGAAGAATTCCTTCGAGCTCGACACTGAGAACGCAGTGATGGTTTCAGCCAAGACGGGTCTCAATGTTGAAAAATTACTCCCGACAGTTATTCAGAAGATCCCAGCGTATGAGTATCCCCTGTCTATTTCATTAGCTGCTTCCGCTACTGACTCTTAACAGCCCCATCGGCGATTGCACGAAGCCCTTACGAATGTTGCTCGTCGATTCGTGGTACGATTCCTACAAAGGCGTCATTTGTCTAGTGCGTGTTTTCGACGGTGAAATTCGAGCGGGTCAGCAGGTCGTGTCGTTTGCCACAGGTCTCAAGTACTACGTCGGCGAGGTTGGGATCATGTATCCAAACGAAACACCGCAGAGCGTGCTCCGTGCCGGCCAAGTCGGATACATCTACTTCAATCCCGGTATGAAACGAAGCAAAGAAGCGAAGATTGGTGACACATTTACAAGGGTCGGGTTCGAGAAAGCCGTTGAGCCACTTCCGGGCTTCGAGGAGCCCAAGTCAATGGTTTTTGTGGCGGCTTACCCGGTGGATGCAGACCACTTTGAGCACTTGGAAGACAGTATCAACCAGCTTGTGCTCAACGACCGGAGTATTACCGTGCAGAAGGAGTCCTCAGAGGCTCTTGGCGCAGGCTTCAGACTCGGGTTTCTAGGCACACTGCACTGTTCTGTCTTTGAGGATCGCCTACGCCAGGAGCACGGTGCTAGCATCATCATCACACCTCCATCAGTACCTGTCAAGATCATTTGGAAGGACGGAAAAGAAGAGATTGTTACCAGCCCTGCCAGATTTCCAGAAGACGAAGAACTGCGCTCCAAGGTGGCTGAGATTCATGAGCCTTACGTCCTGGCTACACTGACCTTCCCCGAGGAGTACCTTGGCAAGGTCATTGAGCTTTGTGAGGCAAACCGAGGTGAGCAGAAGAGTTTGGAGTATTTCACAGCGACACAGGTTATTCTTAAGTATGAGCTGCCTCTTGCTCAACTGGTCGATGACTTTTTCGGAAAGCTCAAGGGGTCCACCAAAGGCTACGCAAGCCTGGACTATGAGGAATCCGCTTGGCAACCGGGGAACATCGTCAAGCTGCAACTCTTGGTTAATAAGGCGCCTGTCGATGCCGTTGCTCGCCTCGTCCACTTAAGTCAGGTGGAGAGGCTCGGACGACAATGGGTAACAAAATTCAAGGAGCATGTCGACCGACAACTGTTCGAGGTCGTAATCCAGGCTGCTGTCGGTAAAAAGGTCATAGCTCGAGAAACGGTCAAACCCTACCGAAAAGATGTCTTGGCCAAGCTCCATGCTAGTGATGTCAGTCGGCGCCGAAAACTGCTGGAGAAGCAGAAAGAAGGACGCAAGAGGCTCAGGGCTGTTGGAAATGTGGTGATTGAGCACAAGGCGTTCCAGGCTTTCCTCGCCAAATAACGGCTCGAAATGCTTCCACATCTGTATAGTAGTATATCATATTCGTCTTGTATATTTATCCATATTTATCGTTCAAAAGATACCCCTGCCTATATCTACTTTGCATTCAAAAGTATCAGCAAACAGGTATCAATATCTCGATGTTGGATGAAATCCTGGATGTTGATTGGTTGGAACCTCGAGGGGCCGGAGCTGGAGCTTTTGGCCGCAAAAAAGTTCGTCGCCGACCCCGCCGCCGCAATGATCTGAACAATTTCTCTCCTTCAACCGTCGCCTTTTCCCTTCAGCTTCTTTCTGTTCAAGGTTCACCATCGCAGCGGTCTCGCTTGTCTTTATCACGAAGCTCCTACTGTTTGGAGCATAATATACGCGCCGCATTACACAGCGACACAGCGTTGCCGTCTGCAGCTCGGTTTAGTCATATCTGGCTTATTGCCATGATCAGCTCTTGACAACGGCAATGCAGCCTCCAGAAGGTGTGCAGGTCGACCTGGGCAAGGCCCAGGTCATAGACCGTGTTCCCAAAGTTATCAAGGAATTAAAATTCGGTGTACTGTATGAATGCTCCTGCTCCGCTTTCAGACCTTTTCTGGATGATTGTGACTAATTCTGGATTCGGTTAACAGGTCCAACGACGACATAGTCAGTCAAGCGGTAGTGGAGGTCTCCGATCGCAAATTTTTCGATCTCGAACATGACAGAGCGGTGGTTCCCCACGGTCCCCTCGATGGGCGCATGGGTATCTCGAGCAAGACCGCCACTTGCCAAACATGCGGCGGCTCCCTTCAGGTCTGCAACGGTCATTTCGGCCATGTGAGGCTCGTCCTACCTGCCTTCCACGTCGGATACTTTAAACGTGTTATCAGCATTCTGCAGGAGATTTGCAAGGAGTGCTCGCGCATTCTGTTGCCCGAGGCAGAGCGACGTGCTTTTCTCCGCGAGATGCGTCGGCCGGGGTTGGACAATCTTCGACGGTTACAGATCGCAAAACGCATCAACGAACGCTGCCGGAAGACGCGGACCTGTGAGGCGTGTGGTGCCATCAATGGTGTGGTTAAAAAGGCCGGTAACAGTGCGCTCAAGATCACACACGACAAATTCCGTGCCTTCAATGTGTCGACATCGGTGAAAAAGGTTCCACCGCCCAGCAAGATCGTCTTTGACCGTTCATTCGATGAAGCTAGGACTTCGAACGCAGAGGTAGAGAAGCACTACAAGAAGGCTCAGGATGATATGAATGCCCTCCGTGTTCTCAATCTGTTCAAGAAGGTCTCCGATACCGACTGCGAATTGCTTGGACTGAACCCGAAGGAAGCCAGACCTGAAATGTTCCTGTGGCAATTTATTCCTGCACCCCCAGTGTGTATCCGTCCCTCGGTTGGCCAAGACGCTGCGTCCACTGAGGATGACTTGACAGCCAAGCTGGGAGATATTGTCCAGAGTAACATCAACTTGAAGAATGCCCTTATGAAAGGAGCACCCGTCCAGACTATCGTGGAGTGCTGGGACTACATGCAGCTCCAGATTGCTGTTTACATCAACAGTGATGTCCCTGGTCTCAACAAGGCAGATCTAGGCAAGCCTATTCGAGGTTTCGTACAGCGTTTGAAGGGAAAACAAGGGCGATTTCGTGGTAACCTTTCTGGGAAACGAGTCGATTTCTCCGGTAGAACCGTCATTTCGCCTGATCCCAATTTACGAGTTGATGAAGTCGCTGTCCCGGAATTAGTAGCGAAGAACATGACCTACCCCGAAGTTGTGACCCGCTACAACAAGCAAAAACTGCAGCAAAGGGTTCGAAACGGAACAAAGAAATGGCCAGGAGCGAACTACATTATCAAGAAGGGTTCGGATTTCAAGCTGTTTTTGAAATACGGTAATCTCAACATGATTGCCGATCAGATCCAAGAAGGAGACGTGATCGAGCGTCACCTTGAGGATGGCGATATCGTTCTTTTCAACCGACAACCCTCTCTTCACAAGCTCAGTATTCTCTCTCATTACGTCAAAGTTCGTCCGCATCGGACGTTCCGGCTCAACGAGTGTGTCTGCAATCCGTACAATGCTGATTTCGACGGCGACGAGATGAATCTCCATGTGCCCCAGACGGAAGAGGCAAGAGCCGAAGCTATGGAACTGATGGGTGTGAAGAACAACTTGGCCACTCCGAAGAACGGAGAACCCATCATCTCTGCCATTCAAGATTTCATCAGTGCTGCCTATATTCTAAGCAGTAAGGATAATTTCTTCGACCGTCGGTCCTTTACGCAGATTTGTCTCTATATGCTGGGCCCGGAAACCCGATTCGATCTTCCTCCGCCTGCTGTCCTCAAGCCCCAGATGCTGTGGACGGGAAAGCAGGTCTTCAACATCCTCATGCGTCCCAGCAAGGACGACCCTGTCTTGGTTAACCTTGACGCCGCTTGCAGAGAATTCAAACCGCCAAAGGACGGTCGGCCAAAAGACCTGGATCCGAACGATGGCTGGCTTGTCATCCGTAACTCCGAAGTCATGTGCGGTGTGATGGACAAGGCCACCATTGGTTCCGGGAAGAAGGACAATGTCTTTTACGTTATGCTCAGAGATTTCGGTCCCGCAGCCGCCGCCGAGGGTATGAACCGCTTGTCTAAGCTGTCTGCGCGCTGGTTCACAAACATGGGATTCTCCATCGGTATCACAGATGTCTACCCCAGTGAAAGTCTGGTACGATCAAAGAATGAGCTCGTTGAAGCGGCTTACGCGCAGTGTGACGAAGTCATCGCCAAATATAAGGCTGGGACACTTGAGAAATACCCTGGTTGTGATGAGTTGCAGACGATGGAGAACCAGCTGTCTGGTATTCTCAGCAAGGTCCGTCAACAGGCAGGTGACGAGTGTATTGCTCAGCTTAGCAAGTACAACTCTCCTTTGATCATGGCTACTTCAGGATCAAAGGGTTCCAGTATCAACGTATCGCAGATGGTTGCCCTCGTCGGTCAACAAATTATCGGTGGTCAACGTGTGCAAGACGGTTTCCAAGATAGAACACTGCCCCATTTTCCGAAGAACGCTCGGCAGCCTCCGTCGAAAGGTTTCGTGCGCAACAGTTTCTTTTCTGGACTGTTGCCTACTGAGTTCATTTTCCACGCAATGTCTGGTCGTGAAGGTCTGGTCGATACTGCTGTCAAGACAGCAGAGACTGGTTACATGTCCCGTCGTCTCATGAAGTCTCTCGAGGACCTTTCCAGTCGCTACGATGACACTGTCCGGAACTCTTCGGATGCCATCGTTCAGTTCCAATATGGTGACGACAAGTTGGATCCTGTCGATATGGAAGGTAAAGCCAAGCCTGTCCACTTTGACCGGACTTTCATTCACGCTGAGTCCATCACGTACGATAATGACGAGCGGAGTCTCCTTCCACACGAAATTATGGAAGTGTGTGAAGAGATGCTTTCCAAGGAGCGCGCGAAATTGGATCGCGAAGATCTGATGGGCAATAAGCTCGCTTACATGGACAGAAGCGACCTTGGCATTGATCAATTCGAGAGCGCGCGTGACTTCCTTGAGTCGATTCAGCAATACATCTCCAGCAAAGCGGACAAGCTGATCTCCCGTGGCGGTGATAGTGACCCCTCAGACGAGAGGAGCCAGAAGGGCTTGAACCACACCGGAAAGCTGACAGAAAAGACACTCAGAACCTTTATCACATCATGCTTGATGAAGTACAAGAAGGCTCAGGTCGAGCCTGGCCACGCCGTTGGTGCTGTTGGTGCGCAGTCGATCGGTGAACCAGGAACTCAGATGACATTGAAGACCTTCCACTTTGCTGGTGTCGCTGGTATGAGTATTACTCAGGGTGTTCCTCGTATTAAGGAAATTATCAACGCATCGAAGGAGATCAGTACCCCTGTCATTTCCTGCGACCTTGTCACCAAAGATAATGTCATTGCGGCTCGTATCGTCAAGGGACGTATTGAAAAGACGTATCTGAGGGATATTATTCACTATGTCCGAGAAGCCTGGACTGGCAAGGAGGCCTACCTTACTGTCAAGATCAACTGGGAGACCATTCAAAACCTGGCGCTTGAGCTTAAGATCAGGAACATCGTCGAAGCCATCAAGAACCACAGGCGTTTCAAGGCCGACGATCTGAAATTCCGAAGCACCAATTCTCATATCCATATCTACATGGATATCGACCCTGCCAGCAAAGCGTCTTTGTCTAAGACCGAAATTGCAGTAACCAGTGCAGATCCTTTCCTCCGCCTGAAGCATCTCAAGCGCATGCTTCCGGATATACAGGTGCTGGGTCACCCGCAAGCCGCCCGCGCCATCATCCGGACCGACGATACCTCCAGCACCAATACACTCCTTGTCGAAGGTTACGGGCTCAAGGATTGCATGACCACGCTTGGTGTCAATGGTCTCCGCACTTCTACCAACAACGTCATGGAGATGCGTGACGTCCTCGGTATCGAAGCGGCCAGAGTCACAATCGTCCAAGAAATCAGCGAGGTCATGAAGGACATGGGCATTGACCCTCGTCATATGCAACTTCTTGCCGATGTTATGACGTACAAGGGCGAGGTCCTCGGTATCACCCGATTCGGTCTTGCGAAGATGCGTGACTCCGTTCTGCAGCTCGCCTCCTTCGAGAAGACTGCGGACCATCTCTTTGATGCTGGTGGTGCTGGTCGTACCGATCTTATCGAGGGTGTCTCCGAATGCATCATTATGGGTAAGACCGTTAGTCTGGGAACCGGCGCCATGGAGGTCGTACGTAAAATGAACTTCTTCGAGGGCCAGATTGGTCGGAAGAAGACCACTTTTGAAGACGTCTGGACCGAGGTCTACGAGGAACCGGCTGATGCTCAGAAGGGCAGAAGGGTCAGAAGGAAAATCCGAGCTTGATTTCTTGGTCCATGTCTGGTCAGGAGGTCCCATGGATAGAGGAGGAAAAAGTTTGCATTCTACGGCGTTGGATACTGTGATTGACATGTAGTGTTATGTTTTCTGTGCATTAGCGATACCGTTAACGACAGTGATGGATGGCGGCGTGGCTATTTGAAGTCTACTATTGTCATATTTGTCGATAGTCAATTCTACGACTTATCTCAGAACTTTCAATTGGATCAATTATATATGACTAGTATTTCTTTACATTAATGCCTTAGTACACATGTAGGCTGTTGGCTGTAGCGGTGATGGCCCAGCCAAGACGCGATGCGGGGAAGACGGCGAGGGCCTTCCTTTAGCTTGGGCGCGCATCCTTGATATGACAACTTCCCACCATGCGAGCTCCTGTATCTGCCCCTTCGACATGGCTGCTGTGCCGCAGAGGACGCTGAACTGGCTATACAGCGTGCTGACTCGGGTTCGTTTCAGCTCTCATTCTCTCCAGCGTGGAGGAATACTGACTCTTTCCAGGATCACTACGATCCGCAGCAAACCTACCAAGATCCCAATCGCACTTACTACGATGTCGCCAACGTCCTCGCACAGTATCCCTCACTCTCGCCGCGGACGGATGTGTACAGTAAGTTATCATCTACAGCACAATTGATCGTTTTCTTTCCTCTGCCTGTATTCCATCTGGAATTATTGGTGCTAACGAAGGTCGTTCATCCCACAGCATACGAAACCGGCTTCTCTGCCTTACTCCTCCGCCTGACAGGCACAATACCAGTGACATTTCGCGGCACCGTTTACAAATTTCCAATCGCAGTATGGATTCCGAACACATATCCACGCGAACCCCCGATGGTCTACGTAACTCCGACGCAGGACATGGCCGTTCGAGTAGGGCAGCATGTGACGCTGGAGGGGAGGGTGTATCACCACTATCTCGCGCACTGGGCTGAGGCATGGGATGTTCGTTTGCCTGATACCCTGCATTGGACTCTTCCCCGGAGGAACAGTGACTGACTTGCGCCATCTTATGCAGAGATCAAACCTCGTCGATTTTCTGATGATTCTTCGGGATGTCTTTGCGAAGGAACCGCCGGTCAAGTACAAACAGCCACAGGTACCGGTACCGCAAGGACCTCAACAGGCAGGGCCTACGCAGACACCGCCCCCCTTGCCTCCTCTGCCCCCAGAGCTAAGTCCGTCGATGCATCGTCCTCCGACGACCCCTCAAAGCGCTCCGCCGCAGCCGACTGGGCAGGTGCCGCCGCCTCCTCCGCCAAAGCCAGGGCAGGCCGTTGCTGCTGAACAACCGCAAGTACCACAAACCGGGAGGTACAACTCTCCTCCACCTCTACCGCCGTTACCGCCAAAGGAACAAGATCTACGACGTCAATCGTTGCAATTCCATGCGAGCACGGGCAGTCATATCCCCAACCGGCCTTTCCAGTACCCTCCTGAGCGAAGTGGTGCACCCGGAGGGACAGCGGGCTCGTATGGGTTGTCGCAACCACCACACCACAATGCAGTCCAGGCAATTCCAGCGTATACGTCCGGGCCAGCATTCCCGCCGGGCGAGGGTGGCGCACCCAGAAGTCCCCCGCCTGCCAGCCTACCGCGAGGACCTCAGCAGCCTCCGTTCCCTGTGCAACAAGCTCCTGCACATCCCTCAGTGTACCAGCAGAATGGTGCTCGGTACCAGCAGCAACCGCAGCCGGCCATGCAGCCTCTACCTCATGGCCAAGCGCAGCCGGCTATTCCTACCCACCAGCCAGCGCCGAAACCAAAGCCACAAACACCGGATCTCCTGACTTCACCCTTTGAGCTTGAACTCCCCTCATTCGCGCCTACGGGTCCCGCACCGCCGATCCCGCCAAACCCTGAGAAAGACGCCCTCCTGCACGCTGTGTCTAAGACCCTCGCCGAAACAGTCCAAGCCAATGTCTCACAGTCTGAATCTGCCGCTCACTCCCTCCTCTCCCAGTCGCAGTCCCTTCAGGCCGCCATCGCAACCTTACAAGGCGAGATCTCCTCCCTCAATGCTCTCAACTCAACTCTGCAGTCCAACACCTCCATTCTCCAGCAGTCCCTCCATCGTGCCGATGGCGTCATCGCAGCCGCTCAGGCACGCATCTCCTCGTCCACTGCCCAAGCCCATGCCTCAAGCTCTTCAGATGCGGTACCTTCAGCTCTGCCGCCCATCGATGAGGTTCTGGTCGCCCCTACCGTCGTTGGTAAGCAGCTTTATGACCTCGTTTCCGATGAACGAGGAATCCAGCAGGCTATTTACGCCCTGCAAGCTGCTTTAGTCAAGGGAGTCATCGGTGTTGACACGTGGTCGCGGCATACGCGCAGTTTGGCGCGAGAAGCATTCTTGAAGCGGGCTCTGATTCGAAAGATTGGGAAGGGAATGGGACTCGAGGAGACTTGATCGATGCCTTTCCTTTCTTCTATGTAGCCTTATAGAAAGGGACGGTACTTTGCTTCCTGAAAATGTCTCTACACTGATTACTAGAGCCGAGCATTTGACAATTGTGATGTTGATACCCATATTACGACATGCTGCAATAAATTAGCCGATCTCTGAAGTTCCCAATGCTATGTGGCCTGCATTTGATAATGCCATCATCATGA
This sequence comes from Scortechinia acanthostroma, assembly GCA_011319215.2. Classification (NCBI taxonomy): domain Eukaryota; kingdom Fungi; phylum Ascomycota; class Sordariomycetes; order Coronophorales; family Scortechiniaceae; genus Scortechinia; species Scortechinia acanthostroma. The sequence continues at coordinate 276,139 of JAABUG020000005.1, forward strand.
GGCAATGCTAATCCTTATATACATATAGTCACCGCACCATGTCTCCATCTAAACACATGTACTCATATAACCGCTTCCAAATGTCCAGTACAGTACCTAGAAGCGATGGCAAGAACTGGGGAAGTGACGGTCTGGAAGGCCCTCCAACCGTCAATATTTATCCATGGGGAGGAGCCGATCATTTCCAGAACATCGTCGACTTAGAGCTGCAACGATTCAAAGATCAAGATCCCGAACGCTCATCTCCGTGCGACTGGATAGTGTTTTCCAACGTCTCCGAAACCATTTTTGAACGCGACTTTGAAGAAGAGGGAACTGATTTGAGCAAAGAGTGGAAATCGTATAATCACTGCCATCAACTGCTCTTCGTTGAAATCGCCAGTGGCACCGACGAGCATACTGAGGCGACGCACACCTTCAATGATATCTTAAAGGAAGCTGTCTGTCGGATGGGACTGTCAAACACCTTAAAAGTTTCTCAGGCACCACGATCCGAGGAGATGGCAGGGCCAAAAGGCCTGACTATGGCTGGGCTCCAAAGCGGCCGCCAGCCGGCCGTTCTAGAAAATGGCCGACGGTGGTGCTAGAGGTTGGGGTCTCCCGACAGACATCACAATCAAAAGCTCGAGGAGGACGCGCGTTTCTGGCTAGAGGAGTCAGGGGGCGACGTCAAAATCTCCCTAGCAATATCAGTGAATCGACGAATTCCGGAGATCGTGCTACAAAAGTGGAAGGTCAGCGACGGAAAGCCAGCAATGGCACAGAAGGTGACGGTCTGGCGCCGGAAGAACGACGTCTTGTTCGATAATGAGCCCCTCGTTATCGAATTTGAGGATCTGTTTCTGCGAGAAGCAGACATCCCCAGGGAAGTCGACATTGTGCGACCAGGGCGACGGCGTCTGGCCGAGAACATCTGGCTGGAGCAGGGGTTCTTGGAGTAGTCTAGGGACCCGGCCTTCAGAGTAGAAACTAAAGTTAATGACTGGCTCTATAATGAAATCCCATGGCTGCCTGGGACCCACATGGTGTATATAACTTAAACCTTTCTTCTTCATCTACTCCAATCTAGTCTACTACCCAACCCGAATATGGAAAAGACAGTTCCAACATAGGTAACTACCGATACCTCATGGCATTGCTCCGGAGTCCCCTACAAGAAGAAAGCCCTGACCTGATATACAGATTTTGTTATGCCAGATGAACAGCTCAGTCCAGATGACGAGGGACTGGACAGGCCGTTTCGTTTCATAGTCACTGGCAGATACCTCGTTGTTCGCTATGAGGACAATAGCTTCACTCTACACAGTGATTACCATGGCCACGGGAGCCTGTTTTATCTCTCAGATGACGAAACCCGCATAATCAGAGATCAGACCTATGTTGGCCAGCTTAGCAGTCATCCCATCTACAAGGACAATGTGTTTCGCATCTGCCGTGGGTCACAGTACCTCTCTCGGGAGGGGTATTGGACGGGCAATATCGATGAAGCACTTGATGTTCAGATTGACCCAGAGGATCCTGGCAGCATCGACAGCGCTGATACTACTCCTATCCTCTCACTTCCCGAGCCTATTATCAATTCTACCCATCCTGTTTCTGCAGATGGAATCGACCTCTACCATCCCGATAAGCAATTCGCTCTATATCCCCTTACTCCCGACGGCCTTTGGTACGGTGACGCCGGTAATTTCAACGGCAAGCTCGTCTTCGGCGCCAATCCGTACAGCGCCGGACTCCCATTCCAGCTCTCGGCACATGAAGGACGGACGCGCATCCGCGCAAATGACGGCATGTACCTTACCGTGTTGATCCAAGATGATCTTGTCCCGTACCTGAAAGAGGAATGCAGACAGCATTCTAGGGTTAGTTCGTGCGCGGATTGTTCAACATGGTATAGCCTTGGCTTTGGTCCTGAGCCTGATGATTGTCTTGCGATGGTCCCCTGCGGTCTGCCTAGCATGTTTGTCTTGTATGATGGGGCTTTCTACTACAGCATGAATGTCCTCAAGGCAAGCTATGCGGAGACAAGGCGTGTTAAGCATATTGAGGAGGCGTCGCTTTTTCAGTTTGTCGGCTAGTTGTGTCGGTGGAATTTCTTCTCTCGACTGATCCTTCTTCTTCCGAACTTGGTTGTTCCCAAGTAGGGTGCCTGCTATGTTTTTGACGATGGTTTCAATGAGAATTGTGCTCTGCCTCATTATCAGGTGCCCTTAGAACCATTTTTGAAACGCAGACGTAGTTCATTTTCGTAAACCTCCTTGTCTTTCAACTTTCCCTCCAAGACATCCTTGGTATCCACAGCCCAGTACTCAGTTACTATTCTCGAGAAGTCTGATGGATCAGCGCTCTGGGATGGTGCAAATTTTGGCTGGATGTGGTCACGGAAAATGTTGAATAGGCCCTTGGGACTATCCAAGGCGTGGAAGAACCAAAAAATTTCCGACTTTCCAGCCCTTTCTCATGATATTTGTCCGGTACGCGCAGACGTTGAATAAAGCGAATATCGCTTCTCTTCCCCCTCACAAAAATTTCCATGAATTTGTCGTGTGCTTTGCTGAATGCGTCAAGCCGTTCACCAAGAATGTCGTCTACAGCATTACCGGTCAACCAATACGGAGGGCGCAAGGTCTCAGCTGGAAGTGAGCATGCCCACTCAAGGTCGACAAGGTATTTGATATGCCATTGATTGTCGACAAAAATGTTGCTTTGATGCAGGTCTGTGAGTCTGTAGAAGAAAGGCCATTGGCGGAGCTCTCGGTCGGTGAAGTGAGGAAGAAGCGCGCGCATTATGGTCAGGTTCGCCACCTGGGCACGTCCGTCTTCCTCATCATGCATGGAGTTGGGCTGGTGCCGTATTCGGCTGTCGTGACAGGACAGGATATCGAGGTAGTATGAGTCGGTTGACGGATAAGTCAAATTCCGACCGATGTTAGTCCGGATACCAGCATTTTCCAGCTGATGAAGGCGAAGAGTGAGAGGCCGATTGGAAAGTTGCAATACTCCGTTTGAGTCTATTGTCCAAGACCCTATCCGCGGTAATGGACGCTGGCTCAGGGAAAGCATAATGCGAGATAAGTCCCGGTAGAAGTTAGCTGTCTTGTCGGGATGATGTGGAAACTCGTCCCATGTTTCCGACAGCATCTGCACCTCTGGCTCGTCAATGTAATCCATGACGAGGTAGCCGTGCTCCAGCACATGTTGACGACGATGGTTTATATAAGGGCAGGGTAGCGGAAATCCCAAGAGCCATGATACGTATCGCTTGAAGTACCAAATCGCCCTGGTCGTCACAGACATGTTTTCGGGCCTGGTAAACTGTGAGCGATCATTGTTAGCCTCTAAGATGAAGGCCCCACGTCTCTGGATGGCATACGGTCTGACCGCCAGCAAATCCAAATCCCCAAAGGCGAGGGAGCGGGATATCAAGGTGATGCTGTCGTATCCAAATGAAGGTGGCGGCTTCACAACGGAGCTTCTCATTGGCGTTTCCAGGATAGCCTGCTTCTCCCACTTTGTACGGCAGAGGAAATCGGATGAGGACCCGCCTGGCTGAACATTTGTTCCAATTTTCGACATAAACCGGGATGCAAACGCTGAAGCTGCCATGTATCCACTCCCTCACTTCTCCCAAGCGACACTGGTTGGATTGACCCAGTCCCAAACGGTCCGAAACAAGTTCTGCGATGTCGTTGCGATGACTGTAGAGGAATACAAAAAATTCTACCCGAGAATCTGGATAAGACAGGTCGAGAAGCATATCCTCTTCCTGCTCAAGGGCTTCTTCTAATGTTATAGAGCCCCGAAGGAGCGGAAGGCTTAATGCTTGACTAGTCATCACAGCATAGAGTCAGACGGTCAATTGCTTGTAAAGAAAAGGATGCGACGAGAACAATGTCAAAATTACTACTCACACCATAGTATAGCAAGCCTATGAATATCAAAGGGGATAATGCAAGGTCTTGACCACATGATTTGACTATATATGTACGTATCACGTGATTTTGTCATGAGTTCTTCAACTTCAATATTTAGGGTCCGGACGTAGATTGCTTCTATGCATATTAGGCCAAAAAGTGGTTCGGAGGGTTTCCGAACTCCGAACAGGTCCTCGGCAGTGTAAGGTAAGGTCTAGAGTCTAGACTCTAGTATCCATACTAACGCTTACTCCGGAGTACGGAGTATACTGAACCTCTCTTCAACTACCCAGGAAGCTTTGCAATACCTTACAACAGGCTACTTGACATCCGGAGTGCAGCAGACGGTACCATTCGAGACCGAAAATAGAACCCTATTTATCGACATCCACACTATTGGTCACAGAGCCAAACACCTCCAACGCATGACCCAGATAATCCTGGACTCCCTTGAGACGAGGAGTCATATCACTTCCTAGAGGAAGCAGCTTCTCTGCCTCATGTCCCTCACCAACTCCCTCACCAACGATAACCTGGTACAAGGCCTGCATTGCTTTATCTTTATCACCATTTGGCTTAATCTTCCCACTGACCAGAAGACCCTGCACCTGCTCGGTGAAGGTTCCCTTATAGTCTTCTGGGAGAGGAGTCTTGCCCAGAACCGCAGAATTAGGCATATTGGTGTTGAAAGTGCCAAGGACGACTGTCAGGGTGCGGATGTTGAAGGGAGCAACCTCCTTAGCAAGGATCTTGGTGAGAGCTATCAGACCCATTGTTAGCTAGGCCGAGCCAGAGAGAAGCCACGTATCAAATACCATCTAGCCCAGCCTTCGCGCCTGCATAGACGCCCATTGTAGGGATACCATCGAGAGAGGCACCGCTGCTCATGTTGACGATCACACCAGAACGGCGCTGGCGCATATAAGGCAGGACTGCGCGGATCAGCCGCAGCGGACTAAAATACATTGTCTCCATCTGGGATCGAATTTCCTCCTCGGTGACAGTCTCAATAGGTGCGTGGATGGAGAAGCCGGCATTATTAACAAGCACATCAATATGGTCACCACCCTTCTCAAGCTCGGTAATCACATCGCCGCTCTGCGGGCTATCCACATCCAGCTGGACCCATTTGCCCCCTTTACCCTCGATCTCAGCAACTAGTTCCGGGGTTCGAGAGGGATTACGGGATGTCGCAATGACCCTATGGCCTCCAGCCTGTGCGGCGCGCGTCAGGGAAAGGCCGAAGCCGGAGGAGCAGCCGGTGATAAGCCAGGTGAGTTTCTTAGCAGTCATGATGAACGACAGAGATGATTGCAATCGACCAGACAACGTTCGCGAATGTTCTGAGGATAATCAACAGAGTTCTTCTTGAATTTATACACCAGAGTGACCAGACAGCCGGCGGAGATAGCGGACTTTGCCAGGGTCTTGTCCTATAACTCCGGGCGTCGACAGGGGATGCCTTCTACTCGGGGTTGACAAATGGGTTCTGTTTTTATAGGTGGTTTTCGTTTTATTGAAGATGGTGGCTATAGGCTATAGGTATAGATAGGTGCGTGCTCGGAGGCGTCCAGTATTACCGCTTTCGGTTGGATTAGTATAGTTATCATCTTTGTCAGACTATCCTACTATCCTCCACTATGTCTGGCGACACTCGGCTGGTCCTGTTTGGACCCCAGCTGACCCCATTGCAATGGACCCCAGATCGTCTGCAGCGTTTGCAGCTGGAAACCCGCAACGCCCCCGAGTTGCAGCAATCATTCTTTGACTAATGTCACAAAGCCACCCGGATGAAGGCTGAATCACATCCAGGCGAGTCTCATGAGTGTTCAAGGCGTGGTAGCCTTTATTGAGGAACCTATGTAGCTAGTATATTTGCCGTAGTAGCCGCGTCATGATAACTATGAAGGAATATGCCCGGTCGACCTTGTGCCCTAATCCTTTGCAGAAGCGCAACGTCAAGCCGATTCGTTCTTACCTAATGGAAATCTGCGTGCACCCATTGTGAGTTACACCATTAAGATCTTTTAAAAGGGGATTTGTGCGTTGAGATGACTACATCTTCTTCTTGAACTATACAGTTGAGACATTAACAACCAGCCCGCCAAAGTAGGTTACCTGATATGACAGCATTCAAGGGCAATGAAGTTACTAGATAAGTAGACTGTGAAAGATCTTACTTCTATACATTTACTGTAGCATTACACCTCTCCTAGTCATATAGATTCTATTCACAAGGCATATCAGAAACAGGGTAGTTACTACCTAAAGTGAATGTTCTGAATAGCTTCAGAGGTGAATGTAGGCCATTCTATGAGTCATATAAGAGCTCCCTCTCGTCTTTTTCTCTTCTTCTCCCCTTAATATCTTCTTCGTCTTCATCATCACCATTACCATCATCATCGCCCTATGGGTATACATTTGGTTTCTTTAGCTTCTTCAGATATGCTCTGCATGATTAGCTATGCCCTAAGTTTGCCTTTAAGACAATAAATATGCTTATTATAAGCAGTATCTTTACTTTTATGTCTATGTGTGACGGCTTATTACTTTATTTTCATGGATACTATATCCATTGTTCTTTCTATCTGCCATGGGCAGAATCCGAGCCCTAAAAGGGTTCATTGAAGCAATCCCTGAAGACAAACTCGTTAGGTATTCAGACTCAGAGAGGACACTCTGGGAGACGAGAGATTTCCACCTCGATCATCAGGGTGTAAGGCTATTCAACCTTCCTTTTTCTTTTTCCCTAGCACAGTGCATTCGGGTGGCATAGATTTCCCTGTTCCTGAGCTAATTTCCATGTTCATAGCTCACCTCTGGTGAGGAACAATTTATAACATCCAAGTCCAGATTAGGTCTGGAACACGCATAACCTCACTCCAGAAGATCCGGGCGACACAGTCGCTGCGGTGCTGGTCCCAGTAGAGGACCCCTGGACTGCAGAGAAGGTCCGCGAAGAGCTGCTCAAAAATATCCTCCCGAGGATATAGTCCTTTTGTGTGAGTGTAATGTTCTTTATCTGCCTGTCTTGATATTGATCTCCCATGTGGACAGATGTTGCAAGCCCTAAAGGGTTCATCCAGAGCATATAGACGAGCAGCTCGTCGGCTTTACAGATGGGAGCTAATCTGTACAAAGACAGAGATTTCCACGTGAACAACCAAGGAGTAAGTCCATTGAATCTTCCTTTTTCTCCCTAGCACAGTGCATTTGGGTGGCATGGTTTTTGCCCTGATTTGAGAGTCGCTGAGCTGACATTTTTATATTTATAGTTAACTACAGATAAACTATACTATAATCAGCAGATTCAGATTAATCATGAGACGTCACTTACTACCTTGCAACTGGAGAGTGGAAAGACATGCGCCAAAGCGCTTGTGCCGACGGACTGGTCCTGGACACCAGAGAGGATTAGGGAAGAATTCCAAATTCCATCGAGTCAGTCCAGAAGACAAGTTGGTCGGTTTTACCGACGGTGAGCACAGCCTGCGGGGGATATCGACACTACGACTTAGGTCACCAAGATGTAAGGCAATGTTCCTTTTCTCCCTAGCACAGTGCGTTTGGTTGCATATTTGCCTGATTCGAGAGTCCCTGAGCTGACATTTTCATGTTTACAGCTCACTTCTGGCAAGGTCGATTTTGCTGTGTGGCATGAGAGCGCCAGGGCCGGCATGGGCACCAACCTAGTCGCCATCGAGGCGAAGAGGCTAGGGCGTACCCCAATGCCTATGTTACACGAGTATGTCAAGCCTAACCCCCTGATGCATAGGACAAGGCATGGCTGAACCCCTTAAGTGGTCATACACCACCATCGCGTAGATCTGGAGAAGCAAACAGGATCATGTGGGGGATGGCCACCGACAGCCACGACTTTCATTTCCTCCGTGTGGACAATGACGGACAGGTACGCGAATTGTATGCTGGAAACTATGCTCATTACTTTACTGATGTTGTATAGACATGGGTCAGCAAGGAGCTGACGTGGGCCCGGGACAGCGAGACCATATGGGGCTTAATCACTGAGATCCCCAGTTTTGGAACGTACAGGTACAAGTGAATTCTGGAACGACCATCTCTACCCTCAAGAAGCTGGTAAAGCAAAAGAAGAAGAAGACGACTGTTGCCAAAGTCCTGATCCCGACAGATGACTCGTGGGATGCTGGGAAGGTCCGCGCTGAGCTTTTGGCGAGTTCAACCTGGTGATGGAGATGCAGAGGAAGGGCAGATCGAGTATACAGGGAGAAGGGAAATCGGAAGGAGGAGATCTCATAGGTGGCATTTGTTGAATATTATACCACCATGACTGTGATATGTAATCCCTAGACTAAAGAATACATCATCTGGTCACCTTTGTTGTCTCGCAGTATTGGATTAATAGCATTGGTCTTTAGAAGACAGGAGGAAAGCTGTAGTCAGATATACTTTGAATTATGGGAATCTGTTATAACATAATTGTTGGAACTGAAAGAGGGTCATGTAGATCATGAGGTGAAGATGCTTGAAAGCTTTATAGCTTTCTGTAGTTGTCTGTTGGGGCAAGCTTCTGTTTCCTCAATGTAGAGGCGGGGCTACGTTTGTCAGTGGATAGCTACAAAGACGCCTATGTAGTATCTTAAGACACAATTTAATTAGGCATTTTCAGAGTAAATAAGTCCCTATCATACAGGCTGACGATATCATCTTTCCCCGCCGTGACATCTTCAATCCATTCTTTGATCACGCGGGCCTCGAACTCATTACCACAGTTTAGCAGTGCATAGTCAAAGTCTCTTGGAGCTGGCTCTTCTTAAAAACATCCACCCAACCTGGTTCCAGGCGTCGCATCTCGTCAATGTATATGTTGCGTAGGAGAGTAAGCTCATACTCCTGCAAGTGTTCCCAGTAGAGTTCAGTAATCTCTCCATCAGCATCATGATGGTATCTTACTTTATCAGGCTCTGTGTGTCGTTCTTTATCTTCCAAGAAATCAGGGTAGTCACATGCCTTCCATAAAGGCAGTGCTGAAACACACTCCCAGTCTATAACACCAGCCCACTCTCCACCTTCGCTGACTAGGATGTTATGTTTGTTGAGGTCGTCATGGAACATCATGGATGGTTCCGGATTACTGTCATTTGTCGGAAAGAGAAGAGAAATAAGAGGTTTAAGCTTGTCGATGATTCGTAGCGTCCTTGTTGCGTCGTCAACTTCGTCTTCACCGTCTTCATCAAGATCAACTCCAGCTAAATATTTAGCCAGCATCGAACGTTGGGTATTTTCGATGAGTGTAAGGCGAGCTGTGATCCAGTCCTTACTTGAACGAAACGGGCCTCGGTAGATATCCTGATGGATGTGAGATCCCCAGAAGAAGTGCATCGAGACAATTCGGCCCACGTCAGGCACAGCTCTTGCTGAACATCTAGTACCGGGCAAGGCGAACAGAGGAGCTCCGGCTTCTTCTCTGGTTGATGCACTATCCTCGTCCGATATAGGTGTTTTTGCCGGAAGTGACTTCTCGGTATCTAACGGCTCCCTAGTTGGCGGACTCTTCTCGGTCGATGCTGGATCTTCAACTAGAGACGATGTCCCATACATGTTTCCAATTCCTCGGAGTTGATCTCGAAAGAGACAAGCCGAGGAAGCTGCAAACTCTTTAACCAAACGTGTCTTTGCAGAGAATGAGACAGAATTCCAGATTTCACCCAAGGGCTTTCCGGGTATTTTGGTCATGAGGATCCATTCGAATCCAAGTGAGTTGTCTCGGGATGCCTGGTAACTGACAATACTGGGGACTGGGAGGTTTGTCGTGCGTTGTATCCACTCCACTGTTGCGACTTCACTTGTAGTTTTGTAGTACGGGTCGACGGGCAATGTAAGTCGCATCGCATGATGAGCATCTCGTTGTCTATTCTGACATCGTAGACCTTGTTGAACGCGCCCTGGGCGAGGAAAGTCACTTCAACCGTGCTCGATGGCCGAACGGACTGTATTATCTGCTTTATAGCCTCAATGTCGGGTTCGACGGTCCATTGGGGCTCGGGGCCAAATAGCCTTTCGACCCAGACGAGACCATGAAGCTGCGGTTCTGACGATGACATTCTCGGTGCGGTGGTTGTAGCGATGGAGCACTCAGTAATAAAGATCACAGATCGTTGGAAAAGACATGAAGAAGATGTATCAGCAGGTAGGATGAGTATGGTGTACGAAGAACGATCCTTCTAAGATTGTAGGAACTTGCATTGCAGCAGCTCTCCAGGCAGGCGCACCCAGGGTGTTGATCCAGCTACGTCAGTCTCAGAGATGAGTCAGTAGTTTCCATGGCACTATTCAAGTGGATGATCGGTGCGGTACCTAATTCAGAGGCCAACTCCATGGTGATTCTCAACTAGACTTCACATAGCTCTCACCTATCTATTGTACTCCCCTTTCCTGAGAGCCATATAAACCCTCTCCGAAATAATACAAGCACATACGACCATAGGGTGTGGAAAACAGGGCTTCCCGTCCGCTCAGCCGTACTTAAGCCACACGCCGGCCGGTTAGTAGTTGGGTGGGTGACCACCAGCGAATCCCGGCTGTTGTATGTTTTTTGCTCACCCATTCTTCTTTCCCTTCTCGATTGCTCATATTTAGTTTGTTTTCTTTTAAGCTGAATCTCGCTTGATCCTCTACTGGGCTGGTAACACAACTCTTAGGTGCTGTAATTCTAATTTGAAGTCTAGATCAGATTCCTATCAACACGACCTAAAATGGTTGACATTGGTAATATCACGCAACAACATCTGACAGGGATCGAACTGCGGTCCATGCTGATATCAAAGAAGCATAACGGCTCATAGATACAGAGAAGTAAAGGAAATAAAAATGAGTCGGCCGATCGGAAAAGACCTTATAATATTCGAATGCTCTTCTCCGCCAGATCGGCAGATTCATCGTTATAGAAATGCTCATTTCACCTCGTTCGCGTCCGAGAACGGACTCTCAACTCGCGGAGGTGGTACTCGGCTACTTCGGTTTGACCTGGATCCGTCATTCGCATCCAGAAAGACTGACATTCGCGCCTCGTTCTGGGAGGCATTTTGGTCCTTGAAGGGACTTTGTTCGACAGCAGGTGAATCTTCAATCACCGTTGGGGTGTGAGAGGATCTGGCAGGTGGATTCTGCCCCGTGCTGTCCTTCTGGTGCGACGTCTCGTCGTCGTTCTCATCGTCTGACGAGCTGGCATCAAAAGTGGAGGTCGTAGCATCGAATTTTGGCTTCGTTGTGCTGGTAAAGCTTGAGTCGCTCGTGCTCGACGAGTTGGGCTCTGACTGCTCCTCGATGGCTTGAACAGTGGGTGGGTTTGTGCTCTTTTTCGCGCCTATGGCCTTCACCATCACAGGTTTGGCGGTGACTGTCCGCGCGACGATCGAACTCTTAGTGTTGGCTTCTGAAAATGCCGCCTTCGCAAGCTGTGCTTTGGTAATGGTGGGAACAGCCGGTGTCTCTGGTGCGGATGAAGGCTGGTTTCCGTTATGGATGCTAACAACAGCAGCCCGAGTGCGCATGACCTGCTGTGCGGGCATCGGTTCGACAATGGCGTTGCTGCGGTAGATCGTGGTGGCCACGCTGCTGCGCAAGCTGGGAGCAATGCTGCGATGGGCCTGCGAGACATCGGACCAGGCCGAGTCGCGCAAGTCGCCTGGCATAAAGAAGTGCTGGTCCGGGGAGGCGCCTGGAAGAGGCGGAACAGGCGGCACCAGTGAGCCCGGGGTTTCTGGCGGTGATCGGTTGGTGACACCTGGGATATAGGCAATCTGAATGACATTGGATGCGCGAGTCAAGACTGTGGAGGCAATCGAGTTGGTCGATTTTCGAGACTGACGAGCGTCTCCGACTGCGCTTCTCTTTTCCGCAGCGTCTCCACTTTGTTGATCGTATTCAATCCGCTTCTTGCGAACGAAGAACCACCAGATCAGAAATGTGACAATAGCAACGAAAGCGAGACCTCCAATGACTCCTCCTGCAATAGCCCCCACATTGCTACCGCCTCCGCCTGACGAGTTGCTGGAGCTGCCGCTGGAAATGGACTTAACGCATTTGGTGGTCGCGCATTGGCTACACGATTGACTGATCATCGTACATTGGTAACCATCATCACAGACGGGACATGAGGGCGCTGTTGAATCGCATTGGACGCATTTTTGGAAGTCGCGAGAGTACATGGCTAACATCATCCGGGTTAGTAGACTATCATTGAGGACATATCGACGGCGGAAGGCTCATACCGCGAGGGGAGAAGAAATGATCGATGGAGTGAGACATGATGAAGAGGTTGAAGATGGCGGATGAAAAGATAACAGGGTTCTGTCGTGACAAGCGAAAAGACTGCGAAAGGACTGTGCCGTCGACTGCTCTATAGCAAGAATACGATGTATCGAGAGGAAAAGAGCGACAAGCCGGTCAACGGCGTAGCTAATGTGTAGATATAGTCTAAAAGAATGTGAGATGCTCAGGGGAGACGTCAAGTCGACAGCGTTATGGTTGGGTCATAAGTATTTAGCGACGGCAGTTGTGGATTGATCCCGACGGTGTAGTGTTGACGGCAGTCATAGCCTCTGGGGCATCGTGAATCTTGAGTAAGTAGAGACTCAATATCGATGTCGTCCAGATCCAGGATCGCCAGACGCTTTCTTTAATGACGTCGACCGGCAAGTAGCACTGAGTTCTTCGGGTTGGTTGCCGTCGGAAGACACGCGTTGCGACCGGGGATGGAAATAGGAGCCTCGAAAACAAACAAATGGATGGACAATCGAAAAGACGAGGGTATATAGAGCAAAATAGAATCAAAGGACAATAATATGTGAAGGAAGAACGAGGAAACCAGATCAGAATGGAAAGGTAATGGAAGTGGTAGTAAAGAGCGGCAAGAAATGGAAGAGGAGGGATGATTATTGACCTGGCGGGAGGAGGTGGAGAGAAAGTTGTGGTGGTGAGGTAGTACTGCGCTATTGCACTAGGAGGGCTGCGGGAGGAGGATCGTATGCCCACCGCAACTGAATATTAAAGCCACGGCCTTTTTTGGTGTTGACAGGATCAGAAAGGTGTCCGAGACATAACAAGACTTGGATCCTCCTATGGCGCGCAACTTCTCTCGATATAGAGAGTATGCTTCTACTTGACATTCTAGGTTCTATGCGGGTAGTCTGGACGCTCATATACGACAGGAAGAGGCACAGTGGGCAGGTAGATACTCTCTATCTATCTAGACAGGCCAAGATCCAAGCCCGCAGCATTAACATTGCGCCTGCCACTCTGCAAGGACTTTCTTTGTTCTTCTACCCTCCTAACATGACTCTCAAAAACTGCCACCTAGAGTCAACGACTACAGTATATACACCAACCTATCGACATCGCCCTTACTTGCATCTTAATTTTGTGGCTCTCATGCCAGCCTCTTGAACAACCAGCCACTATTCCATCAAAACGGAGTATCTACTCCGTAACTGTCTACCTGTGCAGCCGTGTCCTCTACGGTGTTGGGGCGTGGCTCGACTGCCCCTGGTCTGGACCATCTCACGTTCTTTCGCCGGGAAATTGCACTTGATGACCTGGTCCAATGAAAGGGCACTGTGGCGTCCAGTTCGTCCTCAGGCACGGCACGGAGAGGAGTCAATTTCAGGTACACCGGCTCCATCGCTACCGGCCTTCAGATTCATTATTCGCTATGGCCCAGCGCACTGTTTCACAACCTTTTTTGAGTTGAAGAGGTCCAGAGTCTTCATGTCCAACATTGCCCTAGTAGGCTTGTGTAGCCTGTGCTTCTTTTGACTGCTGTGATGTAGTGGAAATTCGAAAGGCACTTCCTAAGGTGGTACTGCTGAGTTTTGCCAAGCAATGCGTCGTTATTATCATCCATCCAGAATCTGTGCTGCTTATCTACTAATGGCCGCTCTTTAGATATTGCCTTGATAGAGTAGACTGTCTCTCACTCTCCATAGATAGCAGAACTTGAAATGCAATAAATAATGTATGTCACCGATCGTGTCAAGCAGTAGTCAACACGCTTGGTGGGTTTTCCGGTCCGTCTCCATTGACGATCTGGCTGGAGATTATTCTATCTCGATCTGGTCAACGAACTAATATCTAGACGCCCTTCCAACGTACATATTTGTTCTCTTGATATGACTTGGATATGTTGTCAAACTGACTGTGGTAGAGCAATTGAGCGTCCATGTCATTATGCATGTTACATAGCAGGTCGACTGTCAACGTGGTGTCGATATATATATATCACCAAGGGAAAAATGGTAAGGAACCGTTGCAACCAGAAGCCTCAGCCGGCCCACAAGAATGACCAGGTCTAATTTAAAACTCGGGGCAGTATGTGCGTACAAAGAAGTATACTTGAATTCTCTAAGGCGGTCCTTCAGGTTACTCATAGAGTCATAGATTATGGGATCTTGTTGCCAACTGTTCCTCCTCACTAGTAGAGATATCATAGCCACATCATCATATTCGACAACAAATAGTTCTGACGAGAAGTCTACAATTCTACCGGTCTAGTTGACAATACAATTCCTGCCAGAGGCTTGATAATCTTCATCCAGTACTTTTGATGACTGTCACGTTTACTCTCTGGCAAGAGCCAAGCTTACTCAGACATGACCACTTGACCCATTCGAAGTAACGGATGTGTACCAGACAGGTTGTACAGCCGACGAAATTCACACCAGATAGCTTCTGTTCCTGGCCCTAGACTGCCACGTAGTTAGGCCGCAGTATACTCCATGGATCTGATCCGAGTATGGAACTCGAAAAGACGACTCTTTTGACGTGGCAGGTCAAATAAGCTTCGAATGGCAGAACTCGACAACAGAGTCAACAGGCCAACAGCATTTCGGTATGATGCTCAAGATATCGCATTCTTGCGCGTTGACTTGATTAGACTAGGTGCATTGGTCTTTCGGCAAACCACAGCCAATCCGCGGCGAAAGCAAGACCGCTGAACTTATTCAATAACAGTTGCGACATGCATGAAGTCATACTTGAATTGTAGGCGACTGGGTCCACTGAATCTCGGATATGCGAAGTACCTGCAGGGTTAACCCTCGAAAAAAGTGGTCCTACAGAGTCTGGCTCGGTAATTTCCGTCTGCAGATGATCACTGAGTTGATCGTCTGATGTTCAGACTGGTTCCTGATATCTTTCCAACTCCTTTGCATGGATATGTCCGCTGAGGCTGTGGGTGTGGCTTTTGGCTTTGATCTACTTCCTGCATTTGAATTCTTTCAACACCCTCCATCAAAAGTATCCTCAAAGACTGCAGGAAATTAAGTTTAGAGACTTAAAAAAAGTTAGATGTCTTGCATGGTGTTCAGAGGCACAAAGGTGGCTGGAGTTTTGTTGATTTGTTCTAAAGATAGGTATGAAAAGTGGCGATTCAACTAAGACCAATTAAGCTAGCCAAGTGTGGCAATGATGATCATCCAGCTGGGGCTAAGCAGTCTTTTTATGGAGTGGCAGAGTCGCAGAAGAATAAGACAAAATCATAAAATCTCAAGGGCAAGGGATCCATGAATCTTTCCTAATAGTGTATTATTGAATGTGAAGAAGACCAGTCATGGTAGTTAATCTCTTTGATGGATGTAAATTTTAATCCTGAAACCATGGCTGACCTCTGAACATGATACATGTAGCAAATGAACGAATCAGTAGTGTCCTTGGTCTAAAGAATGACCCTCCAATTAAAGTGACAATAGACAATGATCTCGAGCTAGTACCGACTCCTAAGTCCTCAGTTCTGCTGTGTTTGCTTGACCAACG
Source organism: Scortechinia acanthostroma (assembly GCA_011319215.2). Classification (NCBI taxonomy): domain Eukaryota; kingdom Fungi; phylum Ascomycota; class Sordariomycetes; order Coronophorales; family Scortechiniaceae; genus Scortechinia; species Scortechinia acanthostroma. The sequence goes on from JAABUG020000005.1 coordinate 291,843, forward strand.
GCTGATGGACAACAAAGGAATGAGTCTTCTCCACCGTCTCCACAAGGCTATATTTGGCTGGGGCTTTAGCCTTTTCGAGAATATCTGGATGACCCCCGCCCCCTGAAACTTTGTATGTACAAGACTGTATTATAATTGTATGATTACTGTAAGTACATCGCGGTGTTGCTTGACATCTTTGCATGATACCTACAATTCCAAATGCATGTACGAAGTATCTAGTGGCATCTAAGATCAATATGGAAGCAAGCTAGTTGTTGAAGTAGGTATGTGCTAGAAAGAAACTAGAAGACTGAAAGTTGCTTGGCATATCAAGTACAGTAGTCAACCATTGCTGGAGTAGATCAACATTCTTCTGGTAATCTCTGCCCGTCTCAGTCATGCTGGCGAGGGGGTTAGAATGCTGCGATACCAGATATTTTAGGCAGCCACACACAACCACAAGATAACTAGGTAAGTATCTTACCGATTGTCGAGGTTCATTAAGTCATACTGCTACAGATAACCAGCCATATTTTTCGAGGCCAAATAGCTGGAGGATGTGTGACCTCGTCCTTCATATCAAGCACCTGTTCTGTGTAAGTACCGGTAATTGTAATACAGAAAGCTGAGTGCCATTAAATGGTGGAGCAAATGTGCCAGCTTGGCTTCCATGGGTGTGTTTCAGCCGGGGACGAATTTTCATAGGCGAACACCAACGGACTTTCCAGAACTTCCTCAGACAAGAGACGCTTACTGACGTTGATGCTATGGATCCCAACTCGACGTTCGAGCAACTTAAACAATAATGACAAACAGACTCGAGCGATCATGTCAAATGTGAAAGAAAAGAGGCCAGGCCAGCTGGATTGTTTGACAGTACCTTAAGGAAGGAGGTTGAAACATTGGTATGAAAAGACGGGAACAATACAGCCAGATCTCGGCTGTGTAATAACTTTACCTTACCGACACTTTGCTCTATTACTTGAACCAACCTCCAAATATGAAGGGGGCAACGAAAGAACTGCTCAGCATCCTCAAAATATGTTCGAGGTACTGGAATATCAAGGTCTTCTGTAGTGATGTCTCACACATCTTCCAGCCGTAGGAGAATCCCACAATGTGAATGATATGGCATGGTTGGACTATCCGTCAGCAGTACCGGGGATCATTGGATATGATGGTTGATAGGTACTTAGGCTCCCGGCTGGTTGGTAGTTGGTGTAAGAAAACAAAATACCCACCACCCAAGGCTCACCCAGTCGCCATCCGCATCGCTCAGCTGTCGCTGCGGACCGAAAAAAAGGGCGCCAAAGCGAACACCTACTGCCTCTTAGTTCAACTCCCTGGTCTAACGGCTCATAGAAGGGCTGATCATATTTCTGACTTTTTTTTCCCCGTCTTGGAGCCTGTTGTTCATATCTTTCTTTCACTTTTCACCCTCACCACCTCCCGCTCTCCCAGCTTTGTTTGGGGAAACCGACTGAATATCCCGACTGCCTCATTTGTATACATAATTGTTTGTTACCCCTCAGGCTTGTCACCTGTCCACTCTCTCACGTTTGTGGTTCGTGGGCTTCGAACATCAGCCCTGGCGGCTTTATCGACGTTTCTTCCTGACTGTGTCCGCCCCTCGACCAGCCTTTCAATAATTTTTCGTGATTGACTTTTCGTCTTTAACTTCTTGTTCATCCGTTTCGTTCGACTCGTTGGAGTGTTGATTGATTACATTGTCCTGTCCGATCATTTTGACCGGTGGACTCCTTACTCCTTCTCCTGATACCCCCTTCCCGTTTTTCCCCTTGCGTTTCGATTCAGCTCGCGTCTGTCGGTTTTCCAGTGTCGTTCTCGCGCATACTACAACATTTTGACAACAACTTGACAACGCATCGACACCATGGCCTACCAAGGCGCTGGTTCTCATTCGCCGCCTCAATACGATGATAACGGCCACCGACTTCAGGATCTGCCCCATGGTTCGGTAAGTGTTGGATTAAGCTTAGTCTGCTCTACATTCGGGCGAGGCTAATGCGGAGGATTCGTAGTACGAAGAAGAGGCGTCGAGAGGATTGCTATCCAGCCAGCAAGGCCCCTTCACAGGCCCGTTTGATGACCCTCAACAGCGTGGTCATTCTCCTGCCAGACCCGTTTCTGGATACAGTTTGAGCGAGACCTATGCCCCCGAAGCGGCGTATCATGACCCCTATAATCAAACCGGCCCTGGCTCAGTCTACTCGGCTCAGTCTGCAGAGAATCCGGCGGCGGCTTTTGGTGTCCCTGGACGTGTCGCTTCCCCCTATGCTCGAAGTGATACTTCGTCCACAGAGGCATGGCGCCAGCGACAAGCTCCCGGAGGCGGCCCCGGTGGGTTGCGACGATATGCTACCAGAAAGGTCAAGTTGGTGCAGGGTTCCGTCCTGAGTGTCGATTATCCTGTTCCTAGCGCCATTCAGAACGCCATCCAGGCCAAGTACAGAAACGATCTCGAGGGTGGAAGTGAGGAATTTACGCACATGCGATGTGAGTGATCTAAGACGCTATTCTTGACCTTCTATTTCGTTTGCGTCGCTGACAAGCACTCGCGCAACTCAGACACCGCGGCCACCTGTGATCCCAACGAATTTACACTACACAATGGTTACAACCTTCGACCTGCGATGTACAACAGACATACCGAACTGCTCATTGCGATCACCTATTACAACGAAGACAAGACACTCACTTCGCGTACACTGCACGGTGTCATGCAGAACATTCGCGACATTGTGAATCTGAAGAAGTCCGAGTTTTGGAACAAGGGTGGTCCAGCCTGGCAGAAGATTGTGGTCTGCCTGGTTTTCGATGGTATCGACCCTTGTGACAAGGACACTTTGGATGTTCTTGCGACAATCGGTATCTACCAAGACGGCGTCATGAAGCGTGACGTTGATGGCAAAGAAACAGTGGCTCACATTGTATGTGTCCTCGGATAATTGTGATCACTGGAAGTACTGACCGGTTATAGTTCGAATATACGACTCAACTGTCTGTGACTCCAAACCAGCAGCTGATCCGCCCCACGGATGACGGTCCCAGTACACTTCCTCCGGTCCAGATGATGTTCTGTCTGAAGCAGAAGAACAGCAAGAAGATTAACTCCCACAGATGGCTCTTCAATGCATTTGGTCGCATTCTCAACCCTGAGGTTTGTATTCTTCTCGACGCCGGTACGAAGCCTGGTCCGAAGTCACTTCTGTCGCTTTGGGAAGCCTTCTATAACGACAAAGATTTGGGTGGTGCTTGTGGTGAGATTCACGCCATGTTGGGTAAGGGCTGGAGGAACCTGATCAACCCGCTCGTTGCCGCCCAGAACTTCGAATATAAAATCAGTAACATCCTGGACAAGCCCTTGGAGAGTTCATTTGGTTATGTCAGCGTCTTGCCCGGTGCCTTCTCAGCTTACCGGTTCCGCGCAATTATGGGCCGCCCTCTTGAACAGTATTTCCATGGTGATCACACTCTTTCAAAGCAACTGGGCAAGAAGGGTATCGAGGGAATGAACATTTTCAAGAAGAACATGTTCTTGGCCGAAGATCGTATCCTCTGTTTCGAGTTGGTTGCCAAGGCTGGTTCAAAATGGCACCTGACATATGTCAAGGCCTCCAAGGCCGAAACCGACGTGCCAGAAGGCGCTCCCGAATTTATCTCGCAGCGTCGTCGTTGGCTGAACGGTTCGTTCGCTGCCGGTATTTATTCGCTCATGCACTTTGGTCGGATGTATAAGAGTGGACACAACATCATCCGCATGTTCTTCCTGCACATCCAAATGTTGTACAACATCTTCACAACGATTCTGACATGGTTTTCTTTGGGTAAGTCAATGTTGTCCCGGAGCGCACCCTATCCGGGATTTGTTCTTGTGCTGACAGATGTTAATAGCTTCTTACTGGCTTACTACCACCGTCATCATGGACTTGGTCGGCACCCCAAGCAACAATAACAATCATAGTGCTTTCCCGTTCGGCGAGGCTGCAACTCCCATTATCAATACTATCGTCAAATATGTATACCTGGGATTTCTACTGTTGCAATTCATCCTTGCACTGGGTAACCGTCCAAAGGGTTCAAAGTTCTCATACTTGGCGTCTTTCGTGGTTTTCGGCATCATTCAGGTCTACGTGGTTATCGATGCGATGTACCTGGTGGTGCGTGCGTTCACCGGAAGTGCTCCTATGGATTTCGTCACAGACAAAGGTGTTGGCGAATTTCTCAAGTCGTTCTTCTCGTCCAGCGGTGCCGGTATCATCATTATCGCCCTCGCTGCTACATTCGGTCTCTACTTTGTGGCATCCTTCATGTATCTGGACCCGTGGCATATGTTCACATCCTTCCCTGCCTATATGTGTGTCCAATCGTCATACATCAATATTCTGAACGTGTACGCTTTCAGCAATTGGCACGATGTTTCGTGGGGTACCAAGGGTGCAGACAAGGCAGACGCTCTACCCTCTGCCAAAACCACCAAGGATGAGGGCAAGGAGGTTGTCATCGAGGAAATCGACAAGCCGCAGGCTGATATCGACAGTCAGTTCGAGGCAACGGTCAAGCGTGCCCTGACACCCTATGTGCCGCCAGTCGAGAAGGAGGAGAAGACTTTGGAAGACTCGTACAAGAGCTTCCGAACGAGACTGGTCACGTTCTGGATCTTTAGCAACGCATTCTTGGCTGTTTGCATCACCAGTGACGGTGTGGACAAATTTGGCTTCACGGTATGTAGATGTCGGCAATTGTTGTTAAAGAGGCGAGGCTAACATGTTGCAGAATTCTGCTACCGACCGCACGCAGCGTTTCTTCCAGGCTTTGCTGTGGTCCAACGCCGTTGTTGCCCTGTTCCGTTTCATCGGAGCCTGCTGGTTCTTGGGCAAGACAGGTTTGATGTGCTGCTTTGCCCGGCGTTAGAAGGGCGTCCTGTTGTAACGAGAGCGATTTGTGGTGCTTCGCCAACGGGTCTATCGATGGCCAAGCACCTCCTGGCACATTTTCCATCACAATATTGTATTCTACATACGATGCTGCTTTGTTACCTCGTTTTTCATTAAAGTTGGCTCTGTCATGGTTGGATCTATGTGCTTCGACAGGGCCTTATGCACTGTGATGTCTCGTAAACTCTTAGCGATTAGAAAAGGAATTCGATGCATCAATAGCTCAGTCGAGCTGCCAAAGATGTCTTTTTTATGTGGTTGCTGTCCTGTCTACGAATTTGGGTAGTGGCGATGGCGTCAGGCCGCAGGCACATTGCCTTCTCCGAATATGCCTAGCGTCGCCTCTATCTTTAGACTCTATTTTCTATTTACCGTTTCTTCAGAGTGACCGATTCAATCTGTTCAGTTCTGGGTTTATTGACCTTTGACCGTAATCTACGTTCTCCCACTTCCTCTTGCGCTTCTGCGGAGTGGAGATTAGCCGTTAGTTGGTTCTTTATTGCCTATCGAACTCCCCCGCAGGCCCGAACTTTAAGGTAGTGACTCTCCTCATACTTCTCTCTAATTTTCCGTCACGATCACGACAGAACCGGTGTTATTACTCCCGAAATACTCTTTGGTTCTTTTGATTTTGATATCCAAACTCTAAAGAAGACTTCTGGGGACGTGTGGCGGTGCTTTGTCCAAGATGTTGAAGATCTGGTCTATGGTACAATCAATCCCTCTCTTGCCTGCGCGGTCCTGCGTCTACTCTACGGATTATGACTGACGTCGATGTTCTTGTAGAAACAACAGCAACAGCAGGCTGAAAATGCCGAGGGAGCAGCAGGGAAGAAGAAGAAGAAGGTTACGGCTGCGCAGTTGCGCGTGCAGAGAGGTACGTCCGGACCGTCGCATGCGTGACTTCACACCCAGCGTGGCGCACGACACAACCCTGGAAGCAAGGCTCGCTGACAGTAGCTTGAAATAGATCTACAAGAATTAACCCTCGGAAGCACAATGAAGATGCATTTCCCCAACCCCGACGATATCCTCAACTTCACGCTTACGATCGAGCCCGACGAGGGTATGTACAAGGGTGGCGCGTTCCATTTCAACTTCACCGTGAACCAGAACTTCCCGCATGACCCGCCCAAGGTGAAGTGCACGCAGAAGATTTATCATCCGAATATTGATCTGGAGGGGAATGTTTGTTTGAATATTCTACGGGAGGACTGGAAGCCGGTTCTGAATTTGAATGCGGTTATTGTGGGCATGCAGGTTGGTTTGTCTGCGACATTTTGGTCGTGTAGTTTGATTATTGTTGGACTGACCGTTGGATTCGCTGGTAGTTCCTCTTCCTTGAGCCGAACGCCTCCGATCCTTTGAATAAAGAAGCTGCGGAGGATCTGCGGACGAATCGGGAGGCTTTCAAGCGTAACGTTCGCACCGCCATGGCCGGTGGATCGGTCAAAGGCGTGCAGTTCGAGCGTGTGATGCGATGAGTTGGCGGCCACTTGGTTTCGAGTGCAAGGTATTCCGGTTCAGTTGCGTTATACAATAACGACACGAGCCCAGCTTCAACGAACATCATACATACGGCGTACATGATATGGTCAAGACGGGAGCGATGCCCTATCGATGGATATGGATATGGATATGAGATGGGCGGCACTCGGTGCAGGCTCATAGGGATTCACGAAATCGTGGAATGGTTATGCACGTACATATCTTGACTACTTTAGCGACTGGATAGATTTCGTCATGAAAGAAATGAACTTATACGATTCCTCTGAACAGGGATATGATCTTCTTTTTCGCTGATGTCTTTTGAACGTTTACTACCATAAGTTCCTTGTCGTTTAGGGAGCTTATGGCAGTACTTGTCCAGTCCTGCCTCAACTTGCGCCCGTCGATACTGTGGACAAGATCGGCGGAAGAGTCTACAACTCTACGGACTGACAGGGTCTTCCCCAAAGGATACAGAGCAGGACAAAGGAAACGGCATGTCTGGAGCTACAAGCACCGTATATATACAACCAACGGGTAGACTGAGCACTTGCAAATAATTGAACAATTCTTTCTTTTCCTTCCGGGAGCCCGGCATCGACTCGTTCAACACATCAACCAGACAAAGCGACGTAGACACCACTGTCAAACCCCGTCGAGCACCTAGCCACCCGATACGATCACTCCTGAGCTAACATGCCTCCATGCAATTGTCGGTCATCACCAAGTGACAACTCGCCACGGGAATCTTAAAACGGAGCGGGTGCGAATGATGACCTTCTCTATGCTGGCTTTGTCTGAAGATGCATCGAAGAAACGGATTATCGAGTCTATAGCTGCCCAGCAGCGCGCTCCTTCTCGAGACGGGTGTAGTAGGCGTCACGGGCGCGAACGCGGGGGAGGTGGTAGCCTACTAGTTGTCAGAAAGGAATATCCACAACGAGCCTGCAGGGATTCCCTGCTAGGGAATGGTGCGATGATACGTACCGTACCACCAAAGGTAACCGAAGGTGGTGCCGAAGCCTGTAAGCGAATGGGTATATGGTTAGTCTTTCAGCGCTCGATGTAGCGACTTGGACGTATCTTGGAAGGCATGTTTGCTTCGTAAGACGAAAAGAGAGGTCATCCTGGGAGTTCCGGAAGCTGGTGGGACATCTCATGCTCTTCCTTGTATTTCCGATTCATTATGCTGCTGAGCGATAGGGACTGCGACTCACCGAAAGCGGTGCTCAGGTCAAGAACGAGACCACGGCGGAGCATCTATAATCGAGTGTGTTAGCGAATATGTGTTTGACCCAATCGCTACCGGGTGACCGAGGGTAGAGGGACGGGTGTAGCGTGGGTGGGATGTAGACGTACGCCGGTGATGGGAGGAATAGCGGCGGCCATTGCGACGGATTGATGAGAGTAGTCGATTCAGGAAGACAAGTAGATGCGATTTCAGCAGACAGGAAACCCTGTTATGAGGTGGTGGGGGACAGGCGGAGGAGAAAGGAAGGAAAGTGAACGATGATGCGAACTTGAAAGTCGAGGTGAAGCTTTCCGATCCGGCACGTAAGCGACCGATCTGAGTGGCCTGACTGGGTCCTAAGAACGGGCAGGAGGATAGCACAGGGAGTCGGCCCAAACTTCACTATTGGTTCGATTACGCTTCAGACTAAGTGAGATGGACTACATTTATATTATAGACGTGAATCTATATCCATATCCTCTTGTTTTTACTCCGTGTCGTTGATCACTGTGAAATTGATGCCTGAGGCACTAACACGTGACCTGACGCGAAGCTCTTGCGATGTCCGAATAGAGACTCTCTTGTCGCCTTCTCCTTGTGCCTATCATCATCCACAACACCGCCATGGTGTCCTCAGAAAACCCTCTCAAGCATTCTTCGTCTACGCCTTCTGAGCATGGGCCTGATACCAAGCGATTGAAGCGCTCGTATCACCACCATCACCGCTTACGAAATCCAGTTATCCCAGCTCTTCCGGAGCCCGCGATCACTGATGACGCCCACGTTGATCACTTGATGAAGCGCTCTATCGGGCTATGCCTCAGAGAGTCTGGATTTGATCTTACCGATCCGGCTGCGCTGGAAAGTTTTCGCTATGCTACGGAGGAGTGTATGTTACGAACAGAGATACACAGGGAATTTGTCGGCTGTGTTATTGACTAAGCTGCTTGCTAGACCTCTTAAAGCTCGCATCCTTTGTGCGCCAGTCGATGCTCTCGAGCCGACGCACCCAACCTATACCCCAAGATTTCGAACTCGCGTTCAAAAGACACCACTTGCGCGTGGACGACCTGCTTCCGCACTTAAAACCTCTGTCAAATGTCGAACCAGTCCCTACACTCCTGCCCAGTCCTCCGCCGGAAGAGGATACTTTGTTGAGTTTACCATTCCTCGGCCCTGAGCTGAGCGGCGAAAGTGAGAGTGTTCGAAGCGCATATATCCCAAAGCATTTCCCCCAGTTTCCCAGTAAACATACATACCGGCACACACCTGTGTTCACAGAGCGGGAGCAGGACCCACGAAAAATTCGCGAGCGCGCGACTGAAGAGGGAAGACATGGCGAGGAGGCATTGCGCAAGCTGGCGAGGGCATCATTCAAGGATAATCAGCTCGGCTCGGCGGGTCGCGAGAAGAGACTGTGGGGTCGGAGGATGGAGAGCTTGGACAGTATGTTTGAGAAGACGGTCAAAGGCATCGCAAAGAAAATGCACAAAGATGTAGCTGCGCCGGGCACAGCTGCAACGATGGATATTGATACTGGCGCTGCTGCGGATGCCGAGCTCAGGGCGGCTCGGGCGAAGTTCTCAAGTCTGGAGCTTCCACCGGTCATCAACTGCGAAAGAAATCTCTGGCGCCGAGTAACACCAAGCAATCGAAAAGCGGAAGAGAAACCTGCGGGAACGAAGGATCCCCCAAGTGTTTCGCGAGTGGAAAGCTGGGTGAGCACATAGCATTTCGCATTGCGGCGGCGGCGTCAGGGCGTTGTGATTTTATATTGAGCGACTCAAGAAGATACCCAACGAGTACAATGCAGACAATGTATGCGATTCAATGATAGATCCCTGGTATCCGATGGCTGTAGACTTCCAAACTCAACTCCGCCCAATGCAAGTACATCTTTCGTATCACGCCTTGGTGGCCTCTTCTGCGGCACGTTTTCGTTTCGCCTCTTCCTCAGCCAGTCTGATGGGCTCCCACGCCGTCGTCTCGACCGTTAATCCGCCGGCACACCTTGACAAGGGGAAAGTCAACCAGTGAATCCAGCAAGTAATGTAGGAGGCCCTTACCGTCTGAATAGCCGAACAATGGGTTTGCACGTCACAACGCCTGGCTTGGGGATGCCGGCCTGAGGTGGATTGCACGAGTACTGTACCATCTCAAGTAACTTGCAACTCTCCAGGTCGACTGGTCCGCCTTTGCGATGTCTTTGCTGGAAATTTCGACTGACGATGTTGATGTGCTCCGGGAGAGATTCGGCGGAGAAGACGGGGACGAGGGGTGCCATTGGGATCTCGTAGTGTAGCTCTCTGTTCTAGTCGAGTAGTTAAAAAGTGAGGATATAATAGTGGACAAATGGGTTGTTCTGCTTCAATCGATCAGACGATGCAGGAAGAAAAGTTGAGGGAAGCGGAAACCTCCGTCATATGGGGATGCGATTAATGAGTCGGGACCGATGCGGGACAACAAATTCCCAGCCATGATCAACGCCATGGTCTGCTGTAGAAACTTAACAACCATCTATAACAAATATGATGTCAAAATATTTATGACATCTATTCAGCTCGTCCGAGTAAGGAATGGCGGCCAGCTTCGGGGAGAAATTGCTGAGGGAAGTACACTCAGAACGCCTGGATGAGGTATGTTTTTAACAATATGCCTACTAAGGACTTGACTAGGGATTTCATGCTGATATTCGCAGCTTCTACACGACTTGAGAAGTCTATTTCCGAGGAGCCCTGGGGAGAGCACCTCACAATTGGGCGTCAGACCGTTGGATGCCCTCTTGGAGGTGTTCATGCCTTCCCTCTCTGCTCAGGCTCAGATTCATCAAGTGGGACGAGATACGCATCCAGAGCGGAGTGAACATGGAGTACTGCACACGCAGGCGGATGTCGAGGATGACCAGAATGCTTCAACCGAAGACCACAGGCTCCCTATGGCATCTCTCACAAAGCAAATCGATCCGGTTATAGAAATCTCGAGCACATCTTCAGCAGCCGGCAAGTCTCACTTGCTGTATTATCTCACTGCAATTGCCGTCCTGCCGTCGACAATCAACGGGATCCGAGTCGATGGTCGGGCCTCGGCCGTCGTCTTTATTGATGCAGATGGCCGTTTTGATGCTGAGCGACTTCGAACTGTTGCCTGTGGGCTCATAGAGAGAAAGCTCAAGGCGCATTCTGGTACGGAGTCTGTAGAGGCACCAGAGGGGCAGCTACATCCGCCAAATCATACCCCTCAAGAGCTGGAATCCATTATCGTGACCTCCCTACAACACGTCCATGTGTTTCGTCCCCAATCATCAGCTTCTCTACTCGCGACGCTCCAAAGTCTGCAAGCATACCTGCTCGACATCTCACGTCATTACTCCTCTCACAGGCCACTACACGCTATTTTCATCGACAGTGCCACTGCCTTCTTCTGGCAAGATAAACTCCACGACGACGTCGCCCGCACAGAGAACATCGGACGCCCTGTCGCCGAGATCGAGCTCGAGCGGAACCAGAAGCAAATATTCTTTCTATCGGATATCTACGCGGAACTAGTGCAAACCTTGAAGACCCTACAGCGACACTTCGGCTGCATAGTTGCCTACACTTGTAACACATTAAACAGCAGATCCGGGACTGGCTATCAGGGCCAGAGCCAGTCACCGCAACAACCCTCTGGCCCTTTCGATCTGTACAACCCTTTGGATGTGACGGCAGCCAGAAGTATGCCTTCTTTTCGTTGCCCGTTGCCTGCTCCATGGGGCACCTTTGCGACGCTACGGCTTGTGGTTCGGCGAGATGCGGTGCGTCCGTTTCCGCCGGTGATGACTGCCCGTGATGCCCGGCGGGATGCAATCATGCGACAGAGTGTGGTTCTGGAAGGCAGGTACTTGGGCTGGGTCAATGAATGGGAACGCGGGGAATGGCCTCGGAGATTTGTGGACGGTTTGAAGGAGAGGAATGGGGGCGTGTTCGCGTTTCATGTGGGTAGGTCTGGGGTTGAATTTGCCTGATATCATGACCCTTGTCTCTGAATGTATGATAATGATGTATGTACATTATGTGCACTATATGATGTTATGATACTGTGCTTCACACACCTATCTCGCCCTTGAATGGGCGACTTAAATCAGCTGAATAACTTCCCAATTGCCTCAACGGTAGTATTACCCCCGCTGAACACAATACCCATATCCCAACCATCCGGCCCAGCCTCCTTCTCAACAAGCCGCCTAAACTCCTCATTGAACAAGCAAACCGCGAGCCCCACGACCGCACTAGGCTCAACAACCACCTTCATGCGCTCCAGGACAAGCCGCATCGCAGCCTTGATCTGGTCCTCAGTCACGGCAAACACACCAGCAACTTTACTTCGGTCTGAGATGATCTCCCAGTTCAAGAACCCCACCGGCGTTCGCAGCCCATCGGCAATGGTAAGCGTCTTGACGGACTCCACGCGCGCACCAGCCTCCAGTCCGCGGCGGCAATCGTCCGCGCCTTCGAAGCTGGGTTCCGCGCCGAAGACTCGCGTAGGTTTATCGGAGAAGAACGTCGCAACACCAGCGTTTAGCCCCCCGCCCCCGACGGGGGTGATAACCGCGTCGAGGTGTCTCGATCCGGCCTCCGCCCCTGCGTGGACACTCAGATGCGGCTTCTCAGCGACAAGCGCGCGGTATTGCTCTTCCATCTCTAAGGCGGTCGTGCCCTGGCCGCAGATAATATCGAAGTGATCGTACGGCGGGACGAGGATGGCATCTGTCTTAGCCTGGATCTCCGCGACAACAGCTTCGCGCTCGGTGCTCGTCGACCCGCTGAATATGACCTCTGCGCCGTGCGAGCGCGTCCCTGCTATCTTCGACGGGGTGCTGATGCTGGGCATGACGATGTAGGCGGGCACGTGGAGGGTGGAGGCTGCGAGGGCGAGGGCTTGAGCATGGTTTCCTATTGAGTTCATATCAGCATGATTTGTGGTTTGCCTCCAGGGTATGGCTGGGGAATGTGTACCCGAACTATGCGTAATCACACCGCGTCTCCTGACCTCCTCCTCACCGCGCTCTGCGATGAGTCGCAACAAGGCGTGAAACGCACCGCGGGCCTTGAAGGCGCCGATTCGCTGGTAATTCTCGCATTTGAAGAAGAAGCGGAACTTGGGATTTGCGGGTGTCTGGCCTTCGAAGGGCGTTCCGACCAAGGACTCGGGTGATTGAGGGGTCGAGGCGATGGTGTTGAGCGTTTGGCAGGTGAGGAGAGGGGTGCGGTGGATGTACGGCTGGATCAAGGTGTAGGCGGAGCGCACCGCATCGGGGGTCAATGATCGCGCTGTAATTGAAGGATCGGCCATGTTGAATTTGAGATTCTAGATGTCTCGCTTTCGATGACGAAAGAAGAACTCGAGTGATCAGGAACGAAGAGATAATACGAAAGGCGGAGCTCCTCATCGGACATAAGCCGATTTGAGTCATCGGCTACGGACATAGTGAAATATGCGTCTACAGGCATTGCGATGCTAAAGTATGGAAAAAAAAATGAAATGTGGTATTCTCAGTTCCCGATTAATAACTCAAAGATCCCATGCAACAAAACGAAATCAAGTCATAGTACAGTCGTAACTTTTCCCAGCCTTCCCATTGATGCAAAATTAAACTACTTCTGGTTCTCAGGGCGGAGGGAACGAACGGCCTTTCCAGCGCGCCAGATCTCGAGATCACGGATTTCCTGCATCTCCTTCTCGTACTTCTCGCGGTAGTCGGGCTGAGAGTTGTATTCGAGCGAGCGCTTGGTTTCAGAGCCATCACGCACACGGTCGTAGAGTTCATTGAAGAGAGGCTTCAGGTTGTCCTTGAAGCGCTTGGACCAGTCGATGGCACCACGACGGGCAGTGGTGGAGCAAGCGGCGTACATCCAGTCCATGCCATTGGCACCGATCAAAGGGTAGAGAGACTGAGTGGCCTCCTCAACGGTCTCGTTGAAGGCCTCAGAGGGGCTGTGGCCGCGCTCACGCAGGACCTCGTACTGAGCGAGGAACATACCGTGGATACCACCCATCAGGCAACCACGCTCACCATACAGATCGGAGTAGACCTCCTTCTCAAAGGTGGTCTCGTAAAGGTAACCGGAACCGACGGCAACACCCATGGCAATGGCCTTTTCCTTGGCGTTGCCAGTGACATCCTGGAAGACGGCAATGGAGGAGTTGATACCACGGCCCTCACGGAAGAGAGTGCGGACGGTACGGCCGGAACCCTTGGGAGCGACAAGGATGACATCAACATCCTTGGGGACTTCAACCTTGGTGAGGTCCTTGAAGACGGGAGAGAAACCGTGAGAGAAGTAGAGGGTCTTTCCCTTGGTGATCAGGGGCTTGAGAGTGGGCCAGGTCTCGCTCTGGGCAGCGTCGGAAAGCAGGTTCATGACAATGGTACCCTTCTGCACGGCCTCGGTGACATCGAACAGGTTCTTGCCGGGAACCCAGCCATCCTGGACGGCCTCCTTCCACGAGGCACCATCCTTACGGACACCGACAATAACATTGAGGCCCTGGTCACGCAGGTTGAGACCCTGGCCGTGACCCTGGGAACCGTAACCGATCAGAGCGAGAGTGTCATTCTTGAAGTACTCCTGGAGCTTCTCACGGGGCCAATCGGCACGCTCGTAGACGACCTCCTTGTGATCAGCGAAGGTCATGGTCTTGACACCACGGACGGGGGCGGTCGAGGCAGCCACACGGGTAGCAGCCTTAGCGAGAGCAGGCCGGGGGAGGGCGGCCGAGATGACTGTGCGAGGAGCGGCAACGCGGGCCAGACGGAGGGCACGGGGGAGTCCACGGGAAGCCATTGTGATCGTAGGATGTGAGTATAAAGGGATAGGGTGTAGAGGAAGGAAGAAGAGGGGAGATTGGTCAAGAATTGATGCTTGTAAGAAAATAACAAGGAAAGTTTCCTGGGGAGGACGGATGCTGAGACTTATAAGCTGGTTGTCGAGGACGACCGGAGCAGCTGTGGGAGACACGTGACCGGAGTTGGTGCTGAGCTCCCCGGCCGATGTCGGATGCTACGCGGTATGATTGGTCAATGGAAACATGATCCATCCATGATCCCCATACGGTGAGCTCAATGTCTGCTCTTCTTGACTCCCCAGTGTAAAATCTGCGCTCCGTCCACGGGAGCTCCGCCCAGAATATGGAGAAGATCCCAAGATTGAGTCACAGAGTCATAGAAATCGGGGTTTTGAGATAATCGTAATCATTATTGTGATTCATATTAACCTGCGGATTATCATTTATTCCTCTCACTAGGACAATCACCTGGTCTAGACTGCGTGGAAGTTATTGCGGAGGCACCTGTCTACTTTGTAGTTGCTAGAAGTACGGATACTAGGATGTGTCTCTTGCAGTTGCACCCAAAAGGTAGATGCCTGCAGCTAGCAGGAGCTAGACTTTGTTGTACCTTGAACAGAGCGGTACTTTGGAGGTAGTACTTCGGTCTCGGAGACGCTTGGTTGCCTGAGGTGTCGTCTCGTACCCCCGCCAGCATCAACAACAATCTGGCTCCAAAAGGACGATTGGTGATTGACTCAACTCCTCTAACACCTGAACTGAGGAATCAATCAACCATCGTGTCTTATCCTGTAGCAAGCGGCTCATGTTGTCCTATTGGGATATTTCTAAGAACATCACTTACGCTCCTCTTACCATGAGCATACGATGAGCCTCCTCTCCGCATTCAGCTCTCTACCCATTATCCAAACCCGAAAAGCTCTTTTGCTCCTCGATTTCCAAAATGATTTTGTTCGTCCATCTGGCGCACTGCATGTCCCTAATGCAGCTGATATCTTGGAAAATATCGCGCCACTAGTCACTGCTTTCCGCCGCACCGGTGATGTTATCTGGGTCCGCTCCCACTATGAATCACACCGACCCCTCATAGATTCGGACTTCCAGGACCGGATAGTGCTAGGTCGCGACACGGATGAACGAAGGAAAAGGCACGAGCGATCCGCTTCGAAAACACCGGTCGATGAGGAAGCATTTCTGTCGAGCGAATCTTCGCAATGTTGCCGGCCGCAGACTAACGGCGTTCAATTCCCCGCACCCATTTTGGCTGCTATCGATGCCGAAAACGACACATTGATGGACAAGTCGGATTACTCCGCTCTACAAGACGACGGAATGATACTCTCTCTTCGCACAAGATTTATTACGGAGCTATATCTTTGCGGTTCACTCTCCAATATCTCGGTGTATGCCACCGCCCTGGACGCTTGTCGCCACGGCTTCTCTGTAACCCTCATTGAGGACTGCCTCGGGTTCCGCGATTTCGTACGTCATGAAGAAGCAATGCGACGCATGGCCGATATATTTGGCGCCAGCGGAATTACCACCCAGGAGCTTTTTGAAGAGCTTGATTGGCAAGAGACCGACGCTATTGCTCGGCAAACTGCACACAGACCCGTGCGAGCTGTTACGCCCGCTGGCATCGAAGGCGTAATGGATGAACTCGATGTCAGAACAACGCGTGGGCCCGCAGCCAGCGAGGGAACGCCAGAGTCGTTAGGCAGTCGGCGACGGGGACTCGACGCTCTCTTAGCAGAGCAGACTGACGAGGAGGACGATTTGTTGGATCTGTCAAGTCTAGCCCGCTCTCGCTCCCGCTACGGATCATCCGGCTCACCAGGTAGCTCGTCTCAAGCTCATGGTGGGGGAGATAAGAAGGCACGCATACGTGTGCGTCGCAGAAAACGAGAAGATCAAAAGGCAGAGGCGTCTGTTCGGACAGAAGAACGAAAGAGCGGTAAGCCCAAAAAGTCGCGGGATATACGCGGGCCTGGTGATAAGATCGGCGAGGGTGACTCCCGTATCATTTATGATTTGGATCTACCTGCGGACGCCTTTGCGAGTATCCGCAGCGAGGTCGCTTGGCAGAAAATGTACCATATGTCGGGTCAGGTTCCTCGCCTTGTGGCAGTCCAAGGACAAACATTGAATGACGGATCCGTTCCTATATACCGCCATCCCGCGGATGAATCTCCACCGTTACACCCTTTCACGCCGACTGTGAACCAGGTGCGCGTCATTGTTGAACGTATCCTTGGTCACCCGCTCAACCACGTTCTCATTCAGCTCTACCGCGATGGACAGGACAGCATATCTGAGCATTCAGACAAGACGCTTGATATCGTCCGAGGTTCATTTATCTGCAATGTAAGTCTTGGTGCTCAGCGAGTGATGACCCTCCGAAACAAACTCAAAGCTGCGGACGAAGACCAAAGACCCACGCAACGCATACCCATGCCTCATGAGTCGCTCTTTATCCTGGGAGAGAAGACGAACATGCGCTGGCTGCATGGCATACGGCCCGACAAGCGACAGGAGGCAGAGAAATCCACGGAAGAGCTAGCTTATGGAGGCGAACGTATATCGCTCACCTTCCGACACATTGGCACGTTTTTGAACGGGGCCGGTGATGCTATCTGGGGCCAAGGCGCTGTCTCTAAAAGCCAGAGTCAGGCGAAGTCCGTAATCCATGGGGACCCTGTAGAGACGGAGCGGCTGATTCGCGCGTTTGGCCAGGAGAATCAGGCCACCGACTTTGATTGGGATGCTGTGTATGGTGGAGGCTTCGATGTGGTCAACTTCGTCACCACATCGACAGCTAAGCTGGTTGAGGACTCCGATCCTGTGTCCAATCTCCGCGTTCGGCTCGCGCTCAGTGAGAATGGTATCCGATACGAGGTGACAGCTTCTTCGGACGCAAACAGCGCGGAGGGAAAAGCGCGGCCGGCTTTTATCACGGCGGACGGCACTGAAGTCGCTGGGGACTTGGATATTATGAAATATCTTGCAAAGCATGCGCCAGAGCTAACACGAGCGGGTGTGGAAGTGTTGGGTGGTGGCAGCCAGCTTCTCGAGATCAATGAGCTTTTGCATGGCTGGCGAACATCCCACAGCAATGGTGAAAAGATCAACCCGGAATCCCTGGATCCATGGGAGAAGGCTCTCGACGGGCAGTACTATCTCGGGGGAGCAGCTCTTGGACTCGATGACTGCTTTCTCTGGCCAGTACTCCGCGATATTGTACAGACATGCGGACCGTTTTCGAACGACGAATATCCCAATTTGGCGCAGTACTACCGACGTGTGGAGAAGCGCGGAATTGTCAAAGCAACCCTGGAGGAACTAACATAATCATTTTGTCTTTATTTCAAGATAAAGATACCACACAGCGCAGCACGCAGTTCTGACGAGCTTATGACTAGCATCTAGCGACGGCCATACTGTGGATTTCATTTCGGTTTACTCTGAATATTGTTGACTTTGTTTGACCTTTTTTTGATATATACTGCGGCACTAATATTTCTTTGAATACTTGACTGAGTTGGATTCTGCACAATTTCTCATATACATAATGACTATGCAGACCATATCATGGTCTGTAACAGCAGGGGTCTCATCACAAGCATCTGCCAGGGAAATTCGTTGTCTTCAAGACGTCCTTCAGGTTAACGCCGGTGCACACTACAGCCTTGAGGAAAGCGTTTGCAACAACTTGAGCCCCTGTAGGGCTGGTATGGGTGTGGTCATTTGGGAAATATGAGTCGACGGTCGTCTTGCCCAGAGATTGATACCTGTCGGCCACAGAGGCGCCATGGTCCACATAATCCACGCCAGCGACCTGTGCAGCCAACTGGGCGTACCCGACAAACCGCGACCCAGAATAGGAAAAGGTGCCGGTCTCCCACGGATTGTTGGGCGTCTGACTGGAGATCAGCACCTTGGCACCCTTGGACACAAACAACTTGGCAGCATTCTCCAAGTACTTGGGGAAGGTGAGCACGGTTTCCTGCACACCGTTGTAGGTGGTCGTGCAGGTCTCGTCGCCTGTTCCGGGACAGTCTGTACGGCCATTATCGGTGGTGGAAAGGGAGCCGCCGTCGTTGTGCCCGAACTCGATGATCACATAGTCGCCTGGCTTCAGGACGTCTGCAATGGCTTGGAAACGGCCTTCGCGGGTATAAGAGCGAGCACTGCGGCCGGCAACTGCGTTGTTCGATACTGTGGCGGAGACGTAGGAGGAGATGTACTGACCCCATCCTGTTGATGAGAGCATTAGCTGTATGCTGCAATGGACTCTGGCTGGAGACTTACCGTCAGTGCCACTTCCCCCTCCGTTCTTGGCCATGGTCGAATCACCCGCCATATAGATGGTTGCACTCAAGGCGCCGGGAAGGAGGGCAAGCGTTGATAGGAGAGCCAAGCACTTCATTTTGATCGAGTTTTTAGCGTTCAGGACTGATTCCAAGTATTTAAACGTACATGAAAGTCTGTCCCTCTGGCCAAGCAACCACCCTTATATAGAGCCCCTACTCTCCTCTCCTGCTACACCCATACAACCATCTTGAAGGAAAAGCATACGTGGAAAAAGTCCCTGAGACAATCGGCGGATCTCCCACCGAGCATCCTTCAGCCCGCACGCAACGAAAGATCTGACACATATTCGGCCCAACGGAGTTTCAGGATATTAGATCGAAAGCCATGGGGTCAGATGCTGCACAGCGGACGTGCAGTATCGTACTCCATATTACCCCGGATTTTCAGTAAACGAGGGGTCCGCTCTAATCTCGCTTCTGCAGAGATGCCGGTTTTCGTGGAGGGGACTATGCGAAATGAGGAAATTCCCCGGCTGCAAGGCTGAATAGCTACTGTGGATTTTCCACCTGTTACGGATATTGTAATTTGAATGTGATAGTTCCAGTGGCGGATATATTCAGAGGATCAGTGGCTGCGAAACTAATTACCTATTGGAGGATCATCTACATCGTTCTATCAATGTGGAATAATAGGGGCATTCGGGCCGTATGCGTGACCCCCAACTCCAACTTTAATCACGGAGCACCGGTCCGAGTATGGACAGAGTAGAGCCAGACTGACTAGTCCAAGTGAAAACAACCTTGCGAGAATATCCAGTAACTACAGCTTTTCAAACGTGGGAGTGCGCTTCTTCAGCCCAGATAGCAACGCGGCAGAAACATCCTTGGTCTGTAGCATTGCACTATTCCAGACAGCAGTATACCGGAGACCTGCAGTGGTCAGCCGATGTTGTTATCACGCGTAAATGAGACTGGGTAGAAAGGACTTACCATCTTGCACAGAGTGATCCCTCGAGAAATTCAGAATCTCCTTCGTCCCCTGCACCGCAACCGGACTCTTCGTCGCCATCAACGCAGCAATCTCCAGCGCCCCCTGAACAGCCGCCGCCTTACTCTCAAACACCCGATTCACAAACCCAACGCGCAACGCCTCCTCCGCGCCAAACATCCTCGCCGTCAGCGCCACCTCCTTCACCCACCCAAAGCTCCCCACCACCTTGGGCAACCGGCTCAACGTCCCAATATCCGCCGCAAGGCCAATATCCACCTCCTTGACGGCGAACTTGGTGTCCCGCGCGCACACGCGCACATCCGCCGCCACGGACAGATCGATCGCCAGACCGAGCGAGAAGCCGTGCATCGCCACGACGACGGGCTTCTCGCAGCGCTCTACCGCGCTAATGCAGTCCTGGAAGGAGAGGATATGCCGGCGGAGATGGGCTGCCTTGCGCGCGGGATCGAGTGCCGCGTCGTCGTTTCCTGACAGCAGGCCCTGCGATGCGGCGGTGACGTCTAGGCCTGCGGTGAAGGCTTTCTCGCCTGCGCCGCTGAGGACGATGGCGCGGACGGAGGGGTCCTGGGAGAGACGGTCGAAGATTTGGCCCAGTTCAATCCACATTCTGGTTCTGTCAGTTCTATTTGCATAAAACGGAGATAATCCGAGGGCAGGTAAGCTTACGCCTCGAAGAAGGCATTCATCTTGTCGGGGCGGTTGATCTCCACGTGGGCGACATGTTGATGTTCGGCTGGAAACCGGATGATGAAGTGCTTGAATGACTGGTAGTTTTCTGCCATGGCGATATGATTCTAGTCTTAGTTGACTCGCAATGTCGTGGCTTCTCTGCTCTGATGTTATATGCTGCAAGGCGAATCTCTGGGTAGAAGCTCGGTGGACCTCGGTAACTTTATGGTGGTCCTATAGCTAGCCGAGCACTGGGATAGATGATAAACAGTAATGAATCTTAAGAGTCGTAGAGCACAGAAGGCCTTTGGCGAGAATGACACGATTTCTATACAAGTTTGAGTCCTAAACGATGGATGGAAGAGTTGGAGTTGTTTCTTTGTTTCTTTGTTCGGTGACTTCACGTGCCTCGGTCGATCAGATAAGCGATAACTATAAGTCATCCCTGAAACTCAACTGATCTTCCAGGCCAGCATTTTACGGTTATATGATGGAAGTTACCATGAACAATGTCTGGATATACAGTCGGAGAGGAAGACTTATAACTGACCAGATTTTTGAAACAGAGGAAGAAGTAAGATGGAAGCTGTTCGGAGTTGCGAATGTATATTTTGAGCTACGACCTTATAAACGAACTCCCTCGGACAACTGGACAGTGACATACTATGATACTTCATAATTGCTCGAAATGCATCCGTGAGATTACTTTTTCCTTCAGATGGCTGCACGATTTGATACAACATATGAAAGTGAACCAATAACGAATGACTACAGCTACCATGCCAGACAGGGGCTGTTTAGCCTTCCCGCGGGGTTCTATCTTCAGCACAGAGAGGTACTCTGCATTCTTTGAAACACTGGCAACTTGGTCATCAGATTCTATTGATGGTAAATGGTTCGCTAAGAAAAGATAAACGGACACGGGTTTTGAGATGATGACTCACGTGGCATGAATGAAGCAACAAGAATACGAGCATAACTACTTCCCCCAGTTCAGCGGAGTTGCTTTCATTCACCAAGACAAAACATGTCGTTCCTAAACAGCTGGTTTGGCCCACTTTATGACGCCGTTTTCTGTCCATTATTACCATCCAATATCCGCTGGCGACTCTTGGCCCTCCAGCCGATTGTACTGCTCTCCAACACAATCCAATATCTCCCCAGTCTCTTCACCAAAGGCCGCCGTACTGTCACCTGGATTCCTCTCAAGCGAGCACCAGGCCACTCAGTCCGCGCCGTCGTCTATCACCCAAGTACACAAAAGTCTGGACCGAGAGCTCTTCATCTCAACATCCACGGCGGTGGATTCCTAGGCGGACTACCAGAAGGCCAGACGTCATTCTGTCAGAAAGTCGCCAACGGAACCGGAGCAATCGTTGTATCTACTTCCCATCGATACGCACCGCGCTACACCTTTCCAACCGCACACGAAGACGTCCAGGACGTCGCGGAGTGGTTGATCGAGAACGCCGAGCGGCTTTGGGGCGCGAATCCGAAGTCGATGAGCGTGAGCGGCTTCTCCTCAGGCGGGAATCTGGCTTTGGGCGTTGCGCAGCGGCTGACGCATACGGAGTTCAGCATCAAAGCGTCAGTGACGTTCTATGCACCGGTGAGTATATACCATATCCTCAACGCCTCAACGACCGGTTAACGCGAGAGGTTATTACAGATTGATCTGCGCCTCCCACCATGGGAGAAACCTCGGCCGGCTGGATTCCCAGAGAAAGACCCCCTGGCCTTCGCGCAGCCTCTGATGGACGCGTATGCAGGACCCGCGCGGGAGAAGAACCTCACTAATCCGCTGCTTCATCCTATCCTGGCGGAAATTGAGTGCCTGCCCCGGCATATGATGTTCGTGGTTCCCAAAATGGATATTCTGCTGCATGAGCAGACTGTGTTCGTGGAGAGGTTGAAAGAGGAGGCTGCGGCCATTAATCGTGGCTTGGCTGACCGGCAGGATCAGCAGTCGCGAGTGCAACCATATCGCGTTGAGAGCAGGTTCGACGAGGGTCAGATTCATGGGTGGTTGGAACGTATGTCTTGGTATTCCTGAATCCTGATATGCTGCATTGCACTGACGATGACTATTAGTTCCGTCAATATTCATCAACGCGAAGCTCAGGGACCAGATATTCGAGGAGGCGGTGCAATTCTTGAAGGACGTCTATGCTCTTCATGGATAATGCCACGTGCAATTCTTGAATGACGTCTACGCTTTTCGAGGATAGTGCGTGCCAGGTGCATTGCCTATTTGTATTCGCTGTATATGTTTATGTCGATACTCCTCTCAGTTACATCTCCATAATATCGCGACACCTCCACTTAATGCATATACATCTACCAACTATGAACTACGATTGTGAAGGAACGAATTGAAATGAAAGAATTAAATTATATTCTGATCAATGCTTGACATAGGACACTGAGGATGCAGGAAAGGACAGACTTGAAAAGCGCTTCCACCGAAAACACCATGCTGTCGAAGACTGTTCAAAGTAACTCCACCAATGCAAGGAAAGACACAAGGTATGCAAGTTCGTCACATCATGCTCGTATCAGAATCGTTCGAGTGGTCGACCATTTACTCGATGGTGATCTTCTTGGCGCCAGTGTTGACGACCTTCTTCGGCACCACGATGGACAGAACGCCGTTCTTGAGGCTGGCCTTGACGTTGTCCTGGTCGACGGGAGTCGGGAACTGGAAGGTGCGGTGGAACTCGCCGACAGAGCGCTCGCTCACCCAGTAGCGGTGCTTCTTGTTGTCGTTCTTGCTGACTTGCTTGTCGCCGGACTTGACCATCTCGGTACTCTCCTTGTCCTTCTGTTTGTCGTCAGAGGACGAGGACTCCTGGGTGGCCTGCTCGGGAGTGCCGGAGTGGTATTCGCGCTCGACGCGGCCCTTGATCACAAGAGTTTCGTTGTCGGAAAACTCAATGTCAATGTCCTTCTGGGCGATGCCGGGAAGTTCGCCGTCCAGGAGGTAGGCATCGTTGGTCTCGCGGACATCAAAGCGGGGTGCAAAGGTGCGCACTGAGGAAGTCTGGCCTCTGGTCGACCGGTGGACATCGTAGTCGTCCAGAAGGCGGAAGAGAGGGGCGAAGTCGCCAGGAGTGTGGAAGGTGTGGAAGAGAGACATTTTGATTGTTGTGAGGTGGTTAAGGAAGTGATATCGTTGAGAGAGGTTGTAGTTGATGTGAGCGCGTTGTTAATCTGATTCTTGTGTTCTGATCTGGTGAACGGAACCAGACGAGGTCTTGAAGGTCCCTATATACCCCGGAGCCATGGTTCGAGAATCTCCCATGATTCTATTCTGACGACTTTAGAAGTATTGCTCGAGAGCGCTGGATGTTGCTTGATACATCACGAGCCATCGAGCATTGTCCACTGGAGATAGCTGGGGGGTACTCGATGATTCGCGGAGATTCGACAGAGGTCACGTGATACAAGGGTCTCCCCACACGAGCTTCATGGAGAGCTTCAGGTAGCTTGGAGAAGCTTCGAGGAATGTACTTTGACAGAAGCTGCTGTCCATGGAACATGATCAAAGTTCATTCGTCTGATGAGCTGTCATACAGGTTGTAGGCTCACTGCATATTCTCCTTCCACAACACGTTCCTCCATCGTAGGTTCTGGCTACAGTCAGAATTCGCCACCACACCAGAATTCAGCTGCCATCACATCACGATATGGAATCGATAGAGATTATTGGCTCTATGGCACACCGCAAATGCATTTGCAGTACGTCTTATTGCAAGTATTATGCTGAGTGATTTCACAGTGAAATCACTTTGTGGGGAGCGTAGATTTCGACGGAATTCGATACCATTTTCGCACTCTGCTCTTTTCGTAGAGCATGCGTCTCGCGACCTTAGAATATCCAGGTAGTAGTTCTTTGGACACGTCGTCGATCACGACCTACTGTCGACGGCCGATGGCATACTGAGGCGTTCGGAGGTCCAGGCGACAGTACCGTTTGCTTCGCAGTTCGGGTGGCATTGTTCCTCTTTACTCAGATTCCGATTCTTCGGGCTGCATGACTTTCTCATCAAGCTCCTGTCCGAATATTAGCGCACCGTATCGCACTGAAGAAGTTTTGATATCCATACCCTTCCTAGCCTCTCCTTCAAGTTTTGTAGCTGGTTTTCCTTGATGACTAGATGGCGGTCATCGTCTAGATCCTCCACAATGTAATCGTGACTTTCTTCGTCATATTTCAGTATGATGGCTTTGACGGACGGATCGCACTCGATGAGCACGCCTGTCGTGCGGTATCGGTCAGAAACAGCCAACACTCAACCGTCATAGGGGTTCAATGATCGGCGCACCTCTTTGCGCACGGGGCATTTCAGTTTCCTTTTTTCCTTTTCCTTCAGTTATTGAGTCGATGTTCTTGGTTATGTGAATATAGGTCACTAGGCTGTATCGAACTGGGATCAAATGGATGTGAATCTCGCAAAGCTGCGTGTCTGTCGAAGATCCAGACTGGGAGATGTGCCAAGACTCGAAAGAAACTAAGGCACCAAGGCAGGAAGGCACCAATTCTCGGAAGACGGTGAATTACTGGATTGGGTTTAGCTCTCCTATTTGAGTATAGTGTGTCTTCCTTCATGGCGCGCTGGTGCGTGCTCTATGTATATAGATTGGCTGGGATCTAGGTCTACAGAACGGTGTCCTTTCAGTCGTCACCAAGAGTTATTCTTACAAGCAGAGAGTACCCCATACTGTGGAAGGCATCAAAGATTGCTGATGGACATATAGATTGTAAATAGATCATGTAAATCCTTTGGAACAGTCTATTATTCCCGGTCGAGCCTGTCCTCCAGATCATCGTGGACATCTTTCTCGACCTCATGAGGTGCTGTCCAGCCTGTGCATGCTTGGATGAGTGTCGCTACTAGAGCGAGAACACAGCCGCCCAAGATCAAAACCTTGACTGCATGCTCATAGCTCTGAATGGCCACCTCTTTCTCCCGTCCGCTCAGGTTCCTCACCAATGCGGGGCTTCCCAGAAGTTTACGAATAAGGTCATCTTTCGCAAAAAGACCGTACTTGCCAAATCCCTTCTCCAGCGCTTTTTTCAGCTCCCGCTGAAAGAAGCCGCCGCCAATGGCCGATCCAAAGCTTCCAGCAGAACCACGGAACATGCCTAATAAGGAGGTCACAATGTAGTGCACGTCTGGATCGGTAAGGTGTAGCATATGAGACAATGCATAGTTCATCGATGCGCCGATGAAAAGACCATTGAAAAACGTCGAGATGACGTAGGCGATCGTAGGTGAAGAAGGCGTCGACAGCATGGCCAGTATAAAGTTCGTCAACGCAAAGAGCAGGAAAACTGTAAGCGTCGAACTATAGCACGAGAGGTCAGTTCCGGGTCTTTTCGAATCGATTGCAGTAACACCCACATATAGTAACTACTCGTCTTGCGAATGTGGATCCATCCGACCAACAGACCTCCAAGGCCAAAACCTGCGTTCGTTGGAACCAGGATCAACCCTGCGGAGGCCGGAGACCATTGACGAACAGCCATCGCATACACTGGCGTGAAAAAGAGAACGGACCAGCGGGCCATCATCGAGATGAGCGCTGCTAGGCAAGTAGCCAGTACGCTTCTTGCTTTGAGCACATCAATGGGGATGATCGGCTCCGATGTAAACTTCGACTCAATAAGACAGAAAATAGCGAAAAAGACGAAGCTGAAGATCAGCGGCGTGATTGTGACGTATGAGTTTGGCGAAGCCAGACTGAAGAGCAGCAGAAATACCGAGGTAGTCTAAAAAGGGGTAAACCTCAGTTCCCTGTCATCATAGCCTCGAGAGATCTTACCAGTGTTAGGGCACCCGCATAATCGACTTTGGCTAGCTTCTGCCAAGGAGAACGGGCCTCCAGACTTATTGAAGTACTCTTGTTGACGGGGACGGCAAGAAACTCGACCAACCCGACAATCAATGAAAGGGGTGCCTGAACCCAGAAGATCAGACGCTGAAGTCATTGGTCAGCTCCATATCTTTTGAATTGGAGGATAATGACACACCCATCCGTAAACTGGCGTTAGCAATCCGGCAAGTACCGCACCGCAAGAGATTCCCGTGGTCATTCCGACATTCAACAAGCCAATGAAGAGACCTCTTCTCTTCTTGCTTGTAAGGTCGAGGATGAGGATGAAGGAGGTGACCATAACGCCCGCACTGCCACAGCCAGATAGTGCCCGTCCAAAAAGGAAGACTGGCAGGCTTCGAGCAGCGGCGGTAACAAAGAGCCCGACGGATAATATCGTCACAGAGAAAAGAGTATAGTTACGAGCTGTGAAGATCTGGCAGAGACGTCCGGCTAAAGGAGAGACACTGGACATTGCAATCTTTATGCGAGGCACTAATTAGCCTCTAGCATGTCGAATGACATTGGATGGACGTACCAGGTATGCTGAGCTGAACCATGTTGTTTCCGAAAAGGCGTCGAGATCTTCTGCGATATCCGATTGCGCCGTGGTCAACATCGATATGTTCGTGGCTGCAATCGCATTTGTTAGTCTTACGAGGAATGACCTCGAAATGGCTATTTTGATTTACATTGAATAAACAGCAACAGGCCCACACTGATAGTGATGACCGTTCCTCTGAGAAAAGAAAGCGATATCTGCGTCTCATCATGATCCGGGAGCGGATGCTCTATCAACGGCGTGGCCTCAGTAGGCAACGCGTCTCTTTGCGGTTCAGCCACCATGATGAATTCTGAATACGAGATGTTTTGAAAGCAAAGATATAGCTTTCGTCCCCATGGATATTGACAATTGGGACATTAATGCTGCCAAAGGAGATGAAAGACGTAATTGTGCCAGAAGTGGAAGCTGGCGGATAAGGCATTTATAATCAAGCCGAAGCGATAACTAAGGCTCAACCAGACCCAATCAGAAAGGAGCTTGGTTCATTTTCCAGGTTCTGACATGATAACGGATGCAAACATGGCAAAAATGGTCCTCCAGGGACAATAATAACTCCACTTTTATGCACCTTTTGGACAGGTTGATTTGACACAAGCTGGTAGTTCAGGTTCCTGCAGCTATCTCACATACTGAGATGAGCTATGGAGACAATTGTTCATTTTCTCCACAAGCAATTTATGAAAATAGACAAGCAATACTCGCAGATCTTGACTCGACAAGACCTACAGCTAGGTGCTCACTGCTCAGGAGCAGAAATGGCATGTGTTGGGGGCTCCTCCCTTCCAAGTTCCCTGACATCGCCAAAAAAGCATCCGCCCTTGCAGACCGTTGAAAATCACATGATTAACGCCAAGACATGCACAAACACCCCAGACTCCCACCGCCTGCCAAAAGCTCCCCACATGATGAGTGAGCGCGTGTGTTTGTTTTGATTGCCTCAGGCTGAATCTCAGCCCTGACGTGTTATTTCATGGAGTATTGAGATGAGATCATGTATTACTACCGAAGAAAGAGCCTCGCTTCTTCGAGGGTCGATCACCTATGGTGAGACACATGAACGTGGAATGGGGTTCCCTAGAAGTTGTCCTACGGTCCACCCTGGAAAGCGTTTAGGATTCTTCTTTCGCTATATCATGCCGGCATGAATTGATGCGGCAGCCATTGTGCATGAGAGGACACTTGCCAAAGCAAAATACGATGGGCGTATTACATCATCTGATATTATGCAGGAATCTTGTAATAGTTGTCCATACAATTGTTTCGTTCTTCCCAATTCTAACAAACTCGCAATTGTTAAGGACTGATCAGCTGATCTATGCAGCCCGCCATATGACATGAATATGTACAGTGGCAGATGACAATCTCATCTGAGCAGGAGAGCACGTCCCCCGATACATACATAAATCCAGTACTCGGTTTCTTGACTTGAGAGAAAGACACATTTATCTATTCTCATAATGAAGCCTATCTACATCTCCGCGACGTTCCTGTACCTTTTCGCCGTCCAGGCAGAACACCACATATCTGCACGTAAGAGTAACACCCCTCTGCATGATCAACTGGTATTCACTGAAGTATACAGGGGACACGAAAATGGCGCCCCCACGCGGGCAGAGAATCCCTGCCTTGAACCTAGAACAGACCGTCCTAGGGATCGACGACAATCGTACGTTGAAGCAACCGACGAGGATCGACGCAACTGACGAATGCTAGATTGCTACCGCTGCTCGCCTCCGTGCTCGCATGCTGTTTGCTGTCATGGGGAATTTCCGCAGTGCTGTTCGGACGGGCATTATTGCTACTGTTGTGAGGAGTGAAGTGTACTATCTATCCAAGATACATTATGGTTGCCTACCTGCGTCTGGTTTAATTACTAATTACACAATGATTTAATATCTTCCGGGATAAAAGGGCGTAGGATATCCAGCAATCCCGATAGTGGGATCCAGTCCAGCCGCCCGTGGATCGTTTCGATGGCGTGGCCGCTGTACAAGACACGGGCGAAGTAGTCCGAAGTCGAGGTTTTCCTGCTTTTCGTCAGAAACAAATCCTGGATCGAAGAAAGAGGAGACAAACTTACCAAATCTCAATAGCGATATTCGAGCCCATCCCCGGCCACCGCATCGCTTTGATCCCCAACGCCCCCAGAATAGGTGAGATATCCCCATCATGCACAAAGTTATGGCTATACGCCAGCTTCGACTTGCCCTCCGCAACGGCCTCGATCTTCCGTACTATCTCCCCAAGAAACAAACCCTCAATGACCTGGATGTACCGCGTCGCGTTCGCGCTCCGCCGCCAGATGTAGTTGTACTCCCAATCACCGGCGCGGAAGACCTCGTCCGCTTGGGCCGCCGTCACGCACTGCGTCCGGTCCTGGACACGGCACGGTAGTCTGTACCCGTTACACAGGCGGGCCTGAAAATTGTCGGCGAAGTGGTCGAAGTTCGAGGTCCAAGATGACTGGTCCTGCGCGTCGAACATGGTTGCGAGAGTGTTACGGAGGGACTGCGTGACTGCGAGATGCTCGTTCCATTCTGGGCCGGATTGAATCGCCGATAGGAGGGAGTTGCGCGCGTTGCAGGGGAAGCCGCTGTTGACTGTGTCGATGGACGAGGCTTGCTGGTGCACTGGAATGGGCTCGTCGTACTCTGGCCACAGGCCGCGTAGGACTGCGCCGGCGGAGCCCTGCGTCAGGGCCGAGGAGCTGGAGCGGAACCAGATTTTCTTCTGGTCTGGCTTTGAGGGGATCAGGCCTAGTTGGCGGCCGTAGACGGCTTGGAGATCCTGGCCGTGCTGGTAGCCGTCGAGAACGCCGCCCAGGGTGAGTTGGGGGTACTGGCAGGACCCATTAACATAGGCGGAAAGAAATGGGTTGGTCGGGTCTGAGTAGGCTTGGCCATATACAGCAACTGGTGACGGTCGCTGCGAAGCTGGCGCTGCGTACATGTGCGGGTCGATGTTGTCGCAGTTGTATTCTTGGTCCTGGACGGTGTTAGCGGCGGATCGGCGGGATTGGGAAAAATTGGATTACCTCTCCTCCAGGAAGAATGTTGTAAGGAGTCCGCCGTTGATGGCGCTGCAAGTATTCGAGGTATACCAGCTTAGCCTTCACGGAGCGATTTTCAACCGGGGGCGGCAGAGAGTAGGTCTCTCCGCGAGGATGAGGCATGGAACAGTAATTGTAGACATCATCGTCGGACGACGGGCTAGCGCGCTCTGCAGGAGCAGCGTAGATTCCGCCGTAGGTGCCATAGGAATTGTCAGTGATGAATGTGGTGTGGTTTAGAGGCGGATAGAAGGTGTCAAGGGAGGCGAGGGTGGCCGTCCCTGAGAACAAAAGCGTCAAGCCTAACGACAGCATGTTGACTAGAGCTTCGTAGAGTGAGACGGGTCGATCATAGTAGACACTCCATGTCTGCATTATTTATACTTGCGCAGTCATGATCTAAAAAGATCCAAGATCCTCTGGAATTTGCTGAGGCCAAGTTGGAGCGGGAAACACACCACTCTCGAGATGATCTGCGTCCACTAAGAATGCTATATCTTCCACGTGGTGCAGCCAAGACAATCAATAAAGACATGTTCTCTAATGCATGCTCTCAGTTGGATATTGTTACTGGGGCCAAGAAATTAATGGTAACTATCATAATCCTTCACTGTAATGTACTCTAAATAAACATTTCAGAAAGCTACTATTTTGCGCGAATCAAAAGGTTGAAAGTGCTACTACCTCTCTAGAAGGTTGTTGATATATAGTTCGCCGAGCACTTAAGACACCAGGGACGCACCCCACAGCGAGCAGATGATGAACCCAATACCTCTCTATATTCATCCAAATCATTATGAGTCTGGTTGCAATTCTTATCTAATGAAGATGCTACCCCGTCTTTGTTGCTGTGATCG